>CM076572.1:654656353-655018648 GCA_034641835.2 Pinus albicaulis
ACGAGGAAAAATGGGGAGGTGCCTAAAGAGGATTTGGGAGTAATCCGGTCAGCCCATAGTGCATTGTGAAGGGCATTGTGCCAGTTGCGCTGGTGGGATAACAGAGTCTTCTTAATAATCCGGATAAGGTTCTTGTTAGTGGACTCAGCTAATCCATTTCCCTGGGGATAGTAGTTTGCAGAATGTTTCAAAATAATTCCATTTTCCAGCGCAAAATCATATAGCTTAAAGGATGAGAAATAAGTCGCATTATCAAAAACTAAAGAAGTCGGAACGCCAAACCTGGTCATGATGGAATGCGTGAGGAATTCTATTACCTCTTGATCGTTGATTCGGCGTAACGGTGTTGCCTCGACCCACCTAGTGAAGTAATCAGTGGCCGTAAGGATATACCGATGTTGTTTAGAAGAGTGAGGTATGATTTCCCCAATTACATCCAAACCCCATTGTTGGAAAGGTTCCTCTACTGCTACTGAGAGTAGTGGTGCGGCTGGTCGTGCTTCTCGGTTGGCGAACTTCTGGCACTGAATGCATTTCCGAACATATGCATGCGCGTCTCTGAAAAGAGTAGGCCAATAGTATCCTGCACGCATTATCTTATGGGCAGTGGTATCTCCAGAAAAATGACCTCCAGCTGGTCCGTCATGCAACTCGGTTAAGATTTTCTGTGCTTCGTCAGTTTCCAAGCAGCGTAACAGGACCCCATCGTGGTGTTTCTTGAACAACTTACCTTGGATCAGTTGGTGAGATGCGGCTTTTAGTCTTATTGCGCGTTTCTGTCGGGCAGTAAGAGCAGGGTCCATCGTGCCTTGAGCCAGATATCTTGAAATGTCAGAATACCAAGAAGGGCTATTTTGCTGAGGCACATGGTCGCTCTGATACATGTCGATCTCTTGTTCCCAGCATTCTTCCTCAATCTCATGAGCACTTGCAGCCTCTGCGGCCATTTGACATAAGCCCTGTCCTTTAACGGTATGTGTTGGTCTGAACTCTAAGTCGTATTCTTGTAAACATGCCATCCAGTTGCCCCGCCTTTCGCGTAGCTCTTGCTGTACGAAAAGTGAGCGGACTGCTGGGTGCGGTACAAAAACCGTGACGTGATTTTTCAAGATGTAGGGCCTAAAATGTTTTCATGCCTTGTAAACCGCATAGGCTTGCTTGTCAATTTCCGGATAGTTTAATTCAGCTCCCTGTAGACCGGTGCTCATAAAAGAAATGGGACGTTCATCGTTGTTATTATCTTTCTGTGTGAGGACAGCCGCAAGCGAGGAGTCTGAAGCGAAAGTGTATAGGATGAAACCTTTATCAAAATCTGGACTTTGGAGGGAAGGAGTTTCAGCTATAGCCTTTTTGATCTTATCGAAGGCCTCTTTCTCTGGGGGATTCCATTGGAATACATCATTCTTTTTAATCATTCCCTACAGTGGTCTGACTATCTGCGCGAAATCTGAAATGAATTTACGGACAAAATTAATCTTCCCCAGGAAGGATTGCATCGCTTTCTTGTTGCTTGGGGGCAGAATCTGAGCGATGGCTTTAGCCCATTCCGGATCAACCACAATGCCCTGTTTAGTGATAATGTGGCCTAGCAAGTTTCCTTCTGCCACAGCGAAAACACTCTTTTTAGGATTGAGCGATATTCCGTACCTCCTGCACCTCTCGAAGATTTGCTTGAGGTGGCGTAAATGATCGCCCCTGCGTTTTGAAAATACAGTAACATCGTCCAAATAAACCACCACGCTCTGCCCTATTAAACCGCGGAAGGCTATGTCCATGGCTCGTTGGAAAGTTTCCCCTGCATTGATCAAGCCAAAGGGCATGCGTCTGAAAGCGAAGGTTCCCCATTTTGTCCGGAATGTGGTTTTCAGTCTGTCCGGTTCAGCTACCAGCACCTGGTTATAGCCGGAGAAACCATCCAATAGGGAGAACATCTCAGATCCAGACACATCTTGTAATATCTGTTCCATGGGGGGCACCGGGTAGTTGTCTTTGTTTGAGGACCGATTCAGATTGCGGAAATCTACACACAAGCGGATCTCACCAGACTTCTTTCGCACAGGTACCAGATTCGACACCCACGTGGAGTGACGAACTTTGAAAATAATGTGCGCATCCAAGAGCTTCTTAAGTTCTTTTAGAATCATGGGCTCCAAAGCTGGATGCACTTTTCTGAGTTTCTGTTGGAAGGGTTTAACGCCTTCCCTCATGGGTATTACATTCTGAATGATACGAGTATCGTATGTACGTAGATCTTCATATGTCCAAGCAAATACATCACGATACTTCCGAAATAACTGGGTGAAAGCCCGTGCCTCTTCATCACTGCAGTCTTTGCCAAGGTTAACGAACTTAGGGTTCTCATCTGACCCCAAGTTTACTTGCCGATGTGCCAATATAGAACTTTGCACTTTGGTGTTCGGAGGCCTGCGGAATCCGTTTTGCAGATCAAACATCTTTTCTAGTGATACCACCCCCTTGGGCATAATGTTCTCTTTGTGTTCATCATTCTTTTTCTGTAACGCATGCTCATGTTCTTCCTCATCTATCGCCGCGTCCTTGAACACTTCAGTATTGCACATAAAGTCCAAAATCTTTTGATCATCGTTAAAAATGCGTAAATTAGAAATATTTTCTGGCACAGAGGGCCTATATACAATTTCAATAGAAAAACCGTCCCTCAGAGGGGTGAATCTAGCAGCAGCATTGGCCAGAGTATCTGCCGCTGCATTGTGCATCCTAAGGACAGATTTAATTCCAAATGCATCAAAACCAGAAATCAATCGCCATACCTCTTGTTGATACGCCTTTAAATGCGGAGATAAACAGTGAATAGTGTTGCGTACCTGGCGGGTGATAATCTCGGAATCTCCAATGACCTGCAAACATTTTACCTTCAAATCCAGTGCTTTTTTAAGTCCGAGGATTAACGCCTCGTACTCGGCAGAATTGTTGGTGCACTGGAACTCTAGCCGGCATGAGATTAAGTATTTATTTTTGCGCGGGTCAAGCAATATGCAACCAGCACCGGCTCCATCATGGGTCTTGGAACCGTCATAATACAAGGTCCACATGTCACTTTCCGGCTCCTTCGGGGCACTAGGTTTTGGAGGGGTCCCTGCTGGTGGTAAGTCAGGGATAACTTGTTCTTCTGTGACAAAGGCTAATTTAGATTGAACCTCGGGGCCTATAGGAGATCGCGGGGGTTGGTAGCATCCAAATATTTCTTCCAGAAAACACATGCCGAGCTCTTCTTGTGCAAAGCTGATGGGTTCATTAACGGCATCCAGATCGGTGACGGTGTGTTTCATATAGGGTTCACTCTCTACTCTGATCTGATTATTCCGCCCCTTGTAAGGAAGCCACAAGTGGGACCAATCGGTGGCAAAGTAGCCCTGTAATTTGCTGGACCAATCTCTACTGAGCAATAGACCGTATGCTTCCGGGATATCGACAACCACAATGTCAATGCACTGATGAACCCTAGAGTCTGATGACAAGCGGATGATGACATTGCTCAATTCTCCTATGGCGGGTACTTGTGATCTATCGAGTTGTATGATTTTTGCATCAGTCTTCTCCGGGCGAATGTTAAGTTTCTTACAGACAAATAAAGGCATGACGTTTGTAGAGGCACCGGAGTCGACTAGACAATTGTGGACATTGAAGTTGAAAATCTCGAAGGACAAAAGGAAAGGGGGTGTGGATCCTCTAGAGTTTGTATTGATGGCGTTTACTATGGATTGTACATCTGGTCCGGCTTGCGCAGACGTGTTTCTCACAGTCTTCGTAGCTGAAGTATTTGCGAAAGCCTTAAGAATGAGCTCTTTTTGATTAGTAATGCGGGCCAGCTCATAGAGAGAAATGTTTGCTCTTGTTTTCTTCATATCTTCAACAATGTTATAGCTGGGCTCTGGTTGAGGGCTAGGCTCGGCGGAAGTTTTAGAGGATTCTGTCGGAAGTTTGTTCTTTTGACTCGCTCGGGTAGTGTTATTGGGAAGTTTTTCCGGGACAGATTGTTTTCCGTTCCCTGGGGGCAGGATTTTCCTTAGGAAAGCCCTTTTCTTGTCTTCATAAGACTGCTCGGGAACAGGTCCTTTGCTTCTGAGGCTATAATTCCGCACGGGCTGATCCTTGGGAGCATCTGCCATGTAAATATCGATAGGGGTAAGGTTTTCTCCACCTCGGATTATGTCAAAAGCAAGGATAGAGGATCCTGGTTCTTCATTTGAGGGCGGATCTTCATCGTGATCTGAAACCTCATCCTCCGTCACATCCCCTGGAGTTTGATCATCTAAAAGCTAATTAACTACTGCTGTCATGCTGCCAATCCATTGAGGGCATGTTTTCTCGGAATGGGCAGCTTGGTGGAAAGAACAGAAATTATCTTTCCCTATCTCTTCCACATTGAGAGCAGTATTTGTGTTGGACGGAGGTCTGTTAGTATTGGGATTACTTTTTCTGAAAAAAGGTTTGGGCGGTCTACTACTAGTTGTGGCTTCTGCGCCCTTTCTCCTGAGGTCAGTGACTTCATTTGTTAAATGCTTGAGCGTTTTGGCCATGCTTTCAAAATCAAAAGCATCTCTATCCCTATCAGTAGTCTTAGGAGTGGAGGACTGACCTCTTTTTGTGTTAGGCTTGTGATCATCTCTCCCTTCATGATCGATGGCTCCTATCGAAAGCATGTCTTTTTCCACAGCGAGAGCAACCTCATAATTAGCCGTAAGGTTAGCGCGGGCTTCACGTTTCACGAAAACTGCAATATCTCTAGGTAGGGCTTTGGTGTAGTAGTCAATGGTGATTGAGTCATCCAACGCTAAGTTTGGAGGAAATTTCTGCAGTATGGTAGCGAAGCGTTGGTTAAAGTCCTTAACCTTTTCCTTTTTATGACACTTGATGGTGCTCAGTTCAGTTAGAAGCATGGAAGGAGTTTTATCTTCTGAAAACTTATGCAGGAAAGTGCGACGGAATTGTTCCCATGAAGTGATGGAGGCACTGGGGAGAGAGCGGTACCAAGTGGCTGCCTTGTTTTCGAGGGTATGGGGAAACAGTCGACATGCGACATCATCGGACTGGACTCTCATGATTTGCAGAGACAAATAGAAGCTGCTGATATGATCTTCAGCTAAGGTGCCCTTCTCAAGGTCGAACTTGGGGAGATGTTTCTCTGGATGTCTAGGCAGATCCTGGAGCGGGCCTAAAAGGTTTAACGGGGATTGAGCCATCCAGGCCAGGGGTTGCACTCTTCTCGCTCGCTGGTGTTGCCTAAACTGATGTTCAGATTCACCTTCCGAACCTGAGACCGATGCTTCTGACTCGTGACGGGAGTGTTCGTCTTGGTGTCTCCCACGGTGCAGAAAATATCTAAGATATCCCAAGTTGTTTACAGGAGGCCTTACTGGGTTTGGGTGGCGGTTGCGAGCTTGGTTTCCTTGGCCTCGGCCTCTATCTCCTCTACCTCCGGCCCCTCGGCCTCTATTCCTATCTCCTTCATTTCTACGAGCCCTATTACCCCCGTCTATATTTCCTCGGCCTCTGCCTCCCTCACCATCCCCGGGTGGGGGGTGTGCCTGGTTGTTGTTTTGTCGAGTCTGATTAGGCTGGGAGTCGGGGAAAGGCTCGGTGTTAGAAAACTCTTCGCCCTCTTGGAGGATAGGATCATTTTCTTCAACGGCATTTGCAAGGTCTTCCAACATGAGATTTACGAGCTCGGGTATGGTACTAGCAATGGCACCATTACGGGTGATGTTCTCGGGCGGAGTTCTAGTATGGGCAAGGTATTCCATGATTGGAGTGTACCGTAAATGGTTGATAAGATCTCGGGCAGCTGGGCGCAAGGCTCTCAGCTGCTCCCTAGTGATTTCATAATATCGAAGCTCCCTCCCTGGAATATCTTCTAGAGGAGGAGGGATAGTTTCATTGTTTATGACCTCCCCTTGGGGAGTTTGTGATGGGATGTTTGTTGTGTGCTGGGAGGCTGCCATCGGCCCTCCTTCTAGCGCCAATTCTGTTGACGGGAAAATTTGTCCGGCCAACAGTAGGGGATCTCCCCGGTAGAAAGTCCCAATTAGACCTTAAACCGTTTGGAGTAGGGATCCCATCCGGGGTGTGGGTCCGGCTACCACTTAAGATGACTTCCCTTCGGTCTCAAAAGAACCTGTTCGAACCTGCGGACATACACTCATTCACATGATACAGAATACAAGATTAATGTGTTAAGCACGAATCAAACACTATGCGTAGCAAGATTATAGATAAAGCACGCACACCTCAAGAGATGTCATTAGCAACACATCTTTTGTGGGGTAATGCTTGTTCGGTAGTCTAATCACAAAAGAAATAGTTCGTTATGATAAGATACCTCACCACTTACTGAAAGATGAAACGAAATGCTAACAAAATAGTTCATTAACATTCATTAATATAACAGATAATGCAATGAAGATCATTGATACAGCACGGATAGCCATGACGCATAAACGATGACATGAATAATGCAGCTTCATTAATCATAGGATATTCTGAAACTGTACAAGGAATACGCAAAATGTTCATACAGCAAAACACATCATAACCATAGGGTATTTTAACAAGACTCTATATTCATATGCTCAAATGTAGGATCTTTCAATACAAATGCATGTAGCTCTTGAGTTTTCCAAAAAAAGAAAAAGCCCCTTGTACAATGTCCCGTAGGAGTATTTATAATGCCAAAATTGTCTGTTGGGTTTCCTTGACTGTTCGCCTTCTTGACTTTTGGGCTACCTTGAGACCCACTCCTTCTGCGACCTGGGTAGGTGATGCGACCTGCGACATAGGTATGAGATGCGACTTGCGACCTGTCCTGTTGGTGCGATTTGCGACCTGGTTCTTCTTGCTGCTCAGGACTTGCTGCTGCCAGGACGCGAACTGTTAATGTCAACCTGTTGTTCCCTAAGGAAATCCTGCCATGCCTGGTATTCTGCCGCTATGGGGGACACCAGAGGCACCTCCTCTTTCAGCCTATACACGCATTCCAAAGCGTTTGATACTAGGGTCTCCCTCTTCTGTCCGATCTGATTTGAGAGTGACGCAAGCTTGGTATAAATCCGTGCTGGAGCGGCGATGAATTGACTGAGATGCTCTTGAGATGCGGAGGGCTCCGGATCAGCTGCGGCCTGCTTGATGGGTTGCAAGAATGTTTGAATATCCTGGTTTACTTGTTCCCAGGTTTTCTCTTCCTCTAAGGCTCCAAGCGATGGGATGTGGTGCAGCGTATGCATTGAGTCGATACCACTAATCAGATGGTCGTACAAGGACATCACTTTGTCCAGGTCTTTAGTCAATTTGTCTCCAGATTGCATCGCTATGCGGAGTTGAACTTTCGCGTCCTGCGTGTGGATCCAGTCCCTCTTAGGCAAATTTTCAGGTGCCTGAGGGTACTGAATGGTCCAACCCATCATCCTGTCCAAAGCCTGTGAAGCCTCTTTAAGCTGATCTTGTCTTTGCCTGGTTTCCATTCGTGCTCTTGCCAGAGGAGCGACTGTTTGTTTGATGGTGAACATCTCACCATATACCTGTCTCATAGTCATCTCCAACACCTCACACTCCTTGAAAATGGCAAGCGAGACTTCATTTGCTGGTAGAGCTTGGTTTCGAAGTTGCTGGACTTCCGCTTGCAATGCTGCTCTCTCCTGCTCTGCCATCTTTTCGCGTTGCTCAGCTGCGTGTAGTCTGTTTTGTAGAGCTACTATTTCTCTACTCATCTGGGTTACATTCTCTTCTGTAGCCGCAGCGAAGGCAGTACCTGCTGACGCTATCATTACCGGATTAGTCCTGGTATCCAAAACTATATCCTTGCCTGTGGATACTGCGGATGATGCAGAGGGACTATGTGCCAACGACCTCCTCTTCTCTTGACGGATTTTGAACGAAAATTGATCAAATGTGAGTCTGGTCAGGTCGAACACATCTTCTTCCTGTCTCTGGGGCGATCTAACATCAGAGAGTTTTGTACGGCCCAGAGGTATGTCGAGAGGAGTTACCTCAAGATCGTCCAGCATGTCATCCTCTCTTTCCTCTGTGTTCTTCTCTTCTTCTTCCTTCCTCCGCCGTTCAGCTTCTGCTGCTGCTTCTATTTCGGCCCTCTTCTTCTGTTCAGCTGCAGCAGCCTGTTCGGCTTTCTTTTGGCGTTCAGCCTCTGCCTTGTCCAGCTCTGCCTTAAGTGCCCGTTCCGTTGCGGCTTGTGCCTCCTTGTCCTCTTTTTCTTTCTTGGCCTCTTTGGTCAGCTTCTTCTTTTGTGTTGCTGTTGCACTCTTTTGGCGCGCCTCCTCATCTCCTTTTAGCTTTTTCTCCCTTTCTTGCTGGGCTTTTGCCTCTGCTTCCTTTTGTTTGATGGATGGAGTTGGCACTGTATTGATTCGAGATTTCTTGAGTATAGATGAAGAGGCACCTCCTAACTGACGTCTTCTGTCCTCTAAGTTCTGATCATCTGGGTCTTTCTGGACCACGTCAGCTCCTGGAGCAAGTTGTCTTTCAGTATTATACCAGTTTCTTCTCTCATCTTCCGCTGGGCGTTCAAGATGCTGATAAGTCCACTTGAGGTTGGCTCTCCAGCAGTGTTCAGGGACTATTTTCTCTGGGTCATATGTTCGGTGTTCAAGTGCCCCCAGCTGATAACTTCTCATTGCTTCTGCCTCTGCTATGACTTCCCTGAAGTCTTTAACTGTGAATGCACCAATGGTGAGGGGCAGAGTGGGCCACGGCTTCTTTTTGCCCTTAGACAAGATGTTGGAGAATCCGTGTGACATCTGAAAGCACACCTCCTGAATAAGCATTTTGTCCGTCACGAAGCGAGGCATAGCATGTGGCGCCTTGTAAGTTCCAAAGACTCGGATGAAGGTGTACCCAGGGAAAGGGAACCAGTGCGCCACTTTAACCAGAGTTTCCTTGGCCCGCCACGACATACAAGGGGCGTCCTGGCCAAATAAATGTCTGTACAGAGCGGGAACAAATATTTGGGAGATCTGATCTATATCCTGTTTGTATTTGGACTCCCAAAATACCTTGAGTTGTAGATGAATTGCGCGCGTGTTCTCGGAGTCCCAGTTGTGCTCCCATCCATCAAAATCTACCCGGGCGCAAACCACATCTAGTAGGTACGAGGCCATGTAAAATTCAGCAGGCATTCCTTCTTCCGGGGCCAATGCCGAGTTCAAGTTGGTCTGCATCGACGTCATCAGTATGCCGGCCCAGTTGAAACGGGTGCCATGTTTTGTCACATACTCCATGATAGTAGCCCAACTGCCGCTGAAGGTGGAGCAATCTGGGCGCCCGTAAAGTCTGCAGAGCATGGCGGTAACCAATTTGTAAACCTTCCTTAGGCTCGCCACTGGGTATTCCTGGTTCTTTTTCACCTTGAACTTCTCGGGCTCCTCCCACCATTGTTTAATAGTATCAACTATCGGAACGGCGTGAGCAACAGCCCATTCTGGAGAGAAATGCTCGTTTGGGCGAGGCAGTGAGTAATAAATGTGTGCATCCGAGCCTACCAGTGTAGAAAAAGCTCTGCCTTGGTGATCCCTAATCACAAACTTCTCGGGGTCTGTCTTTTGTATGATCCAATCTATGATTTCTGGACATGGGAATATGGCTGGATGCGCCCCTGCCAGATGTAGTTTGGACCTCTTTACCGCCAAGTACACTTCCCGGTCTGGGAGATCTTCTGGAAATTCTTCTTCCAGTGTGGCGAACTCATGATAGATCTGGTACCACCTCATGCTGTCGTCTTTTGAAAAATTACATAGTGTATCTCGGTATATTGGGGGTGGGGACACCACCTCCAGTTCATCAATCTCTTCCACTATTTTCTTGTCCTTCCTCCGAGATAGCAGGGGTGCCATGTCACTAGAATCTGAGAGCACAGGTATGCACTCTATGTCTTCTTGAGTTTCACCTTTCAAATTTAGAAAGGAGTCCCATGATAAGAACGACATGGTGATAAAAACCAGTTACAATTTAGTGATGAAATCTAGCTGCGTTAATGTAAAACTGGACTGCTGAGTCGCTGGGTCGCGGATCGCACAAACAGAGCCCGGGCGCGACCTTGCGACCAGGCGACCTGGGGTCGCTGGGTCGCTAGGTCGCTAGGTCGCAGATCTCCGGAAAATGGGAAAACGCGACCTAGCGACCTAGCGACTAGGTCGCTGGGTCGCAGGTCGCAGACTGGCTTGCCGGTGTTTTTGCGCGCGCGGCCTTGAACTCTTTTGCCCCCCTTCTCTTGGGAATTTACAAGATTTCTGGGCCCAGGGGAACACTAGTAGAAAATGATGAAATTAATGACTAGGTGACTAAAAAAGTTAGTCACCACAGCTATTTCCAATGAATTACTACTAAATTTGAACAATTTTAAGTGACCTAACTAAAAATGACTAACTTAAACGACTGATTTAGTCTAGGGATAAAATAAACGACTAGATAATAAGTGACCCAACTAAAAACGACTAACTTAAACGACTAATTTAGTCTAGGGATAAAATAAACGACTAGATAATAAGTGACCCAACTAAAAACGACTAACTTAAATGACTAATTTAGTCAATGACTAACATTTATGACTAGATGATAAGTGAAAAAATAAAAAATGATTAGTGTAAATGAACACTATAGTCTAAGAATAAAAATATGACCAAATAGCAAGTAAAAGAAGTATATGGTTTATTCATTTATGCTAGTCATTTTTAATTTTCACCCCGGAAATGGAACATTATAATTTTGATAATAAACTATTACATTTCACTAAAATTTGACACTGCAGATGGATTCAGAGATAAAGGGGGTCTATGAATCCATCTCCAGTGCTAAAATTTAGAGACAAATGGGTTGTTTCCCCACATTCATGGATGACATCCACAATAAAATTGTTATCGTGGACTGACGCACTTTACTCAAGAGATTTGATCTAGGCATTTGATAGTATAAAACTAGACAAATACCCATCAACACTGATAACAAATTGTTTAGCTAACCCTTATTTTCCATGTGAAAATACTTGAAATACTTTTCCACATTTGTGAATACATGTTAAAAAGAATTATAACACATGTAATCACAAATTAATTATAAATATATTGCTATATGTTCTTATGCTTTGATATTAAAGTGAATGTTTAAAAATCATTTCAATGAAATTAAATGAATGTTTAAATGTAATCTTAATATTATTCACTTAAAAGAAAGCTAAAAGATGAATTAATCTATTTTTCCATTTTCTTATTTTACTATATATATTTCCATAAAAATAAAATAATTCTCTTCAAATTGACAACATATATATATATTTAAAAAATAAACACTATTTAATAACTAAACCCAAATCAAAACTGAAATAAAGTGGTGGAGGGGAAAAAACTAAATCCAAATCAAAACGAAAATAAAAATGGTGGAGGGAAAAAATGGAGGGAAAAATAAAAAATAAAAACTTAAAAAAATGAAATATCAATGGTAATAATAGAAGAGGCGGCTTCTTTGGTTCGGCTGGACCCTTACGGTCGAGCCCTGCCTTCCTTTGTGATTCGAACAGGTTGAATAGCTTCCCGTGGGCAGTAGGTAACTTATAATATTTGGTAACCGGTAGATTCGAGAACTGAGGACTGTTGGTCTTGGGCGTGAAGAGAGAACAACTAGATGTGTGTGGATGTAAGGTGCGGCATGAACCTCAACTGGGTGAATCAAGACCAGGGCATATATTTTACTTGTGAATGTAAATTTATGGCATCAAAATTCAATGCGTTTTGTGGGCTTTGGAGCCATTTTCTCTTTGTTTTTGGTTTTTAAACTAAAATGAGACTGAAATTGTTGAGCTTTTGGGGATTTTTGTCTAGTGAGTAATGAGATTGAATTTACTGAGGATTTGGGGGGTTTTGTCCATTTAGTTAGTTCTGCAGTAGAATGATGAATTGCCAGATTTTATGGTGCAGAAGGGTTTGGCACGGTTTGAAGGGTTTGGCCCAGCTTCTGGGCAGAGGGCGTCAAAAAAGACTGTTTGATGAAATCCGAAAAGAATATGCTGTGCCCGATTGGTTTATGACGGTGAGTGTCATATATGCCTGCACTCATTCAAGAGCTCTGCTTCGATGATTACATAATTAGAAGTGGGTTTGAATGAGATTTTTTTTTGTTGGAACTTCACTCATAAATATGTATGAAAAGTGTAGGAGTGTTAACTTCACCCAGTGATGTTTTTGTTGGTCTCAGCAGGGTTTTTGAGTATTAACTTCCCATCCATCATTTTTTGCCATTGGTTTTGTTTGGCATCTAAGATTTCCATAGACAACATTGGAAACTCACCGTTCAGGGGCTGATTGGGTTGGCTGTGAGATCGGTTGTGGTGGTGTTCATGGTGTGCCCTAAATGCCTGGTCTACTTTGTGTTTGAGGTCGTTCACCACTAGGATAAGATTTCTATGATCTGGTTGAAAGAGGAAGAGAATTAGTTGGAGTCTCCTATTCATACAGAGTTTTCAAGGAAACACTTGCAGCTTTTGTAAACTTTAGATTAGAATTTTATGCATTATCTATGACCTGGACAAACATGTAGATTGATATTTTACTTTGCTTTTTACAAGTATTATATTCCATAACATTCCAATATGGAATATACCACTACCACTGGAGGATTGTGCTATTATGATGAATGATATAGTCTAGCACACATGAAAGTTGCACACAAATCCAAAGCAACTAGTTGTAAGTTAAGGAGATCTAGATCTCTTCAGGCTCGTTAACTGATTTCATCTCTCTAGATAGAGAAATGCCGCAATGAAGCAATTTTATAGAGTGAGGGTCTTTGCTTTGCTGATTCTGCCAGATGTTTCAACCCTGTACCTTTGGTCAGAATGAAGTAACTTAACTCCAGAAACTTGCTTAAAACGGGTTATGACCTTTTTTAATGATTTGGCCAATTTTAGTTCCATTCTGGTTTGACTTCTATGAATTAAATTTAACAGAATTTCCTAAGAGATTGCAGTGAAAAATTAAAAGCTGACTGATTAGATGCTAAGTTAACTTAGCATAATATATCTACCAAAGGGAATATGCCCAAGTCCCGTGCAAGGAAATGAATATCCTTAAGCCTTTTGCAACATTTATCATATGCAACTAAACCTCTTCAAATGTTTAATGTGCACACAGCTAAGCCTTGTTATGCTAACTGTGCTTATTATTATGCCAATTGAGGGAATATATGAGGATACACTAAATGGACATTAATTCCTTTCAGATATGCAGAACTAGATTAGTTATTTGGAGTGGAACACTATTCTAGTCTCATTTTATTATTATTATATTAAAGTGTCACTGTCATTAGAGAGTGCCTTGTTAAATTTTCCTGGTAACAATGTTAAAACCCAACTACCATTAATTGGGGCTTATCTCATTGTGAAAACCCAACTACCATTAATTGGGGATTATTTTATGTACTATCGCGTGGTTCACATTGTGGTTGTCATGAATTTGTGAACTCTAGCCTAATTTTTTCGTACTTTGTAAATGATTCAGGATATGTGGCTCTATCTCTCTGAGAATGAGAGGTTCTATGATTTTAGCAATGAAGCATCTCTTGTATGGCAAGAAACCAATGTACCTTTTGCGGTCTGGGGCCCAAACAATGTTCGAAAACATAGAGTAGTTCACCATCCTTCAGAGGTATTTGAGATAATTCAATGTAAATTCTGGTTTTGGTATATAAAACTGTTTTTTTGTTAATACTTGTAATGTGATCTTACTTTCTATCATATTAGATTTTGGACTATTTGATATGAATATTGATTGGCATATAAGATGTTAATATAAAACACTTGGATTGGTTGACATACTTGGTGGAGGCTAAATAAGGTTTTAGCACATTGAAGTATAATTGTGTAATTTTTGTATTTATTTCCAGGCTGTAAAGAATAATGGGAGTGTGTATGCTCATGTATTCTTTTCTTGTTCAGGATATGCTCCAGATCCTAGTGATCCTGAGTATGATCCATCTGCTACTTCTAGGAAAAGCCACCGTAAGTTTGAATTTGCATGTAGATTGCACTTGATAATTTTCATATTTTTGGGCTACAATTGCACCCTTTAAAGGATTGAATTGAAAAGAATAAGCATGCTTTATGTTTTCTTTGTTTACTTGTGTAGCTATTGTTACATGTCTTCTAAAGCCAAAGGTAGATAAGCGTAAGAGCCTGCTGAGTGGTGGTGTAGTTGGAGACCAGGATGGAGGATGGATCAAAAATTGAGGTAAAGATGTTTTTCTTCTTATCAGACATTTGTTGCCTGGAATATTGATTGTCAATATCTGTTACAAAATTCTGAGAATTTGCAGAAGAATATGTCGAGTGTTCAGTTATAATTATTTATTTTCTTCGTGATTCAAGAGATACTCTTTTTTAGTTTGTGTAGGAGGTCAGAATTAAAGGTAATTAATCTGCCCCTCAGTGCCTTCACTAGCCATAACATTCCCGTGGCACTAAAAGTTGCATGCCACAAATCAAAATCCATGATTTGGTTAGATCGCATAGAGAAGCAATATGAATTTCAAAAGAGCCTCAAATCCCGAAAAGTATGTCAACCAATCCATTCAAAAGCAACCTACTCTATATTTTAGACAAACCAACAAAAAATTCCAAGATGCATAGGTGCATAGGATTCTGACAAATGATTGTTTGTCAAGATTCTGACCATATTTCAACGCTGCTATACGAGATCTAAATGGCTGCATCCCGCATTTGAAGCTACAATATTCTCTTTAAATTCTGGAGCATAGAAGTGTGTCTTACCCATTGCAGTTCATCATTAAAATTTCAATAGAAGTCTCCTTTTGGAAATCGTGGTAGTGATTTATTAGTTAAACAGGGTACGGGCTCCACATTCTACATGTAGCTAATGTCAAAATCATAAATTCCTTCAAAATTCAACCAAGAATGTGCAAAAGGCAGTATAAAATGATCCTTGCACCCTTTAGAAACTGTAAGCAGAACTGTTCTTTGCAAGTATCTTGCAACAGATAAAAGGACCTGCATGTTTCCTACAAATGCTTGCAAGGAAGCCTGTTACCATTGCTTCATAATAGGTGCCGATAAGTTCAAAATTCATTGATATAATATATAGCTGAATATCATTTACAAATTTTTACACTAGCCATAAGTTGATAACAGTGGTTTACAAAAAGGAGAATCCACATAGAGTTGTAACCAAATGGAACTGTAGTTGAACATTCAATAATGCACTTCTATTCCACATTTGCTCCTAGATTTCACTGGTTTCTTCCTTGGTCCCATTCGACCTCTGGTTTTCTTCTTGAAAGCTACTATCAATGATCCTGCTACACATATTACTTTCGTGGCAGTCCTGAGACCTGCAACATAATGAATATTACATAGAAAACATAGTTGTAGTGAAGCCAACATCTTTCATATCTACTACCCCACAAAGATAATGGTAAGCAAAACCATCTTAGTATTTACACTTCATTCAGAGAGAATAACATCAAGTATATAGAAATTAAAAATATAAGCCAATAAAAATAGAAAACCAATAAATGTAATACAAATATTTCGATATGCTCAAGACTAGCTTCACAAGGTGTCTTCAACGGTGCTCTAATAAAAACTTCTAAAGATTGTCCAAAATCTCTTTAAAGACACCTCTAGGTCTAGTCCAATGTTTGCTTAAAAAAGGGCTTCAAGATTGTTCCAAAGAAAGGCTAGGTCTGATCCTGTAAATGATGAAACTTCTTAAGGTAATGCTATTATCACTGCACCACTTCTATAATTCCACAAGTCCAAGCATTGTGACTGTCTACACATCGATGTACTATAGGTCCGTGTTTAGAGATTTGGAGGTCTGAGCTTCAAGGTGTTGATGATATAAGTATAAGTCTCCCACAGTCAGAGCTCTAAAATGAGATTGTCCAATGGTCCGATCCCTCCTCCAAGTTGTCACAAATTCGAGCTTCAAAAACTCAGGTCAAGTCCCAACCTCCTACCTAGTCAACAAGCATAGTCCCACATTACAATTTTGTTGGTGCTTCAAATTTTGTGAGCATAGGATGGCTGTTTTAGAATTTTGTTTCTCCTCCAGGTGTGAAACAGGTCCAAGGGCAAGTCTGTCCTTCAATACTGTTTGTAGCTACAAGGTCATCTGAGGTTCTAAGATTATCTTCACACCTGTCTGATACTGGAATTAAGATAAACTCCACGAGTCTGAGCCCTTAACTAGGCTGCAACAGGTGCGAATATTGTTTTAGCTGATATGAGCCTCAATCCAAGGCTACAATACAGTCTGAGCTGCTCAATGAATGCACCATGTCCGAGCTGTAGAATGATTTCACTGGTCCGATGTATTATAGGTCTGTGTTTAGAGATTTGGAGGTCTCAGCTTCAAGGTGTTGAGGATATAAGTATAAGTCTCCCACAGTCCGAGCTCTAAAATGAGATTTTCCAATGGTCCGATCCCTACTCCAAGTTGTCACAAATTCGAGCTTCAAAAACTCAGGTCAAGTCCCAACCTCGTACCTAGTCAACAAGCGTAGTCCCACGTTACAAGTTTGTTGGTGCATCAAAGTCTGTGAGCACAAGATGAATGTTTTATAATTTTCTTTCTCCTCAAGGTGTGAAACAGTTCCAAGCACAAGTCTGTCCTTAAATATTGTTTGCAGCTACAAGGTGGTCTGAGGTTCTAAGATTATCTTCACACTTGTCCGAGTACTGGAATTAAAATAAACTCCACGAGTTTGAGCCCTTAACTAGGCTGCAACAGGTGCAAATATTTTTTTAGCTGATCCGAGCCTCAATCCAAGGCTACAATACAGTCTGAGATGCTCAATGAATGCACCATGTCCAAGCTGTAGAATGATTGCACAGTAACTCAGAAACTACTAAACTTGATTTATGTCAATTCAGTGTGAGTAATGAGAACCTTAATTACTACTCATAGTAATTTCTGATTAATATGGTAAAAAAATATGTAACATACAAAGAGTCCTAAATTATAACAAATCTGAGCTACCTCAACAAGAGTGGGTTGTGAGGATCTACAAATTCTAGTCTAAATAAGAAGCCCCAGGAGAAAAAAATTACCCCTGGACTTTACAGGTGCTATTCTGCAGTTTACTCCCGAACAATAAAATGTAAATTGTAATAAAAATAGTAGGAGCTACAGCAAGCTGAAGTTCTCATCAAACAGTCACGACCACATATGAGGTATATGCCAATGAATTCAGTCGAGGAAGTTTACCATGTGAACCCTGTAGGTTAATAAAAGCACCTCCCAAAATGACACAGTAAATTCCATTGATGCATTTTGATAATATCATTTTGGGATCTTTTATGACTGAAAACTGAATTCAAGTTTCAATTCTTACTGGGCCAGGTCGACTGGGCATGGAATCCTCACCTCCACCGAAGCAGGTTTGTGATTCCAGCAAAACCTAATAATCCACGACATCGTATATTACAGTGACAAATATAAAGGAATAGAACACAATACAATGAAGCAAGTTGGATGGAAACACCCACTTACTGAGTGCCAAACAATGGAGAACTTGCACAAAAACGCTTCTTTTTGGGCAACCAAACCTAGCATCGTTGTGCTTGCTCCATCAAATTTACTCACTCCAGAATTCCTAGTAATATAAGTCCTTTGACTCCTTGATCTAAACATAGGGACAATATGTATATTTTTTAAATAATACATCATATGAATTCGAACATCAGATTTCTAGCATGGAGATTGCTTTATCAAAATTGATGCTTATACTTCGATGAAGATGTTTCCCTGATTTTTTCCTTGGATGTCACGAGAAGTGGCCAGGGACAGTGATAGCATCCCTATACTATTATTGGACTTATTCTTCCCTCCAACACCAGGTCCGAGCTGTAGGTTATGAGTTACAGTGTTTATGTCTAATGTTCTGAACTGAATTGCTGAGAATAATGGAGGTATAGATGTTTATGTCTAATGTTCTGAACTGAATTGCTGAGAATAATGGAGGTATAGATCCGAAGTCTGTAGAAATTAAACCTATTCCGATACCCAATGATCAAATTTCGTTCTTATTTAGCTCTTACATTTCTGCAATTTCGAGTTTCCACCGAAGACTGTTTATATACCTGTCCACAGATCGAGTCCGAGCCTCTTCAATGTTGTAATTCTGATTTACTGAAGTCCGAGACTGTTCTCTGTCACAAAGTCGACACCAGGTCCGAGTTGTTTTGTTCCTATTCAGTTCACGAGATGTGGACTTCGTTCTTCTATTTTTCTAGCTACGTATTAATATACGATAGTGTATAAATAAGTCGATTCTAAAGTCGAATTTTCTGAATTAGTGGAGCCGACAGGTGCATATGTAGTTTTGATATTTTAGTGATTTTTTAATAGAGGGTAGTGGAATAGTAAGTTAGGGAAGGAATCATGAATACATTTTTTGGTTTTTGGTTTCACATACAAATTTTGATATTTTTAATAATTTGTTTTTAAAGGAATTATTAAATCAGGGAAAGTATGATATATATATATATATATATATATATTTTTTTTTTTTTTTAAATATTTTTTTAGGGTGTTTGAACTTAGGATTAGGGTTTGCTGAAACAGCTAGGGTTTAGGACAAACATGTTGTTTTTAATAATACTAGGGTTGCATTATTAAATTAGCTAGGGTTAGGAATGAGATTAAGATTAGGATTTTATTAGGCTGGGGCATTTTGAAACTAAGGCTTTAGGGAATATGCATCATCTTCATGTTTAGGGCATTTTCATAGGGTTTGCATGAGGTTAGGGTTATTCATGTATCCCAAGAATATTTGCCATCTCAATAATGCCATATTGATATCAATGACAACCTTGACCAACAAAATCAAGTTACAAACCTAGATTAACAATCGTAGTATCGTTGTGGCTTTCCTCATGGCCAAGCACTGGTGTCAAAGATTCCTTCTCTGGAACTACCACGCCTATAAGCCCACCCTTCATCGTATTCCTCCAAGTATGCACTCGATCACCATCTATAATTCCAGCACACATGCCAGCCCCAATGGATATCTGCCTCAACTTATCACCACGTGGAATGTAAAGACCGTGTCCAAACAATGGGGTGGTTGGCACATTATATACTCCAGCCGCAGGATTTTGTACATCATGAGTCCATTGATGAACATCTCCATCACTAGTTAAAGCAATGAAGTCTTCTGGTGGGAGTGAAAATATTAAAATATTATAAGAATCACTGTACTCAATATAAATGAGTATCCATCCTTTCTATAGAAACAGTATGCACAAATCCACACTTGCATTTCTAAAATGTATTTTTTTTGCACTCATGTATGTAGACATGAATACACAGTAGAATGCGAAAGAGTGGATTCATTAATTCATTATATGATGCAATGTCTCATTGAGTCATTACATAGTAGGAGAAGAGGATTACATTGCATATCTCCCAAATACGAAACTAACAACAACCACATTTAATACTATATTAAATACCTCATAACTGCGTCTTCTATTTGGCACCTTTGGCAGCTTAATTTCACAAATTTTCAAGGTGGTGACTAGTTAAAATTTGTATGACAACTATCAATGTTCTCCGTTATCCTCTACTATAGGTTGGCTTCTCTTTTGGTTGCTTAATCACTTTGATTCAAGGATTCTACCATGAACATAAGTTATACATTTTGACATCTTTGTTGGCAGCTACCAACTCACTCACGGCATCTTTAACTTGATTCTTTGGTTATTCAACAGATAATATCTACCCATGTGATGATAGACTTCACAAAAGGAAAACCTAAAAAGTTCCTACACTTAGTGTCACTTCATGAGTCGAGAAATTAATTTGATACCATCAATTTTATGATACTTTGGCCTGCCTTCTGCAATATTTTTGTGGGTTTTTCCTTGTGCTATTAATTCACACGGTTCTCACAGTTTGATTGCATATATATACATAGTCCCTTTAACTCATTCCAGGATGGCTTGCCTTTGTTATCTTTTGTCCAATTTGAGCTATTATACCTGCCCCTCAGTGCCTTCACTAGGCATAACATTCCCTTGGCATTAAAAATTGCATACCACAAATTCGAAGCCATATTTCGTTAGATCGTATAGAGAAGCAATATGAATTGAAACAGAGCTTTGAATCTCTAAAAAGATGTCAACCAATCCATTCAAAAGCAACCTACTCTATATTGTAGACAAACCAACAAACAATTCCAAGAGGCATAGGAATTTGACAGATGATTCTTTGTCAAGATTTTGAGCATATTTAAATGCTGCTATACCAGATCTAAATGGCTCCATCCCACATTTGAAGCTACAATATTCTCTTTAAATTCTGGAGCATAGAAGTGTGTCTTACCCACTGCAATTTATCATTAGTGAGTTATTAGTTAAACAGGGTACAAGCTCCATACTCTACATGTAACTAATGTCAAAATTAGAAATGCCTTCAAAATTCAACCAAGAATGTGCAAAAGGTAGTATAAAATGATCTTCACACCCTTTAGAGACTGTAAGCAAATTTAACATTCTACATGTAGCTAATGTTAAAATCAGAAATGCCTTCAAAATTCAACCAAGAATGTGCAAAAGGTAGTACAAAACGATCCTTGCACCCTTTAGAGACTGCAATTAGAATTTTTCTTTGCAAGTATCTCACAACAGATAAAAGGATCTGCATGTTTCCTACAAATGCTTGCAAGGAAGCTTGTTACCATTTCTTCATAATAAGAGGAGATCAATTCAAAATTCATCGATACAATATATAGATGAATATCATTTACAAAGTTGTACACTAGCCATAAGTTGATAAGGGTGGTTTACAAAAAGGAGAATCCACATATAGAAGTCTTAATAGAATTGTAACCAAATGGAATTGTAGTTGAATATTCAAGAATGCCCTTCTATTCCTGATTTGTTGTTAGATTTCACTAGTTTCTTCCTTAGTCCCATTCGACCTATGGTTTTCTTCTTAACAACTATTATCAAGGATACTACTACACATTACTTTCGTGGCAGTCTTGAGACCCGCAACAGAATGAATATTCTTGTTATCTAAACCCATAGTAAATGGAAAACACAGTTTCAACGAAGCAAACATATTTCATGCCTACTACCGCACAAGGATAATGGTAATAAAAAACTGCTTACTATTTACACTTCCTTTAGGGAGTATAACAACAAGTATACAAACATTAAAAATATAAGCCAATAAAAATACAAAACTAATAAATATAATACAGAGATCGTGCTTTGCATAAACCAAGGTACAAACCTAGATTAAAAATCACAATATCCTTTTGGCTTTCCTCATCGCCAAGTGGTGTCAAAGCTTCCTTCTCTAGAACTACAATTCCTATAAGCCCACCATTCATCGGAGTCCTCCAAGTATGCACTCGACCACCATTTGTAATTCTAGCACACATACTTTCCCCAATGGATACCTGCCTCAACTTATCACCATGTGGAATGCAAGGACCATGTCCATATAATGGGGTAGTTGGCACATTATATAATCTAGCCGCAAGATTTGGTACAACATGAGTCCACAACTGAACATCTCCATCACTAGTTAAAGAAATGAAGTCTTCTGGTGTGAGTGAAAATATTAAAATATTATAAGAATCACTGCACTCAACTTAAATGAGTATCCATCCTTTCTCTAGAATCGGACTCCACAAATCCACACTTGTATTGCTAAAATGTTTTTTTTTTTGCACACATGTATGTGGACATGAATTCACAGTAGAATGAGAAAGATTGGATTCATCAATTCATTAGATGATGAGATGTCTCATTGAGTCATTACATAGTAGGAGAAGAGGTGTACATTGCATATCAACCAATACCTAACTAAAAACAACCACATTTAATACTATATTAAATGCCTCATAATTACATGTTCTATTTGGCAGCTTTGACAGCACAATTTCACAAATTTTCTAGGTGGTGACTAGTTAAAATTTGTAGGAGAGCTATCAATGCTCTTCGTTATCCCCTGCTACAGGTTGGCTTCTCTTTTGGTGGCTTAATCACTTTGATTCAACGGTTCTACCATGAACAAAAGCTTCTCTTTTAAAAAAAATGTGTTTTGAATAAAGACTTAAAGGGTTATAAGGCATTGCATTTTATGGTGTTTTGATGTATCTATCTTGCCAAAAACTATGAGATCTTTCAAGGTAATTTTTAGCCATTGTTTCAGTGTGTTTCCTAGTCATGATTGAGCTTTCAAAGTAAAAAATCCCCTAACACTGGTAAATAAAGGACATTGATCCATCTTTCTATTGTTAAGAGTGGGAATGGTGTTATTTCAATTTTCAACAGTGCCAATCAAGGTCAACAAGAAGAATATGTTGCAGGAGGTATCCTATACCTTAGTGATTCAATTATACTCATATCTTCAAAATTTGAAGCATTTATTAGTACATGCTCTAAAATGAAATAAGGCACTAAAATTTTTGTTAACAGTAGTAGTAGAGAGGTTATTGAATTCTAGGTCTTTGGGGATTCCTTGGTTATCAATTGGTTCAATGGTAGCTTTAGGATGGAAGAATTGTTTTCACAACCCATTTTGGAGTAGTTGAAGACAGTCAAGGCACAATTCTTGAAGATATGATTCTATGATATTCATAAAGAATTTAAGGTAGAGGCTAATGGACTCTTTAAAGAGGGCTTGTTGATGACGCAAAACTATGGTTTAGCATGGGAAAGTAGGTATGGTGTAAGCCTTCATGATAGGTCATTACAAAACCCACCAGTATAACTACTGAATTTACACTATATGAAAATACTAAACACTATTGATGGAAAAATAATTGCCTCTTTTATTATTCAAAGCATCCATTGTATCTATATATTGTTCATAACATCAAAATTTTAATAATGGGAGTGAAAACACATCTTGCTGAAAGCAATAATTAGATCATACTAGCAAGACAAGAAACATCAAATTATTTATGACACCATTGTGCAAAGATGTAGATAATGGGCATTTAACACATGCTTCAATCTTGACAGAATATAAAATTCTGAATGATTAGTTTCTTGTAAATATACTCCACAACATGCTATAATGTGATATGTTTATGCACATATTTTCTCAAGCTCCACACAAGATAAGGTTTTAGAACTAAGGAAAAATATTTATGATGTTACTTGTTTATAGATTTGAGGAAGCCTCAAGAGTTGCAATCAAAATCAGGAAATTATGTTTCTTGGTGGAATGTGAAACATGCTTGGATTTGTATAGTGCTTCAATGCTTGCTTAGGAACTAGGTAAGTGTGAATGAATAAAAGTTTTTTTTTTTTTCAATTTTCTACGTTGGATTCCCATTCTCTCTAAGTTATTAAAGGCAAGTTAAAATTTGATTAGACTAAGGGACAACATATTCCATTGCCAAACTTTGACCTTACAGGGAAGTGCACTACTCTTGTTTGATACTTACAAAAAATTTTAGGGGATGTCAATAGAAATGTCAATGTTGCTAGATACACCAGCATTGGTTAGTCTTAGAAAAGTTCTCTTTGTCTAATATGATATTTTCATGAAGAAATATTTCCAAATAAGAGGATAAAGACTTGGCATGCCTATGACATAATGATGTTATTTCTTGTCTATATTTGTGATTTATTAGTATTCCACCACTAATAACTTCATTACGTAGCTATTCGTTTAGTAGTATATTACAACAATGACTTGTTAAAGGAATATGATTCCAGTTTGTTTGAATGTCATAAACTAGAAGGAAATTTAGCATTGAATTAGAAAAATGGAATATTTTCTGAAAAATATGTTTTATGATCAAATATAGGCCCGTTTCTTGATCATTTAAAAAAAACAATCATGACAACAAGAAATGATTATGGACACGATGAATTACAAAACTCTCCATCTTAAAAACATGTTAGCATATTCAGTTTTTTCTGCATCAGAGAAAAATGAATGAGTAACCTTAAGTTTTCTTTGAATATTCATAGAATTATTTCATAGATTCTAAATGGAAATTGCATGTGCTAATCTCGCTTAATTAATTGTAGGAAAAACAAGTGGCATACATAATGTGTTGGCTTATGGGAATCATATTCCTTTTTTGCCTAGAATAGTTCGTTGATAATTGAAGAATCCTATTTTGAAGCTATATTCTCGTTTAGTATCGCAATTTACAAAGTCTTGTCTTATTCTTTTTTAGTTTCTTGTAGTAATCTTGTGTCAACAATACTTTGCTCCGCCTATTAGATTTCTACTGACCAGTTTTATTGTTGAAGTGTCGCTGCTTCTTGGAGATAACTAGAGGAAATGATATAACTACAAAAGTGGAGCACGAGACATTCTTAGTAGAAATTTCTAGCTATGTTGTGTTTATTTGTGACATTTTATTTGCTTTGTTTATACAGGTCATCAGGCCACATAGCTGCCACTATTTCCCAACTGAAGAAAACCTGTTCAAGTTTCTTGCTTTTATGGGGAAAAATTGCATTAAAAATATTGCTGATGTTGAGGTATATATCCTATAAATATTTTATAGTCTAATTTATTTTATATTCTAGCGTTAATCGACTTTCATGTCTTATACATTGAATTGTATCATCTCTCTTTTTTTTGTCAGAAAATGAACTCAGTATTGATGGTAAGAAGCAAGGATTGAAGAAAGAAGAGAACAAATTAGACTAGAGCGACAAAATGAAAATTAAAGAGAGAAGATAATTGGTCTAGTGGTACCCGTAGAGTCAATGTCTTGCATAAGACACACATAGAGACTGATGATCAAGTCTTCGGAGTTGGTGAATTCACTTGCAATACCTTGGCAAAACAATCAGGGTTGGTGAATTCACTTGTAATGCCTTGGCAAGACAATGATAATGTTTAAAGTAATGAAACATTATTTCATGTGTAAATTGTACTCCAACTAATATTAAGGTGGAAACTTATATTGTAATACTTGAAATTTTATATAATATAATTTATGTGGTTGGAATTATTTATAATTGCATTGGATATTACATAGTATTGTAATTAACACATGTAACTTTCTGTTTTCATACTAGATGAACATGTACATTGTATGAATTTTTTTATTTAATTTAGTTTCAAAATCATACTAATTAATTTATGTTGATTAATAATGAACATATAAAATCCATCTAAAACTTTTAAATTAGTAGCTTATGTTTATTAATGATGAATACAAATAAAATGAATATACTACTAAATTAGTTGCTTATAGCAATCGTTAATGAAAGTAAAATGAAATGAATATAAACTACTAAAGTAGTAATTTATATGATGAATATGAAACTACAAAAAAAAAAAGACACTACTGCAAATGATAAATTTGTGATTACAAATGACGACTAAATTGTGCACATATACGACTATTAGTAGCTAATTTACAGTAGCTTATAACACGACCAAAATTTACTCATATTTCTTTGGTCATTAATTGGTTTCAAACAATGACTAAAATTTGCACATATATGACTATTAGTAGCTAATTTACAGTATCTTATAACACGACCAACATTTTAGTCATATTTCTTTGATCATTAATTAGTTTTATATGGTGATTATTTAGTAATATATTTTGTTGTATATTTGGTCATTAACTGCGGCAATAAATGACCAAATCAATAACTAAATTAATGACCAAATATACTACTAGACAATAAAATCAATGACCAAATCAATAATCAAATTAATGACTAAATCGATGATCAAATCAATGACTAAATCAATGACCAAATCAATGACTACAATGACTTAATCAATGACTAAATTAATGACCAAATATACTGCTACCAACAAAATTGAGACAACCAATTAATGACTAAGCTAAAAACGACTAAAAGTTGGTCGCGTTATAAGATACTGTAAATTAGCTACTATTGGTCACCGACCGAAAAATAGTCGTTTATATGCAAATTTTAGTCATTTTTTTAGTAACTAATTAGCCATTTTTTACTAGTGGAAGCTGTGGCATGATTTAAAAGGCAAAGGGATGATGCCATGGGGTGAAACAACAAACAGCGAGGTTTTGGGCGATTCATGCAACATATAATTTACAAAAACCTCAGAAAACATCAAAGCTCAACCAAAAGACAATTTAAAGGCTAAAGGGGAGATGGGTTTAGTAAGAAAAGCATTAAAACGGAAACAGCAGGAAGAAATGGCAACTTACCCGGGAAAAACGTGCCAGTTGAGCTGTCAGAGGCGTTTTCTTACAAATCGCTGAATGCGAGGAATGCGACCTGCGACTTCCCTTTTATAGAAAGTCGCACGTGCGAGCAATAAATGCGGGTCGCTGGGTCGCAAATTTATTATTTTCGGAGTTTTGCGACCTGGCGACCTTGCGACCTGGCGACCTGGGGTCGCTGGGTCGCTAGGTCGCTAGGTCGCGCTTTGCACGAAATTTGTAGTTTTGCGACCTTGCGACCCGACGACCCGGCGACCTAGGTCGCTGAGTCGCAAAGTCGCAGTTTTCATAAAATTTGAGGATTTGCGACCTGGCGACTTGGCGACCTGAGGTCGCTAGGTCCCTAGGTCGCAGGTCGCAGTTTTATAAATTTTTTACCTTTGCGATCTGGTGACTTAACAATTTCTCTTTAGTTCTAAGGGGCTCCAAAAATTTTGAAATGGTAGTCTTTTTTGGAGGGTGTTGTAAAGGCTACAACAGTCCCATAAAACAAGTGTGGTGAAAAATATTTCAAACTCAGTCTAGAGGTTTTTATCTTCCTGTGAATGTCAAACAGTGAAGTACAAGAGAAGTATTTTGATTAGGAGGGGTGTTTGTCTCCTACAAGGTTGTCTTGCTTATACCAAAAAACATAGAAAATCTTTGTGACCTTACCCAACACAATGATCATACATAAATTACTTTGTCACTTTCAAAATTCCTCTCTGTGTGTTGAAAAGAAAAATCAGTGCTTCCTCTTTATACATGAAATACACTGTAGTGAGTGAAGCTGTTATTACAATTTGAAGGTGTTTTGTCAAAACTATGTATGAGAAACAGTGAACTACAAGGAGGGTGTTTTTGATTGGAAGTAGTGTTTTGCCTCTGTCTAAATACAAGGTTGTCTTGTTTTTATCAAAACATAAAGGATCTTTGTAAACATACCCAACCACAATAACATTTTCACTATGTTCTTGTTATTTTGATAACTTTGGTTGATTGGCATACAAAAGGAGACAGACAGTGTTTTGGAAAGAGCAGTGAGTTTTGTGTTAAAGAATAGTTTCACATAGCATTTGAGGAGATCTGCCTTGGTTAAACAGTGACTAACAAAGAAGACAGATTTTTTTTTGAGAAAACATTTTGAAAACCATTTTGAGGAAGCTTGGTGTTGCAGAGAGCATTCAAAACAAGATCCCCCCCAGGTAAGACAGTAGGAGTGGTTTGCATAAGAGATTTGAGCCTACTTCCACTGAAGAAGTGAATTCACACCCATCAGTCTTGTTCAATTTCCATGAGGTTGGGTGTTTAGATTTTTTTCAAAGAGTGAAAGAGGTGAAGAGCTTTTCTCCTTTGACACATATTTGCGCTTTGAGGTTTCAAGACAAGCATTTCCAGCTGGCAGGCCTTGATTTAAAATTCTCTCCAAGGTCCATCTCCAAGGCCACTAAAATCCCTTATGTCGGGGAGAAGTGGTTTAAACAAAGCCACTTGGACTCAGAAGAATACAAACCCTTTCTAAAGCCTGAGCATAGAGATTCATGTCCTTCTATTTTCCCTTTCTCATATATTTTGGCTAGCTACGTCCCCCTCATGAAGATCATCATGAAATACTTCACTTGTGAGGGAAGATTCTCCCGAGTTTATGCATATCACATTCGACTGCACATGCATTTCACTAGGGCCAAATTGCTAAATCTTCCTTTCTTCTTACACAAGAGCATTGAGAAAATTTCCTCCACTATTCAGAGGAAGCCTCCTTCACAGTAAAAATCCTATCTCTTCCATCACTCTCTCATCAAAATCATCATTCTTCATTAGCTTGAAAAGAGAGACGTCTCTTGGGATACTTTCATCACCCATTCAGATTTCTCCACTATCCCTCCAGTTCACACATCCCCTACACCTCCTACTCACCATCCATCGCCTGCTTCTAGCAGACTTATTCCCAAAAATCTCAAGTTTACCACAGAGCAAGAAAAAGAGCTTGAAAAGGGAGAAGAGCATGACCACGATGATGAGGAAGATGATGAAGGGAAATAGCATGAAGAAAATCAACACAGTGAGGGTGAGCAGACTTTTGATGATACACAACAGACTTATGATGAGGGTGAGCAGCCACAGTATGATACACAACAGCCAAAAGAGACTGAACAAGAGCAGCATGAAAGTGTTGAACAGGAGCAGCATGAAGATGATGAACAAGGGCATGAAAGTGATGAACAGGGGCAGCCAAAAGATGATACACAACAGCTACAACAGTATGAACAGAGGCAGCCTCAGGGTGAAGAATAGCAGCCCCCTCAAGAGGAACAACAAACTCAAAAAGAAGAGGGGCAGCAGGATAAAAGGTTGCAAAGCAGTGAGGAGGACAGCCTTCAAAGGGAGATGCAAAAAGACAACCTAGGCATCCTTGAAGAGAGCCAAGACATTGGCAAAAATTAAGGGCAAAGTGACAAGGGTAAAGAGCCCATGGAGCATGTGCTAGCTGCCTCTCCGAGGCAAGGGGCCATGCTCTCTTCTCTGAAAATGGCCAAGCCTCAGACAACAAAGAAAAGGGTGCCTAGAGTCGTAACTCCAAATGTGACTAGGGCCCTCCGAAGTAAGGGTAAATTTCCAAAGAAGCCCATGGTCGAATTGCCTAAGAGGAAGAGTACCAGAAGAGCCACCCAAAGCAAAGGGAAGGGCAAGGAAGAAAGCAGTCATGAAAAGGAAAGGGAATTCGACATCATCCAAATCCAAAGTGATGATAGTGATAATGAAGCTCGGATCCTAGAAAATCTCTTGATCCATAGAGAAATCCAAATTGATGCCTTGAAGGCTGATCTTCATAAAGCTAGGAACTTCAATCAATTTTTGCAAGTTCAAAATAAGAAGATGAGTATCCATATGGATGTTTATGAGACACGGGAAATAAAATACAAGAAGGAGGCCTCCAAAGCACAAGTGAGGTTGAAAGAACTCATGGGTGAGTTCGATGAAAGTGAAGGCGAAGATCATCCTAGGCGAAAGAGGCCAAGAACCGTGGGGCTAAAAAAGGCCCTTGAGAGGGAAAAAGAAGAAGAAAATGCCTTTCTCCAATCTACCCCTCTCACTGCATTGTTCGAACAAGAGATAGAGAACAATTGGGAGGTATGGCTTGAGAGAGTTAATGATCACTTGGATAGGAAATTGGAGAAGGAAAATAGGGACTTGGACCTTCAACGGAGGATGACGGGGCATTATAAAAAGCTAAATCAATTTGCCAGGCGGAAGTTGAAGGCTGCTCAAGAAAAACTCAAGGAGGCCAAAGGGAAGCGCCCGACACAAAAATTGAGGAAAGACACCTCAAGACTCCAAATCTTGGCCTCTAATTCACAACATGTCGCTGAAAACCCTTAAGGGTCATGCTCGCCAAGTTTGGGCGAAATTCGACATATTTTGGTTTTTTGTCATTTTTAGGTTTTTGGCCAAAACTCATGGGCATCGCCATTTCAGTTTGGGGTATCATCAAAGGATGAGAATGGTATCATTGGATTCCATAATTTTAGGAGCACATACTTAACAATTTTCAAGACATTTTAAGATCATTTTCTACCCCAAAATGGCGAAAAATGCTCGCTTTTTCTACACTCTGCACGGTTTATCAGCACGGCTTATTTTTTGGGTTTTTACACATAGGCCTATTTTTGGAAGACTTTTTGTGGTCCTTTGGGCACAAAATTAACTTTTTCAGAAATTAGACACTCATAGCTTTCCAACAAGCTATCATGAGCCTCATTTTGACATCGGGAAGGCTTCCAAACATTGCCGGCAAGTCAGGGGACCTTTTGCTGATGTATTTTTTGAGTATTTTTGTAAAAATTGAACCTTTCAAAACTGCTTTTTCCTCATGTGTGTTTAGCTATTTTTGCACATGAGAAGTTATGAAAATTCAATTTATTTTCCTCTTTTATCATTTTCTAGATATTTTATGAGATATTTTGTGCCTTGGGCTTTGCAAAGCCTCAAGGACAAAATAAGATATTTTGGATAGGCCAATGAGATTGCAAGTTGAACTAAGAGGTTTTCCTCACTTGGGCCTATATATTCCAAAGGATTTCATTGTAAAAAAGGCTGAACTTGATGAACAGAAGCAATATATGGTCATATAAGCTTTGGAAGAAATACTTGTCTCATGCTTTTGGATAGTCTCTTGGTTGTTCTTGGATGATGAAAGAATATTGTTGTTAGATTCCATGACTTGGTAGAATGGTATAGTGTCTCTCTCTTTGTTTTGTTTCCTAGTTTTCATTCATAAATCCATGTTCTTTCTTGCTATAGGACAGTAGAGAAAAAATTTGAGACATGCCCTTGGAGGCACCTCAAATTTCCTGTTTCTTCATAGCTTCCATGTTTTCTTCATTCTTAGTCACATTAAAGAATTCTTGATTGCTCTTTAATAACTTAAGGATATTGTTGCTTGTTTCATTCATGGTTTTATGCATGCTAAGTATGATTTATGGTGTGCCCCGCTTACTCATGGCTAGCCATAGCTCCATCCATGAAATTTCTGTTTGACTGATTAGATTGTCATTTGTTGAATCAAGGATGTCTTGTTCTGATCTTGCACTTTGCCTAAGAATATGCAATCTTGTTTTCAAAGTGTCCAATAACTTGAAGAACTGTGTTTAGGTGTTCCGACATAGTGATTTGAGTTGTTTGTCTGTCTTAAGTGTATTTCCCAAATTCTGATAGCCATTTCCCAAAGTTAGAGAGTTATATATCTCTATGCATGGCTTGAATGTTTATTTCTACGTATTGATTAGCTTATAGTTACATTTCTCATGATTAATGGTTTGCCCTACCATGTTTATGTCAGCTATTAAACTAGTTATGCTAGGAATCATTTGTTATTCACAAACCTGATGTCCATCTTACTCCATTTTTACCAAAGATCCATTTTACCTCGAATCAAATCGGCCCTTCAACAACCTTGTTTCACCATCTGAAAGCTTTCTTTACCTTTTTGACCCCATAGCCCAGTTGATCTGACATCTTTTTACCTATCTTATGTATTTGATCATTTCATCCCTCACAACCTAAAAACCAAAACCAAAAATCTACTTCATAACTAGCCTAAAATCAGAACACCATAAGCAAACACACAGATATCCCTTACACAAATAGAGAGAGCCCTCTCTGAGTCCAGGAAGGCTAGATCCTTGGGCTCCAAAGACTGGTTTGATGTTACACTGTCATTTGGCTTGCCAATCATCCAAATCACGGGACACTAACAATATCAATGATGGAGTTTAAAAGGAAGTGAGGGACACTTAGTCTTTTTTCAAGTGGAAGCTCTCCTTGGAACCTAATTTCATTTAACAACCTAAAGTGATACCCATAAACCACACTCAATCAGCCCTCACAAGAGATTAATTTCATGATGTGGAAGGAAACTTCATACCAGGGGTATGGAAGGCTTTCTCTTCTTACACCATTTTTATCTTCAGTATACTTTTCTCTGGGTAAGAAGAAATTCTTTTTGGCTGTAGTGCTAGGTATTCTTTCCTTGACCCATTTGACTCCTAAGGGCAAGGTGGTAACTCTGATTACCAATTGAGGAGATAAAGTGATGGCTAGTCCTATAATAACAGTGGTGGATCTTTCTTTTGAAAGGGAATATAGGGATATTGCAAATTATTTAGCTTTATCATCACCATAACCTTTCAGTGGCTCGAAGAACCCTAGCCATTGGTGATTTCAAAATATTTCAATAACCTGAGGGTGTTGCCTAATTATTTTAATGTTTGTAGGGTCCCTTCTCTTGAATCCCCCTCCCATTTTAATAGTGTGAGGTGAAGGTGGTGAGACATTTTTAGAGGTAATTCTTGGAGATGGAGGGCTCGAAGAAAAACGCAAGAAAAAAAATTATCCTTTAACTATCACCTATACTTTTTCTAATTTTGAATTACATGGAGGAATTTCAGTGTTGGAGGATGAGAGACCACTTACCTTGGTACTTTGCTATTTTGGTTTGATATATGAGGGCTTTGGGAATCTAAACCACCCACAAGAAACTTATTGATTCCCTTTAATCCTCTTCCGGTGTACTTCTGAAGTTTCCTATACAAAAATGATGTTTCCTATAACACGATGGTGCATGCAAACCCAAACTTTGATGCTACTCCTCTAATGTCTCCCACTTCTCTCCCACACTTTATTCTCTTCAAAATGCTCAATAAAATGGTGGAAATGAGACAAATTTTACCTTTATTGGATTTTTTAACCAAATTTGGATTGTTGTGGTGACTCGTACTCAGCTCGATTTTCCTCTTAGACATTGTTGGCCTCCACTTCAGTTAATCATTTTTGACCTTGTGATCACTCCCCTTCATACTCATCCACCCTCACTTGACTCGATTTGACATGCCCAAGTTGCATGCACTTTTATTGTTCCCTCAGTTTCACTTTACAAAGGTGGCCAAGCTAACTGGCCACCTTTTTTCCTTTTAAACTTCTAAATCTCGAAATTTAACTATTTTGGCCATTATGGATGCACAGCAAGGGGTGAGAGGCCATACCTAAGCTTACCTGGTGTTGGTGAAGTGTTGAAAGATCTGGTGCAAGTATATTGAGTTGGTGGTGACAGCTGGAGTCTTCTATTTTTTGTATCTTCATATATTTTTTGTTTTCTGAGTGAGAAACTTTTCCTGAATGAGCTGCTTATTTTTCTGAGTGAGTTGCTTACCATTTTTTTTGTTTTATTTCTTTTGAAAGTGCTACATGGAGAGCTTCATATTTCATGGCTGATGTGATTTTCCCTTTGGATTCTATTGGTGGTCCCATAGAGTCATCTGCATCAGATCTTCTTCATCTTTTGGTCTTGTTGCGCCACACACATATTTTCTACAGGAAACTATTTGATACTTGTAGTCGTTTGTTCCTCGCCTATTATTGATTTAGTTGGTTCAGGAATGGAGGGATATGGGCTATGGAGGATATGGATGAGGTCATGGGATGAATGGAGTGGAGGGTAGGCAAGAAAAATGGTTCATATGCCAAATTTTTAATGATTTAGTTGCTCAAGTTGCAACATAGGGTTTAGCCAGGGAAACCTTGTGCATGGAGTGAAATAGGGTGTTGGGATTTGTAGGCATAGGAAAATAAGATATTATCATGCCCAAAATGAAGTTCAGAAACCCTTTAGACAACATTTTTCTTCATAAATGAATTTCGTGTAGCATTTACAGGAGTTTCCTATAATTCTACAGGAATCATGTACTTGCCTGTTTTTCTTGTAACAATTCTAGATTAGGGGAAAAATGAAATTTTTTCCTATCTCGTTGGTGAAATGGATGAAGGGATGGATGATGGAGTGTCTTATGGAGTGTGAAAGTAGAGAATAAGAAATAATGAAGATAATTCGCTCCTTTGGATCCTAAAAACCATCTTCAATTATGAACCTGCAAAATAGAAAAACACATAAATGCATAGGTATGTTTTTCTTTTTTCCTTTTCTTCTTTTTATTTTTTCTTTTTTTTTTCTGGAAGGCAAGTGGGTTTCCTCCAAATAGGTTTTCAACCTAGAGGTATACCTTGGGCACCCCAAAGAGTTTTTCGCCAAAGGATATTTTATTCTCTGTTTTTTCTCTTTTTTCTTTTTTTCTTTTTATTGTTGTTTTTGCTCCAAGACTACCTCATGGAGGTTTTCAACCCTGGAGTTGGCCTAGGGCACCTCAGAGAGGTTTTCACCCATGCCTATTTATTATTATTATTATTATTTCATTTTGGAGGCATTGGAAACTATGGGTTTTCCATGACAAACGCCTCCCTGCTTATGGAATTTAAAAATTATTCCCTTGACAGGGGCTTCTTGTAAACATTGAGTCTGTAACCATTGACAAGCAGGGGAATCCCTTCCCCATCTATGGTTCTAATCTAAGTTGCACCATTATGTAGAAATCATATGCACTAAGCATGCATATTTCTAAGATCCACCTGATCTCACACTATTTAACTTTATGCAAGATACTGAATCTATTCCACTTGTTAATATTTTGCGGAAAATTAATTGCACACACATGTGAAGCATAAAAAAAAATTATCAATCGCACATAACATAGTTTTTAACCTGGAAAGCCTAAAGCTAAAAACCCCAACTATATATCATGTAACATGGATATCATATGACAATCTCATATAAACATACAAAGCTTATCACAAGCTCTCAGTACAGTACAATCTTCATACAGTATACAGGCCTAATCTTGCAAATCCATGCATCGATATATCCCACCTACTAGCCTGCCTCCACTGCACAATCTCTGCTGAAGAATAGCTCTGAATTAATTTGAATTACTCTTGGATTTACTATGAAATCCTCATTGGCATCTCCACTGAGTGTTGGATGCAATCAATGCATCACTAATAGTCACAATAGATAGTCTATCTTTTCCTTTCACCTATCTCTCCACTGGTCTCCATTAAAAATGCCATGCACTTTAGTTAACTGATGTATTATTCAATTGATTAATGAGTTATTATTTATGAATTAATTAACTAATTAATTCACTCCACTCTCACTAGTGTATCAATCAGTTAGACTAGATACAACTAGCTCAACTGAGTCTAACTGAGTTAAACTAAATACAACTCCATAACTACTTCTTCCAACTATGTCATAACTCTGCCACTTGAGTTCTAACTGAGTCCTCCATGCAATAGCTCCAATAAACCCTGAGGAATAGCGTAATTCCTTCTGTCAGCTGCTGTGCTACATCTGTGCACTGAAATGAAGTGCTCCAAGAGAATAAGTTGTTGTTTAGAGTCTGATTATTATTAAGAGATAATAATAATCGACATGCATCTATTTTTAGATTGACGATCTATAAATAGACTTCGCCCAATATTCTAAAAATAGAATTTCATCTATTTTTCCAACTTGATCAACCATCCAAAAATAGCATCCTGCAACTTCTGAAATATGATCATCATGTCTAAAAATAGACATAGTCTAAAAATAGACTTGCGCCAAAAATAGCCTGCGGGCCCACTTAGTGAAGGCAACTCTTTTCACTAAGCTCATCATCTTGTTGAATCTCAACACTCCCTCTCAACAATATAGGGATTATCCTTCACCCTGATCCTGCCTCTATGGTATTCAAATTTTCTCCTGGTGAGCACCTTCATCAGAATATATGCATCCTGATCCTCCATGGGAATGTACTAAAGCAACATGATCTTCCGTTTCACACAATCTCTGATATGATGATACTAGATATTAATATGTTTAGATCTATTATGAAACACAAGATTAACCGAGAGTTTAATGCAACTTTGATTATCACAATGAATCACCGTGGGATCTAAATGTGAACTGAACAAACCAACCAGAATCTTCCTCATCCAGATAGCCTCACATGCAGCTAAAATTGCTGCCATGTAATCTGCTTCCGCTGAACTAAGTACCACGAATCTTTGTTTCTTGCTGTACCAAGAAAATGTCGTAGATCCGATACTAAAAATCCCTCCTGATGTGTTCTTTCTATCTGTTTGAATTTATGCCCAATCTGCATCTGTGAAGCCATGCAACTTTACCTCATCCGTCTGTCTGTACCATAAACCATACTCAAATGTGCCCCTGAGATATCTCAGGACATGCTTGCCTGCCTTCAAAAAAATCTTGGTAGGTTTAACCATATCTTGTGAAATATGGTTCACTGCATAGCATATGTATGGTCTTGTATTAACTAAATACATGAGCGAACCCACCAATTGTCAATAAACAATGGCATCCACTACCTTTGCCGATGTAGCATCCTCTTTATTCCAATTTCCTAGAAGAGGAGTGTCGATAGGCTTGCAGCCTTGCATGTGAAACTTCTCCAGTATCTCCCGGGCATACTTGCCTTGAGACACAAACAATTCACCTTCCCGCTACAATATTTTCAATCCAAGGAAATAATGAAGGAGGCCTAAATCCTTCATATCAAACTCCTTTGCAAGATCATCCTTTCATGAGTGTATCAAATGCTCATCACCTGTTAGTATCAAATCATCAACATAAAGTAGAATGATCAAAATCTTACCCTGTACCACATTTTGGTACAGGTTTGCATCCGCCTCACTCTTGGTTAAGCCAAGTCCAATGAAATAGCTATCAATCTGAGTGTACCAAGCATGGGGTGCTTGTTTCAACCCATACAACACTCTTTTGAGCCTGTACACATGCGACTCGCTATTGAATATATCAAATCCTCCAGGATGCTCAATGTATACCTCTTCCTCAATGATCCCATTAAGGAACATAGTCTTCACATCCATCTGATGAATGTGCTAACCCATCTGCGCTGAGAGAGAAAGGATGGTATGTATGGAAGAATACTATGTGACAGGTGCAAAGGTTTATTCATAGTCAATCCCCTCAATCTGTGAGAAGCCTCGGGAAAAAACTCTTGCCTGATACTTCTCAACGCTCCCATCAGTAGCTTGCTTTACCTTGTAGATCCATCTTGATCCTACAACTAATTTTCCCACCGGCCTTGGAAAAATATCCCAAGCACTGTTTCTGACAATGGAGTCATACTCCTCCACCATGGCATCTACCCATGTGGGCTCCTACACTGCTTCTTCAAAACACTATGGATATGTCACAATACACTTGCTCATAAGAGCCATGTATCCAGTATATTGGTCAGGTTATTGTCTCTGTTTGTGCTGTGATGTAGGAACTCCTACATTCTATGCCACATCCACCTTCAGTCTCTCAACTTTTGTGGTACACTTTCTTCCTTGTCTGATGTTTGGTTCTGCATGAGTGGACTCCTCCAGTCCATGAATCTCCTCCTGTGGCTGATCCACATCCAGAGGCTCATATTTGGGAACAAGAAGTTCCTTCACTGCATGCAAGTCTAGCTCCCTCTCAAGCATAGCTTGTGCAACACCCATGATTGTTTTTTTCTTTCTCTCTGTGACCCCACTCTGTTGTGGGTTATGAGGTGCTATGAGTTCTCTTCGAATTCCTTCTTTGCTATAGATTTTTTTGAATTCGCTAAGATGTATTCACCACCATTATCGCTCCTTAGAGCTTTCACCTGCTTCCTCGACTCCTTCTCCACCAATGCCTTGAACTCACAAAACTTTGAGAATGTTTCACTCTTCTTCTGCATGAATAAGATCCATCATCTACGAGAAAATTCATCAACAAAAATCACATAATACCTATGTTTCGTTGTTGAAGAAATCAAGAATGGTCCACACACGTCTGTGTGAATTCTCTCTAGGATCACCGAAGCACGGTTCTCCTTCTCATGAAATGTGGTCTTCACAAAATTACCCATTGTACATCCTTTGCACTGATCTGACTGCGCAAGAGTACCCTTGGAAATTCCAATAGAATTTTTCTACAAAATTTTCAAAGCACCATGGTGAAGATGGCCCAATCTCCCGTGCCATAACTCGCCCTCATCCCGGCTCACCACTTCTTCTGCTTTTCCCACCATTGAAGCGCAGCCATCTACCTCCAGCTTGTAGAGATTCTTAATTCAAACCCCTATCTTCTTGGTTTGACCCGTTTTTTTATGTTGAAGGAAAGCTTTTCCCTCATTGAAAACAACATCATAACCCTTGTCTTCCAGCATTGTGACTGAGACTAAGTTCTTCTTCAGAACTGGAACATGCATGAAATTCTTCAACAAGAATGGATTACTAGACTCCCTCTCAAAGGTAATGGTCCCAATGCTAGTCACACTGTACCGACCATCGTCGCCCATCTCTATATGCATCTGGAGGTCCTTCTCCTCCAAGTCACTGAACAACTCTCTGTCTCCCCTCATATGGAAAGACGCACCACTCTCAAGATACCACACCGATCCCATGCAGCTTGAAACCAAGCATGCGATCAAGGAAAAATATAGCTCAAATTGTGACACTAAGTCCTCTCCAGCTGTAGATCCAACAACTTGCTTATTCTTCTTCTTCTGTGGACAATTAGTGGTGAAATGTCCATGCTCGTGACAATGAAAACACTTCACTTTGGAAAAGTCCTACTTCTTTCCTTTAGCACCGGATTTTGAAGGATTTTTCTTCCCCTTCCCTTTCCTTGCTTTGGCAGCCAAAGCGCAATTTTCTTCATATTCATTCTTTGATGAAGATCCATCCTTGGTACCCCGCCTTATCTCCTCCTGCACAAGATCTGACCAAAGTTGCTCCCATCGTGGCAGTTTCTCTCGTCCATTGACAAAGTATTCGTAAATATGCCAAATCTTTGGAAGCCTAAGGAAAGCGAAGCTCACAAAGTATTCTTCATCAACAGTAAGCCCCACATTTCCCAGTTCATCCTTGCAGCGGACAAACTTCGTGAGGTATTTTGGAATACTGTCGCCTTTCTCCATTTTTATTTTTCTGAGCTTGTCTTTAAGCGCCAACTTCCTCTGGTCACTTCTACTTTGGAATAAATCTATCAAAGCCTTCCACATTAAGAATGGAGTGTCTTTCCCATGAAGGCTGAACACAATGTGGTCCTTCACACCTTCCAACATAATCCTCCTTGTATTTGCAGTCTTCTTTTGCTATGCATCAAGTAATGCAGCATCACTAGATCCCGACTTAAGAACATCGCTATCAATGAAATCCTCTAGCACCTCCTCTATCCTATCCTTCCATGCTATGTAATTCAAGCTCCCATCAAGGGCATAATCCAATCTCAACCCGTTGAAAGACATTTCAATGTATACTCAATTTTTTCACCAAGAATCTTCTGTAGCAAATTTGAATTTTCTACCAGCACCAACTCACTTCACAATTGCAATATTCAATCAACAATGCTCTGATACCATGTAGAAATTATATGCACTAAGCATGCATATTTCCTTGATTCACCTGATCTCACACTATTTAAATTTACACAAAATATTAACAAGTGGAATTGATTCAGTATTTTGCATAAAGTTAAATAGTGTGAGATCAGGTGAATCAAGGACATATGCATGCTTAGTGCATATCATTTCTACACATTATCATAGCATTTGTCCACTTTTTAGGACCCCAACCATCTTGTCATTAGTTTGCCTCTAAATTCATTACACCTTGAGTCATACAATGACGCTCAATCTCCTTCTTGAAAGGTCTTTTCCTTAATGTTCTTGTCATGTGAGACCTTACTTTGCAACTGAATGAGCTCCGTGTGGAGGAGTGCTTGCATCCTGAACTCATCTAATCCATTTAATTGCAGCAACCTCTCATTTTGAGAATTTGATATGTATAAGTCTATCTTAGCTACCATCCTCATTGTGTAGAATTCAAACTCAACTAAAAGCAGAGCTTTCTTGCCATATACTAGGTCATAAGGAGTGAAACCCGTTTTTGTTTCTAGGTAGTGTTTTATGCCCAAGTAGCTTCTACCAAATTTTCCACCCAATATTTTTTCTTTTTGTTGCTCACAATATTGGTGAGGATACTCTCTAAGGCTATATTAGTTACTTCCACTTAGCCATTCGCTTGAGCGTGGTAGGCAGTATAATTCTTATGCTTAATCTTATGCCTCCTCAGAAGATTTTCAATGAGATTAGAAGTGAATTATGCCCCCTGATGAGTGACTACTTCTCTGGGGTACCCAAACTTATAAAACACATTCTCCCTCAGAAATTATGCTACTTTCTCTTCGGTTTCTACCTTCACAGCCTTTGTTTCAGCCCACTTTGTCAGGTAGTTGGTGCAGACTATGATATACTTTTTATGTCCAGATGGTGGGTCAATATGTCCAATGAAGTCCATGCCCCATTTATTAAATGGTTCTATTATCACTCGTATTTTCCTTGAAGTTGTTGGGAAGAGGAAAGGGGTCTGAGGTAACCACAAACCAACTTTTAGGTACAGAATCTAGCCAATCTATACCCAGAGAGGGCTCTCTCTTTAAGTTTTAGCTTTGTTTTTGAAAGATATTACGCTAGTTATAAACGTTTATGGATTTTGATTGTGTTTGGGTGGTGAAATTCAATAGCAGAGGGGTATGACTAAATATTTTAGGCCATTGGGATAATGGATTCAAATAAAGATGGCTTAACTGGATTCTGTTTCTTAACAAAGTATGGTTTCATAGGGCAAGGTAATCAAATAGGGAACAATTAAAGATCTAAAATGAATGGAATGGACTCAAAATGGGCGAAGGGAAATTAAGAATCATTCAACATATTCGAAAGGGGGAAATTGAATGATTATTAATAAAGGGCAATTAAGAATTCTTTACCAAATAATCAAAATGAATAAACTAGGAAACAGGAGCAATTTAGAATTCACTGTTCATACTAGTTTTAGAGGAAAAACATTAAGAATAAAAACGATTGAAAATAGATTGCACTCAAACACTTTCTGAATTATTCTTTTTCGTTTATCATTCGGATATGAAACATAGATTGTATAATAAACAAGTATAAAAATTTAAAACAAAAGAGATAGAAGACTTATTGATCTGTTGTCTGACTCAAGAATCCTATGAAAGGTCCTTTGCATCAATTCTTTATCCAGCTAGCCATGCAAAATTTGTCCAACAACACTTTATTCCAAAATAATCAGTATTACATCAAAGTCTAAGAATCCACCCCCTCAATACTCTAATTGAGGGAGTATTTATACAAAAAATAATAAAAAATATCTCATAACAGAGTGAGATATATTTTAGGATGACTCATGAATACGTTACAAGAAAATAGAGACAGATGGTCTCGTAGATAGGAGAAAAGGTAACCGATGTTGTGCTGGAGGCAGGCCCTATGATTTGGCTTGCTGTTGTCCTCTTTGGTAACTCTGTGTTGGCTGCTCTATTTTTACTGATACTCTTTACCTGTATTGATACACTTTGACCTGTTTGATCTTTGTTTATCCTTTGTACCATTACTTACTGTAGTAAATAATCAAAATTAATCTAAGGATATTTTTACAAAATATCCAACATATCTTCCCACCATTGTGCTTCTGGTATTCTAGTTCTTTGAAGTTTTCTTAGGGTCTCATGAGTTTCTGTGTATCTGAAAAATGTGGGCTGAATTGGAAATAAGTTCTTTACCTCATGTTCGAGATAAGACAAATTTTCCAGATTGTCATGAAGATTTTGCCTGTAGGCAATGCTTTTGCTGTTGATGAACTTGTCGATGAACTGGCCTAGTTGTCTGCAAGTTTCTTAGCAAGGTGGTGGTTGGAAATCTTCAACAGTTGGCTTTGACGTTCTTTGCATGGGGACACTAGTCGCAGCACAGAATAATGAAAATGATGTTTTATTCATTTTATTAACAAAATTAAGGTTTGTAGGGTTTTAATTTTCGGGCGGATGACGTACGCAGGAAAAATTGTTTTGTCGTATGTAGAGAGCAGTAAGTGGTATGTATCGCACCACTTTTGGGGATGGGTGGTGTTCAGCCGGGAGCCAGTGATTCCATACATCTTGTGATGCGTGGCGAGGCACTGTTCACAAAACCGTTGCGCGATCACATGTTAACATTCAGTCATGGAGGGTGATGCGATATGGATAACAGTCGTTGATTGTGGAGTGGTTGATCAGACGGTTTTTGGGGAGGTGAGATGATGGGTGTTTAAAAAGGGCGGGCCCAACATAATTAAATACTATTTAATCATATCGGGAGGAGTATGATTGGTCGGGTAAGTTCTTAATTAACCGTGGGGGTTAATTAATTCTTTTTTAATGTGGCGGGGAGTCGGGGCTCTTAATTTGTTACAGATTTAACTAATTAATCCCAATTAACACGGTATTATGGTTATATTTTAACCAAGGGGTGGGATATATAATATTTGGGAATATAATTATAGTAGTACGAGAATGAGTAAATTTTGTAAGGAAATAAATAATAAAGTTAAAAGTTAATATGTGAAAATGAATGAAAAGCGCTAAGTATAAAAACATTAGGATTATGTATTTAACTTATGCTTGAATGAAAAAAGGGTTTTTGTGGGATATTGTGTAATTTTCCTAAGTAAAATAGGATTTTACTTAGGAAAGGACTTATAGAAGTAAATGAATGACTAATGGATGGTTTCAAGTGCTTAGGCTTTTAAATTATTTGGCCGAGGGTTCGGTCCCTCCAAAATTCAAGGAAATGCCTTAAGCCCCTCTAATTTTCAAATACCTTAGTACTTAAGGGAAATTAGTGAAATTTTAGGGAAAAATGAGAAGGGGAGTTAATCATTTGACCTTGTTTTGCTTGAAATTCTTCCAGTGTAATGTCTGCCTTGCATTTGTGATGAAAGTAAAGATTAGCACATTTAGAGTCATTCTGCAACATCATCTACCTACCCTACCTACTTTAACCTAGCATTTTTTCTTCTCTATTAGGGTGCACTTAGACTGGAAAACCCTTATCACACTTTCTTTTCTTTTACATGTAGAAATCTATCTAAGTCTAGCCTTATTACATCCAAGGGCTCAGATTAAGCTGTTGAGCTCCTTATATTAACTCTACATATCTACTTATCTGCCAAGATTAAACAGTTTTGTCAAATTTTATTCTCTATCTCTAAAACATAAAATTCAAATATGAACAAGCCAATCTTAAGCTGTTTGACTGTTCACCAATTGTGGCAGAAGATAAAAGTTGCACACAATTTGTTTATTTACATAATAGAAAAAATTAGTGGCATTTAGACTTGCACACTTTCCTTGGCCTTTGTTTTGGTGGGGTTCATTTTCTTTTTCTTTTTGGGCCATTTTTATTCTTTTTACCCTTTGATTTTTCTTTTAGGGTATACCCTCTTTACATTTTTTGGATTTTTTGATTTTTTTGACAATATGGAAAACCTTTGCAACAAGGAAAGGTATGAACATATTACATAGACCATCAAGTCAATCATGATATATGACACCTATTGGTATAGGAACATAACATTGGCTCCACTTGGGGATGGATTTTCGTGGTGAAAAGTCAAGAACAACAGGTCAGTTGGCCTCAGAAATATTTTTGGCTGAACTATGGAATCTTCTTCTGCTTGTTGCTTTATTGTATGTATGACAGTGATGCTTCTGAAGCTTAGGGCCTTCTCTTTGGGCTTCAACTCTAGCAAGTTACTATCCAATCAAAACTGTGACATTACAAAGGATATATTATGTACATGTTAAAAATTAGGATATCTTAATAAGTAAGATCAAAGTAATGTTTCAACATTCGACCATTAACTGGCCCATCTTCAGTTTCTGTACCATCCAAGTTTTTCAAAAAATATGTATTGTTTCCTTGTAAGGCATGGATAATATAAGGTCCTTTCCACAGGAAGTCAAACTTCCCATGTTTTCCCTTATCCTCTCTTCTGGAATCCCATCTTAACACTTTGTTTCCAAGTAGGAAATTTTCTTCCTTGGTTCTTTTATCAAATATCTTCTTTATTTTCTCCTACAATACTTGGGATCTCTGATATACTTCCTCTCTGGTCTGCTGTAGATTGATGGTCTGGTTTATCCTCTTTTGAATATCATTAGTTTCAACCTAAGTTTCTTGAAGTAATTTCATTACAGGAACTCCTAAATATGAAGGAAATACAACCTCCATGCCATATACTAACTCATAAGGACTGGTCCCAATAGATTTTTTGGTGGTGAGTCTGTCTGCCCATAGTGCATTTGTTAGTTTCTTGTGCCAATTTTTCTTGTTTTCCTCCAATAATTTCTTAATAATATTAATCAGAATCTTTTTGGAAGACTCAACCAGTCCATTACCTTGAGGGTAATAGGCTGTGGAATGGCTTAAGGTGATATGGTATTTGTTACAGAAACTTATCATCTTCTTAGATTTGAAGGCAGCAGCATTATCAGTTATGATTTTATCAGGACAACCAAATCTTGATAATATATTGGCTTCTAAGAATCCTATGATCACGGTGTCATTGTCTTGTCTGGAAGGAATTTCTTCTCTCCATTTGGTGAAATAGTCCGTGGCAGTGAGGATCCATTTGTGTTGGCCAGAAGAAGGAGGATGGATTTCTCCAATGAAGTCCAGGCCCCATTGTTGGAAGGGTTTTTATGTGGAAATTGGTTTCAGGGGTAAAGGTAATGGTTTTCTCTTGCCTTCAAAAATTTGGCATTTATGGCAAGCAGTGACAAATTTATTTACATCGGAGAACAAGGTTGGCCAATAAAATCTATCCCTTAGGATCTTTTCTGCAATTGATTTCTAGTAAAGGTGTCCACCACAGTCTCTTGCATGAAATTCTTAGAGAGCCTTGTTAGCTTCATCTTTTAATAAACAATTCAATAGAATACCTTCATGATTTTTCCAAAAAAGAACATTATCTAAAATAAAAAAACTTTGAATATGTCATCTTTAAAAACTGTTTCTTTGTTCTGGATAACCCTGGAGAAGCTTGCAGGTTTAATAGTACATAAATTATGTTAGCATACCAAGGTGAATCTCAGAAGGCCTAGCTGATTTGTGGAGTCGCCATCTCCTGTTCGTTATCTAGTTCATTAATGTCCAAGGCTTGACAATTTTTTTATGTCATGAGCTTGGCCAATCCCTGTCCTTTTATAAGTTTTGTAGGTTTTATTTCAATATCATACTCTAATATGGTAGCAATCCATTTACCTCTTTTTCCCTCAATCCCATCCTGGGTTAATATGTCTTTGACAACAGCATTTGGTACATAAGCTATCACATGGGAGTACAATATGTAGACTCTAAAGTCTTTAATGGCTTTTACAAGTGCAAAAGCTTGTTTTTCCATGATGTTGTATTTTAATGATGCATCTCTTAGTGCTTTACTAAAAAAGGCTATGGGTTTCTCACATCCTTGATCATCCTTTTGTAATAAAACAACTACTATGGTGTGTTCTGATGCAAATGAAAATATTATGAAGTCTCTATCAAACTGTGGACGTGTAAGGACCGGTGTTCTGGTCAAAGCCATTTTAATTTTTTCAAATGCTTGTTTGGCTTCTATTGTCCATTTAATACTTGAATCCTTTTTTAACATATTGTTAAGAAATCTAATTAGTTCAGCTAAGCTAGATATGAATCTTCCTAAAAAAATTATTTTTCCTAGGAAAGCTTGAAGTTCTTTGACATTTCTAGGGTGAGGTATCTGTAGTAGAACTTCTATTCTAGCAGGATCAATTCTAATACCATTTTTGGAGATGATATGGCCCAAGAGTTTATCTTCCTCTAGACCAAACAAAGATTACTTTGGATTCAAAGAGATACCATATTTTCTGCATTTTAGGAATACTTGTCTGAGATGGTCCAAATGCTGCTGATCTGATTTAGAAAAAAAAGTTAAGTCATCCAGATATATAACAAGAAAATCATGAATTTCTTTTGCAAATGCGATGTCCATTGCTCTTTGGAAGGTTGCTCCTACATTTTTAAGTCCAAATGGCATTTTAACATACTTGAATGTGCCCCATGGTGTTGTAAAAGCTATTTTTTCCTGGTCATCAGGACGAACCAGAATCTGGTTGTATCCTGACAACCCATCTAGAAGAGAAATCCTAGAAGCACTTACTACCCTTTGTAAAATGTGATCCATTTTGGGTAAAGGGTAATTATATTTCAAAGAAACCTTATTTACATTTCTTAAATCAACACATAATCTAATTTCTCCAGTTTTCTTCCTAGTAGGTACTAAATTAGACACCCACTCTGAAAACCTAATGGGAGCAATTATCCCTGCTTCATACATTCGTTTGATTTCTTTTTCAATTAAGGGTAGTGATACAGGGTTAATTCTTCTGAGTTTTTGTTTGAATGGTTTCTGATTTTATTTCAGAAGTGTTGTATGTTGAATTATAGAGGTGTCATATTATTTCAAGTCTTCATAGCTCCAAGCAAAGACATCTTGGAATTCTCTCACTAATTCAACATATTTTTGTTTTTGGTCAAGGGACAAAGATTTAGATAACTTTATCATTTTTGGATTTTCTTCAGTCCCCAAGTTATATTCCTCAATATCTGCTTTTAATGGTTCCATCTTAGGTTTCTTTGGAATATCATTAGAATCAAAAAGATCTTCCAGAAGAGTTAATCATTTATGCAAATGATTGTCTTTTAAATTAATGACCTCATATTCTCCTTCCAGAATCTCATCAACATCCATTTGTTTAAGGTCCTGCATTTCTTTTTGGTGAAATTTGTTGGATGAAGCATTTGAATTTCACTTTCTTCTGAAATTTCTGTTTCTTACTCATTTATTTGATAAAATTCAATGACTGTATCTACATATATGTTACTGTTAGAAAATTCTTTCTCTAAAGTCAGGAAATTGTTAATCTGCTCATCACTTGCAAACACTTGCCAGTTCTTAAAATTTTCAGGTATGGCTGGTCTTTGTCTAATCTCAGCTATGAACTGATGATTAGGTTCGAATGGTAATTTACAGGTGTTGGCAAACATTGCCATACTATGGGCGTGCAAGTTTTTTTTTCTTGGGATTTTAGCAAGCTGAGCTTGTAGAAAAGTATTGAGTATCTCTACAATTGTTCCTCTGTACTCTCTCAGTCTGGGATCGTTTGTTAGATAGTGTCCTTTGATCTGTTGAATAATTAAATCAGAATCTCCTATGACAGATACTCTAATTGCCCCTAATCTTTTGACAAGTTTAAGACCTAGCAAAAGGGCTTCATATTCTGCCATATTATTGGTGCACTTAAATTTTAATCTGTAGGCAAGGCCTTCAGCATGATCATTTTCAAGTTTTTACACCCAAATTCCAGCTCCTGCTACTAATTTGTTGACTGAACCATCAAATTCTAAATGCCAAATAATTTCATGTTCATAATTGGTATGAGTAGTTTCAGGAACTTTTTTAACAGTGAGATCTGTTTTTTTACTTTCTTCTTGTTTCTCTTGGGTATTTGATGTTTCATTGTTTTCAGATATTTCTTGGATTTGAACACTAGATTTTTCATTTGTAATTTCTTTTGGTTCTGCTGCTAGAACTTCTAATTCAATGGGAGGATCAATTTCAGCATTATAGAGAATAAATGAATCCATATCAGAGTGTACTGAGTAGATGGGGAAATTTTCATGTTTCTCCTGACTACTGACTACATATTTCATTAAAGTTTCTATGTATAGTTTCTTTGGGTGTCCAAACACTGAAATAGTAGTGCATGACATGTCCAATTGAAGAGATCCTTGAAGCTTTGCACCCCAAGATATGGACAATAACATGCCATATTTTGGAGGAATATCTGCTACTACTATGTCCATCAAGATTGTTTTTGCAGGGTATTGAACCAGTGAAACATACAAGTCTTTGATTAATCCTAAACATCTCACCTGACTTGAATCAAAAGAAAAGAGGTCTTTGTATGGCTTGGTGATATCTAGGTTTAATTTCTCCATTACTGATTTGGGCATTAGGTTGTGAGATGCCCCGGAATCCAACATGGCATTATGAAGTATTTATCATGTATGTTTAAACTTATATAGAATGGAGGAGTTCCTCCATTAACTGGTTTTCCATTTACTTCGGGGCCAAAGAGTAATTTGGGTTGGTCATCAAAAACGTTTACTGAGTCTTCACTTCCAGTGATCTTGAGTGATATATTAATTTGACTTTGGTAGACATCATATTTAGCTAATTCAGACAATGGAACAACTATTTTTAATTTGCCTACTTCAGCCTCTAGATTAAAAGGTTTTTCAGTCTGAGTTCTTGTATTTCGGAAAGTTGGATTCTCTTTATCTTCTGTGTTTTCTGTATTTTTCTCCTTCTCAGGAGTGGGGTTGTGGGCTGAGGTTGTTTCCGAATCAATTTCTGGAGGTTCCTCTACATTTCCTTTGGGAGGAAGAGTATTGGAAATTTTTCTGTTATTAGGTTGATTATCGGATACATCTTCAATAATTGGGTTAGCAGGATTAGGATCTGATCTAGAAAGAATATGTACAGGGGTAGTATTGGTTTTACCTTTCAGGGGTTGTTTTGTAGTTTTATGTTTATTGGTTTCAGGGACATCAATTCTTCTGCTCCTCAGATTATATTGCTTGTGAACTTCATAAATGGTTGCATCATATCCCTCCTTGAAGTCAAATGATTCTCCTAACTGAGTTTGGAATTGTTTGAGAATGTGAGCTTCTTGATCCTCTTGGGTCAAGAAAAATTCCTGTTCATTATTGCGTCCAGTTAAGTTGTTTATTTGAGAATCTTCTGTTGGTTCATTAGAATTTGAGGCTTCAACATAATTTTCCTGGAATGGGGGCCTAATGTTTTGGTCAGGACCAGTCTTTCCAGTATTTTGGTTTTGGTTCTTTCTAAAATTTGGATTTCTCCCAGTATTGCTCAGTTGACCATCCCAAGGAGATTTCATCTCAATTGTTTCTACTCTATCTCCTAGCCTTTCCATTCCTTTAATAATAACATCCAATTTATGTTCAAAAGCTGAGGGTTCTTCTTTTAATGGTGTCCTCCTTTCACTTCTAGATTTAGCTCGTTTAGATATTAGGTTGGCTTCAACACTAACAGCTATAATTTTCATATCTTCTAAAGTTCGAGGAGATCTTTCCCTAAGATGGTATGCCATATTAGAATCAAATCCATCAGGGAATTTGATTAATGCTAAATCTGGAGGAGGTCTGAGGTTTTGGGGGATCACATTGTAAACATTATTGAACTTAGTGCAATAATCTTACACAGTTTCTTGTGTTCCTCTCTTCAGGTTTTCATATTCTGATAAGATTTGGAGAGTATCTTTCTTCTTTTCCCATCTGTTTAAAAATGTTCTATAAAGAGCTTCTGGGTCATTGATACTGTTTGCAGGAAGGGCTCTAAACTAGGTTCTAACTTCTCCAGTAAGACTTTGAACAAATATTCTCATTCTTACATCATCTGCATCTACTTCATATATTTCAAAATAATCGGTCATTTTTTTAGTATGCTGTTGTGCGGTGTAGGTACCAGAACCATCAAAAGGAGTGATTTTACTTTGGTAGTCTTGGGGCATAGCCCTTGGATTCGCTGGTAATACCAAGGGAGCATATCTATTTGCCATTGCAGGAGGTAGTGATGAAATAACAGTTGAGTTTGGTCTGGGAGTGGTGGATGGAGGGGTAGAAGGGGTGGTTTGAGGTTGAGATGTTTGAGGAAATGTTGATGAACTTGGAGAGGTTGAAGTGATCACAAAAAGATTTGGTGTTCCTTCAGAGGAAAGCTCAGATTGTACGAAGTTCCGCAAATGTTTTTCGAGTTGTGAAGTAAAAAATTCAAGTTGTAAATCTTCAATAAATACTGGGTCTTGAACCAAGTGGGACAACTCAGATTCAGAAAAATTTACAAATAAAGAGGTTTGAAATTGCTCATCAAAAGGTTCATCCTCAAGGTAAATCCACTTCACGGGACAGGATATTGATCTATAGAGAAGCCGAGAACTACCAGAACTTTCTTGGCTCTCCTGTCTCCTAATAATTCTGGGGATCAGATTCAGATTTTCAAACACATGCAGTGGATTTGGATCAGGATTAGCCCTGGTGTAATGAATCCTTTCTGAAGCCAAGTTTCTGGGTGATTTTTTTTTTTTGGTTTTTGTCTAAATGGAATCAACAATACAACTTCAACAATTTCTTTAAGAGGTTTTGTATATTGGATTTATATTTCCTTAAAGATTTATTTGACTAGAGGAATTGATCAAGTGTTTGAAACCGGATGTTCAGTTCATAAACTAGACCGGAGATAGACTGAAGCAACATTTATTTACTTATGAAATTGCAAAGCAAGAGCAGTTCAAAGGCTACCTGGATAACTTCAGGCTCTGTCTGTAGTTTATAAAGTAAACAATAGTAACAATTCAGGTCCCCAGTGGAGTCGCCACTATGTTATCACTCAGATTTTCCTTGAAGTTGTTGGGAAGAGGAAATGGGTCTGAGGTAACCACAAACCAACTTTTAGGTACATAATCTAGCCAATCTGTACCTAGAGAGGGCTCTCTCTTTAAGTTTTAGCTTTGTTTTTGAAAGATATTAGGCTAGTTATGAAAGTTTAGGGATTTTGATTGTGTTTGGGTGGTGAAATTAAATAGTAGAGGGGTATGAATGAATAGTTTAGGCCATTGGGCTAATGGAGTCAAAGAAATATGGCTTAAATGGATTTATTTTCTTAACAAAGGATGGTTTCACAAGGCAAGGTAATCAAATAGGGAACAATTAAAGATCTAAAATGAATGGAATGGACTCAAAATGGGTGAAGGGAAATTAAGAATCCTTCAACATATTCGAAAGAGGGAACTTGAATGATTATTAATAAAGGGCAATTAAGAATTATTTACCAAATAATCAAAATGATTAAACTAGGAAACATGAGCAATTAAGAATTCACTATTCATACTAGTTTTAGAGGAAAAACATTAAGAATAACAACGATTGAAAACAGATTGCACTCAAGCACTTTCTGAGTTATTCTTTTTCGTTTATCATTCAGATATGAAACATAGATGGTATAATAAAAAAGTATAAAACTTTAAAACAAAAGAGATAGAAGACTTATTGATCTGCTGTCTGACTCAAGAATCATATGAAAATTCCTTTGCATCAATTCTTTATCTAGCTAGCCATGCGAAATTTGTCCAACAACACTTTATTCCAAAATAATCAGTATTACAACAAAGTCTAAGAATCCACCCCCTCAATACTCTAATTGAGGGAGTATTTATACAAAATATTATAAAAAATATCTCCTAACAGAGAGATATATTTTAGGATGACTCATGAATACATTACAAGAAAATAGAGACAAATGGTCTTGTAGATAGGAGAAAAGGTAACCGGTGTTGTGTTGTTCCTATTTTTATGAATGTGCTGGAGGCAGGCCCTATGATTTGGCTTGCTGTTGTCCTCTTTGGTAACTCTGTGTTGGTTGCTCTATTTTTACTGATACTCTTTACCTGTATTGATACACTTTGACCTGTTTGATCTTTGTTTATCCTTTGTACCATTACTTACTGTAGTAAATAATCAAAATTAATCTAAGGATATTTTTACAAAATATCCAACATATCTTCCCACCATTGTGCTTCTGGTATTCTGGTTCTTTTAAGTTTTCTTAGGGTCTCATGAGTTTCTGTGTATCTAAAAAATGTGGGCTGAATTGGAAATAAGTTCTTTACCTCATGTTCGAGATAAAACAAATTTTCCAGACTGTCATGAATAATTTTTCCTATAGGCAATGCTTTTGCTGTTGATGAACTTGTCGATGAACTGGCCTAGTTTTCTGCAAGTTTCTTAGCAAGGTGGTGGTTGGAAATCTTCGCAGTTGTCTTTGAAGTTCTTTGCATGGGGACACTGGTCGCAGCACATAATAATGAAAATGATATTTTATTTATTTTATTAACAAAATCAAGGTTGGCAGGGTTTTATTTTTTGAGCGGATGACATACGTAGGAAAAAATGTTTTGTCGTATGCGGAGAGTGGTAAGTGGTATGTATTGCATTGCTTTTGGGGATGGGTGGTATTCAGCCGGGAGTCAGCAATTCCATACATCTCGTGATGCGTGGCGAGGCACTATTCAAAAAACCGTTGCGTGATCGCACGTTAACATTCAGTCATGGAGGGCGATGCGATATGAATGACAGCTGTTGATTGTGGAGTGGTTGATTAGACAGTTGTTGTGGAGGCAAGATGACGGGTGTTTAAAAAGGGCGAGCCCAACATAATTAAATACTATTTAATCATATCGGGAGGAGTATGATTTTTCGGGTAAGTTCTTAATTAACAGTGGGGGTTAATTAATTCTTTTTTAATGTGGCGGGGAGTCGGGGCTCTTAATTAGTTACAGATATAACTAATTAATCCCAATTAACATGGTATTATTGTTATATTTTAACCAAGGGGCGGGATATATAATATTTGGGAATATAATTATACTAGTACGGGAATGAGTAAATTTTATAAGGAAATAAATAATAAAGTTAAAAGTTAATATGTGAAAATGAATGAAAAGCGCTAAGTATAAAAACATTAGGATTATGTATTTAACTTATGCTTGAATGAAAAAAGGGTTTTTGTGGGATATTGTGTAATTTTCCTAAGTAAAATAGGATTTTACTTAAGAAAGGACTTATAGAAGTAAATGAATGACTTATGGATGGTTTTAAGTACTTAGGCTTTTAAATTATTGGGTCGAGGGTTCGGTCACTCCAGAATTCAAGGAAATGCCTTGAGCCCCTCTAATTTTCAAATACCTTAGTACTTAGGGGAAATTAGTGAAATTTTAGGGAAAAATGAGAAGGGGAGTTAATCATTTGACCTTGTTTTGCTTGAAATTCTTCCAGTGTAATTTCTGCCTTGCATTTGTGATGAAAGTAAAGATTAACACATTTAGAGTCATTATCCATCACATGTAATTCTACAACATCATCTACCTACCCTACCTACTTTAACCTAGCATTATTTCTTCTTTATTAGGGTGCACTTAGACTGGAAAACCCTTATCACTTTCTTTTCTTTTACATGTAGAAATCTATCTGAGTCTAGCCTTATTACATCCAAGGGCTCAGATTAAGCTGTTGAGCTCCTTATATTTACTCTACCTATCTACTTATCTGCCAAGATAAAACAATTTTGTTAGATTTTATTCTCTATCTCTAAAACATAAAATTCAAATATGAACAAGCCAAGCTTAAGCTGTTTGATTATTCACCAATTGTGGCATAAGATACAAGTTGCACACAATTTGTTTATTTACATAAGAGAAAAAAGTAGTGGCATTTAGACTTGCACACTTTCCTTGGCATTTCTTTTAGCGGGGTTCATTTTCTTTTTCTTTTTTGGCCATTTTTATTCTTTTTACCCTTTGATTTTTCTTTTAGGTATACCCTCTTTACATTTTTTGAATTTTTTGATTTTTTTGACAATATGGAAAACCTTTGCAACAAGGAAAGGTATGAACATATTACATAGCCCATAAATTCAATCATGATATATGACACCTATTGGTATAGGAGAATAACAGGTTCAAGGGCCACCTGAGGGTGAAAAGGCATCTCATCCCTTTGTGTAGGTTTCCCCATCCTTTGGCATTTGTCTCACCTGCTAGTGTATCTTCTAGAATCCTGGTGAATGGTAGGCCAATAGTATCATGCCTGCAAAATTTTGAATGCAGTCCTTTTTGAAGAAAAATTTCCTCCACATGGGCTATCATGAAATGCAGAGCGAATATAAAAAATTTATTCCTCCCTCACACATATTATGAGTATTTTGTCAGGGCCTAGCTTGAAAATATTTCCCCCAATCCATGTGAATGGGGTGCTTTTTCTGATGATCTTGCTTTTCTCCCTGAATGAGAGATTAGGAGGGAAATTTCTAGCAACCAAGTAGTTATCTATGCCAGAAAACCATGGTGAGAGTGTTTATATAGTGAAGAGATGTTCATCTCGCATCTGGTCATCCACCATTCCTTCTTCACCTGCAGATAGAGCTAACTTGGATAAAAAATCTGAAACAACATTCTCCTTTCTAGGTTTATCAACAATAGTTAGGTCAAACTACTGTAAAAGTAACAACCATCTAATTATCCTAGAATTAACATCTGGTTTTTTCATTAAATATTTGATGGTTTAATGGTTAGTGTGAACTAAGTTCTGATACCCAATTACATAATGTATATTTTTTTTTAAATCATGGACAATGGCTAACATCTCCTTCTATGTGACACTATAATTTATCTCAGACTTAGATGAGTTCTTACTGATGAAATAGATTACATAAGGTAATTTTTTGTCTCATTTTCCTAATGCTACCTCCACATCTTTGTTAGATGCATATTTGTGGATGTGGAATGGCAGGGTCCAATTTGGACCTCGGAGAATGGGGACAATAGTCAACTTTCCCTTAATGAGCTCAAAAGCCTCTTGACAAGGACCAAACCAAATAAACTCAGACTCTTTGGCAAATAAACCAAATAGTGGCGAAGACATATTACTGAAATCGTATATGAATATTCTATCATAACCATCTAACCCTAAGAAAATCCTTACATCTCTATGCTTTTGAGGAGTAGGTACCCTTTTGAGAATAGTGATTTTGCTCGAGTCCACTTGTATTCTTGCTTTGGAGATTGAGTGTCCTAATGAAACTCCTGCTCTCTTCAGGAATTCACACTTTTATGGGCTTAGGGAGAGATGCATATCAATGCACCTTCTTAGTACTTTACCTAAATTGGAGATAGATTCCTGGAAGTCATCCCCATATGGTGTGAAATCATCCATGTAGATTTCAACAGAGTCATGGACTAGCTCAGAGAAAATGCTCAGGACAGCTCTTTGGAAGGTAGCTGGGGCATTGTGCAGCCCAAAGGGTAGGACTCTGTAGGCGAAGTTACCCCAAGGGAAGGTGAAAGTAGTCTTATCATTGTCTTCAGGGATGATTTGAATCTTATTGTACCCATTGAACCCATATAGTAGAGAAAATAAGTTTTTCCTTGCAAGGCCATCTAGGACTTGGTCTATAAAGGGAAAAGGGAAATGGTCCTTCTTGGTGGCTTTGTTAAGTTCCCGATAAGCAACACAAATTTTCCATTTTCCATTCTTCTTTGGGACTAGGAAAAGAGGAGATACCCACTCACTGTCTGATATAGGATAAGTAAACCTGCGTCCAACAGTTTCTGTAGCTCTTCCTTGACTATGTACTTTAGAGCTGGGTTCATCCTTCTTTAGGGTTGTCACATAGGCTTGCATCATCCTTTGATGTAAATATGATGTCTCTATATCAAAGGATGCACCCGTTTCATGTCCTTGTAATCCCAAGCAAATGCATCTAGGTTTTCTTTTAAAAGTTGGAATAAATTCTTTTCTCCTTCATTCGAAAGGTTTGAATTTATTTTTAGAGATATGTATGTGCCAAAATCAATAGACTTGGTGGTTTCATAGGTTGAATCAACTGATTTCACTTCCATCCAAGGTTGGCTTTCAACTTCTTTGACTAGGTTTTCAAGAGCATTGTTAGTGGAGAATTGGTTTTGAATGGCATAGTCGATAAGTTCATCTTCATCAAGTTGTCCCCCTTTAAGAACAACACCTATGGTAAAAATAGGGGTAATGTTATTTACCTCATCTTATTCATCCTCCAACCATATAGGTATATCATGATCAATGGAAGGCTGGACTGGAGGATATAATACTAGTTGTTTAGATAATGGCTCAATTTTAATAGTCATGTTTCATGCTCGATAGCTAATATAAGCATCTAAAGTGGCTAACCAAGGTCTCCATAAGATGAGAGGATATCCATTGAACTTGGTTTTTGGTTGAAAAACCAGGAAATCAATAGGATAATCCCAAAATTCAATTGTAACCATAACATCCTCAACAATTCCTTTCGGAGTTACTGTGGACCGATATGCAAGTTGCATAACTATTGTGGTTTTCCTCAAAGTCCCTTGGAGATTAAGTTTCAACGTAGTTTCCTTGGTCATGACATTGATGGCAACCCCTAGATCAATCAGAGTGTTGGGGATTATGACACCATCTATGTGCACATGTACAACTAGATTTCCAGGTTCCATGAACTTTGGAAAGATCACCTTCCCCAGCATTAAGTCAGAAATTTGTCCTACCACATTGATGGTGGGAGTATCTTTCTTCTTTCTCCCAAGTTTCTTGAAGCACTTTTCCTTTATGAGCCTATTGTAAATAGGTACATCCTTTATGGCCTGGAGAAGTGGTATATTTACACAAAAAATTTCAACTCTCCCATAAGTTCAGTCTCCTCTGGGGGTGTGTTGACTAGGATGGATCAAGTTCTCAAGAAAAGGAGTTTGTTGGATCTGAGTGTTACCTTCTTCCTTTCCCTCCTCAACCTCTTCAGGTGGATATGGAGGGTGGTTATCTAGGATTACTCTTCCTGACCTGAGATTAATATCCTGTATCTCCACATCATAAGCTCAATAGGATGTTTCTCCATTGTAAACCTGTTATGCCTCTCTGTTGTTCAGGTTAGGATTTGGTTGTGCATGAATTTGAGGCACGTGGGTGGAGTAGCATGAGTAAGCTCAAGTTGAGGTTAGGGTGGAGGCATTACCGTAGGTGGTTGATTGTGTTGAGGCCTCCACCCTTGGGATGGATTATTCCATTGAGGTTTTTGTGGAACATACTACTGAAATGGTTGGTTCACAGGCTGAGGGTGATATGGAGGGTTGTAAGGCCAAGTAGGAAGTGTATGCAAATATGGAGGAGTGGGGTTGTACTAAGGTTTCGTGGGTGCGCTCTGCTTATTGTGATAGTAAGAGTAAGGTGTAGCTTGCATTCTCTGTTGACAAGGCCTAGGGTCTTGAGGCCTTCTTTGTTTGATGAAACATAGTTGCACTGGCCCTAATTCCCCACCTTGATATACATCTTTAAGTCCAGGTAAGAAGGGACACTTTTCTGTGGCATGATTCCCTTCCTAGACTAAGAAAACCTCTATGACACTTAGTGGACATTCATTTATTGGGTGATTTCTGGTACATCTAGGGAAAAATATAGCCAAGGCTCTTTCTACTTCCTCTTGATTCCTTTTGACATGAATTGTGTCCATTTTCAAAGTAAAGGTGTGCAACATGTCACTCTTGAAGTCCTCCAGCATGTTTCCAATCTCATGTTTGATGGTGGTGGAAGAGGAAGGGGTAGTGGATGTTCTTTGGCCATCTTTGCCTTTCTTCCTAGCTTCCCTAGAATGGGTCCTGAAGATAGTATTGATTGTTTCATAAGGAAATTTTTAGATATCTCCTCTTGATAAAATATTAATGTTTTTATCACCTCCTCTATGATCCCTCAGAGAATTAAAAGTTTAAGTGATCCAGGATCAAGGGTACAGTTGGCTCTCTTATATTTTAACTCAAACCTCTCTTCATAGTCTTCAAGGGATTCATCAGGCCCGAGAGTCATCCTAAATATCTCATCCTTAGTTTCCTTGGACCTAAATTAGTCTCTTTATTTGTTGTTGAAGGCCTCTTTCATATGTTCCCATGTATTGATGTTGTTCCCAGATAGACCCATGAACCAGTGCAAGGTTGCATCCCTAAGGGTGGATGGGAATAGCTTCAATTTCTGATCATCTGAGGCATAGTCATAGGTCCTACATATAACAAAAAATTCAAACATGAATGTGTCAGGGTATTCTGAGGTAATTCCATGGAAGTGTGGAAGAGTTGAGGGGTTGATGTTTTTCATATTAGTTTCCCCATCTTCCTCTCTAATGGGAAAGGCTTCCTAGGTTTCAGTGTCAGCCATTGTTGAGATGGGTGAAGTAGGTCCCTCAATTTAAACAAAATATTATTATTCCCCAATAGTTTCTTTATAATTTTCAGAAGGCTTACCTATGGTATGTTCAATCTCATAGCCACTGAAGAAGAGTGAAGGGTGGCTATGTCATGATGTGGGGGTTTAGGTAAAACAAATCCCTAAGTATCCCTACTCCTACAAGGCATGAAAATCAGATTTTTTTTTGTATTATTTCAATATTTTTTAAACAACATGAAAAAGGAAAGATAAAAAGAATGCCAAAACATAATTAAAGCATCTACTAGACACCTCCCTGACAACGACGCCAAAAAGTGGTGAGCCCTGGTATTGCACCAAGAATGCTGCAACTCCCAAGGGTTGCCCTACTTTGCTTTATCAACCCAGGGTTCATACAAAATTGGAGGTGATAATGTTATATACACAATAGATGCATTATACTCATGTCATCCTTTTCTGAGCTCTATGACAGGGTGCTACTTCTAGGGTTTCTAGGTGAATTTTATCACACTTCTAGAATCAGGCCTAGGTCTACCAATGATTCAAAGCCATGGAACTATCATCAAGTACATAATTATGCCATATTAACCAATTACATTTAACTATTTTGAAATGAAGGAAATCTACTATTAGACTATGATAAGAATTTTAAAACAACCTAGGTACCTTGCATGAAGTAAATTGTTGAATTGAAAAGACAGAAAGGAAATTAATCTAATCACACTTAGCCGGCCAAATGGCTAAACACACTCTACTTACTCTATGCTCTATCTATCAAACTTTATTCATGCAACTATTCATGACCTAACTGTTAGTATGAATTTTAATTGCAAGCGTACGAAAAAGTCCACTTTAGATGTGCATAACAAACAACCCTAACATCAAATATGGCTACCAATTTCTTTAGATCTGTAGTTCATTGACCAAGATAAATGCTACAAAATCTAGATCTATGCAACAAAAGTCATTACGTAGTAAATAAAAGCAAGAGTTACTTTGTTGGCTCAAGGGGTCCTGACCTAGGTTCAGATGTTCAAGGTTTCCCAAAAAACCCCTATACAACTGGCCCTTTCGGCAGTAACCTGCTCGCGTAGACCAAATTCTCACCCAAATTAGTATGGGTGGGTGATGGAACCAAGTTTCCGCACCCTGGGAGAGGGTAGGTAAGTCAAGCAGAGCTACGTTCACTCTTATAGTGACTAGATATTGTATCACAGAGCCTATATCTATAGATTCCCTTCGCATCAACGTGTGCAACGGTAATGACACTCACATAAATAAACAAATTATGAACTCATATAACGATAACACAGCTATTCCACATATTCTCGAATGAAGTAAAATAGATCAACCCCAGATTGCATCATAAATAAACAAATTATGAACTCATATAACGATAACACAGCTATTCCACATATTCTCGAATGAAGTAAAATAGATCAACCCCAGATTGCATCATAAATAAGTAACACAAGTATTTTCACAGCTTAAATCAATAACACAAAAATATATATTAAGTAATCAAACATCACAGATTCATATCACAGTAATTCCAGTGGATTCAGATAGTCAACAATAATTTTGCATTCATTAATCTTCCATATTTACTTACAATACCCCAAAACCCAACCTACGCACACAGCAGCAGGGTCCGCACACAGTAGGACAAAGGCCCTCCACGCACATAGCAGCAGGAGTATTTACCCAAAAAACTTGACCAGATATATCGATTCGAACTTAGCAGCAATCTCTTATCATTCTTAGTCTGTCCTACAACTCAAAAAGGTTCAAATACTTATAATATTTTAGCCTACGCATCCAATGGTTTGCAAAATGTGGTTTGCGGACTCTTGGTCTACCCTTGACCCATTTAAAATACTTTAGGGGCTTTGACCCACCCCAAAACCCCTGTGTTAGACTAATATAATAAAAAATGTACAAAATGGACCAGTTTCGTAGCTTGCAAGGGACCCTGTTCCAACAGTCCCCCAACACAATCTTGTGACTCGTCTCGAGTCACTCCGATGGTAGGTTCATCATTTGCGCCTGCACAGCTACTCTGACTATGTAGCCATTTGATCCGATATGGTTTGAGCTGAATACCATTGACATATCATAATAGCATATCACTGCGTAGGGTGGCTAGCCGAACAACTCCACCATCCATGATCTCCTTAACAGTATAGGGGCCAAGCCAGTGCTGCTGGAACTTCCCTGGATGTTTTCAAAACTGGCTATTGTATAAGAGGACCAAGTCATCCTTCGAGAAGGTCTTTTGGTGAATATGTCAAACATGGCAGGCTTTATCACAGGCCTTTTGCACCTGTTGATGGAAACTAGGTAGGAACCGATCTTCCTCCAAATCCATAAGCTGCGCTAATTAGTCCTCCATGATGTCAGGGTCTACCATGTTCGTAACTACTGCGATACATAGACTAGGAATAATTTACTCCATTGGCATAACGGCCTCCTTGCAATAGACCATCCTAAAAGGCATTTTCCCAGTTAGCTTCTTGCAGGTGGTTCGATAAGCCCAAAGAACTGACGAGACGCGGATGTCCCAATTGTTATGATCGGCATTGCAGACCTTTGTCAGTTCTTGCTCCAAGATTTTGTTAAAGGCTTCAACCACACCATTTTCCTGTGGATTATACGGTGTGCTTTTTGCATGATGGATTTGGAACTCCGCAGTCAAAGCTTGGATTGTTTCTTTAACAAAGTGCACACCCCTGTCGCTCATGGGGATCTTCGGACACCCAAAACTAGTTAGGATATGTTCAAAGATGAAATGCGTAGTGGTATCCGCAGTATAATCCTTTACTACTTGTGCTTTGGCCCATCTAGTTACGTAATCAGTGGAAGTAATAATGTAGCACATAGCCGTCTTCTTTCCTGGTGGGTTGATAGGCCCTATGAAATCGATGGCCCACTTATCAAATGCTTGTAGAGACATTTGTGGTTGAAGGGGCATTTCATCCCTACGGGATGGTATCCCTATTCGTTGGCACATATCGCAGGCTTCACAATGATCATGGGCATCACGATGCAGGGTAGGCCACTATAACCTAGCCCTCAAGACCTTTTGTTTCATTGCTTTCCCTACATAGTGACCTCCTACTACTCCGTCATGAGCTTCTGCCAATATAGTGTGTCTTTCATGCTCCAAAACATATCTCCACAATACTTCATCAACTCCCATCTTATATAACTGATCTGCAATGATGGTAAAGTATGTTGCTTGAGCGACTAGCTCTTTCTTCTGGTGCACTGAATACTCTGAGGGTGCCATCCCAGTAGTCAAGAACTGAATGATATCAGTGAAGTGGGCATCTATTACCTTAATAGAAAATAGCTGCGCATAAGGCAATCCATCTTCTAGGTTGGCCAGCTCCTCACAACTCTCTATTTGCGATAAGTGATCCGGCCCAGCATTCAACTTTCCTAGCTTAACGATGATTTCAAAGTCATACTCCTAAAATAGCAGTAATCATCGACAGATTCCCCCCCCCCCCCAAAATGGGCTTATTTACCAGGTACTTCAAGGCTGAATGGTCTGTAAACATTTTGAAGTGTCCTCCTAACAAGTAGTGTCAATATTGAAAAGCATACACCATGGCCAACCCCTCCCACTCTGTAGTGGAGTAATTATGTTCGGTGCCAGAGAGTTTCCGACTCGCAAAGGCAAACAAATGATCAATGTCTCCTTCTCCTAGCTGCATAAGGGTAGCCCCGAGAGCAATTCCCGATGCATCGACACGGATACGAAAGACCTTATTCCAATCAGGAAAGATGAGAATAGGTGTCGATACCATATTTTCTTTAAGTAACTCAAAGCTCTTTTGACACTTGTCATCCCAAAAGAACGAAACATCCTTTTTGAGCAATTTTTCCATAGGGGTCGTGATCAGTGCGTAGCCTTGAATGAATTTTTGGTAGTAGCCTATGTGCCCAAGGATCGAGTGCAATTATTTCTCTGTCATTGGTACTGGGAATTTGATGATTACTTCAATTTTTGCAAGATCCACCATTAGCCCTTGTCGAAAAACTATATAGCCGAGCAGGATACCAAAGGGTACACAAAAGATACACTTATTGATATTTAAGGAAATATGGTGCTTTTTGCAGGCATCCAACATCATGCGCAAGTTTTATACATGTGCCTTCACAGGCTGAAGATGGTCCAATCATCAAAATATACTTCTAGGAACTTGTGGATGAATTTTTCGAACACCACAACCACTGCTCGCGAGAAAATAGTAGGAGCATTCTTGATACCAAACGACATGAAAGTATACAGGAAAGAGCCCCACTCTGTGGTGAACATGGTTTTTTTATGGTCCTCAGGAGAGATTCTAATCTGATAGTACCCTAAGAATCCATCCATAAAGGAGTATGTTTCATTTCCTCCCACGCTATCAAAAGTTTCATTTGAGAATGGTGTAGGAAATGGGTCATGAACACAGGCATTGTTTAACTTGTGCAGGTCCATGCAGATCCGAATCTCCCCTTGAGCCTTTTTCTCCTGAACCACCATTGGGCTAACCCAGTCTAACTATTTGAAAGGTTCGATGATACCTGTAGCAATCATTTTATCAAATTATTCCTTGAGTTTCTGCTTATATTTGGGGTTCAACCTATAGGGTTGTTGAGCCTCAAAATTGTGCTTTCTTTCATTCCAATTTACCTCATTTCATCATTCTTTTATCACTTCATAAGCCTAAAATCAATGAAGAATGATTAGGATTGCTTAAAGGTTACATGCAATTGATTAACATATTGTATTTTCATGATTTTTGCTATTTTAACAATTTTCTGCAAAATAGCTACGTAATACGTTCAGAGCTTCATCATGCATACGTTGTACCGTTTTACAACAGGGTTCCGTGTGTCAGTTCGAAGGAAAACCGCATATGGGCATATTCCACGTCATGTCTACATGGTTTGTTGCTCACCATGAAGGAAGAAACGAATTCTGTGTGTGGTTATGCACGTGGAAACCAAAATCAAGAGGTAGACTTCTAGTAGGACTGTCTCAGTCCAGCTGTCTACAACAAAAGTACGCAACCTTCAATAAGAGTTTTAATTTGAATAGGAGTGGGAAAGACAGTAATCCCTATGTTATCTCAAGTTCTGTTATGTAATTTCATTATAAATATGACTTGGGAGACCAAGCAACGCTGGTTAGATCTTAGTTAGATTTTGGCTTTTGCTGCCAACCGTGAACACTCTGTTTTAAAGTATTTTTCTCCTTTAATGAAAAAAAACATCATTCTGCTGCATGAGCTGAGTTGATTTTGAATTAGATTACATGCTACCAGGTGGTGGAGGGCCCCTGCCTCCTGTGCAGCTCTGTGTTTTTTTTAATTTAGATAAGTAACTCTCGTGTCATTCTTAGCTTAGTTAATTTTTTGAATTCTGCGTTTTTGTGTTCATTTGTATTGAATTCTACAGTTTAGTCTCATTCTAATGAATTCTTCCAAAATATTTGTAATGATGAATGGGAATTAACTGTGGTATTTTAGGAGTTTAATTGTGTTTTCATTTCAAACTGTGTAATTTCATAGATTAATGGCATGTCAATTTCAATAGAATACTCCGGAGGTAGAATGCATGTGGTTCAACTTTGTCCTTTCTTTTCAAGTATGATAATGGCTCTTTAGTTTAATATTGTTCATTGTAGATTAATAGCATCTGAGTTTAGTTTTAACTCATTGCTTTAACACTTCAAGTTTAGTTGTTGTCCATTGTAGCTTACTTTGTCTTAGTTGATAAATTCAATCTCACAGGCTTAATTATTTACAAAACTTCTTTTGTTCAAAATTCATACTCATACACAATTATCTGGACAAAAGATAGTATTATTATAAGGTCTGGAGTATTTTGCAGCCTCTTTTTCATTTCACAAACAAGCCTCTTTCTCAAAGACTATTTTTGAAAGGAAATCTATAACTTTTGAGATAGGTTTAGTGGTGTTAAATTGAGTTGCAGAACAGAAGTATAAACTAGTTTAGAGTAGAAACTTTACCATGTTACAAATATTCTTTTCCACATATTTTCCAACAAATATTTATTCATGGATGAGATGTTGTAGATTGTAAGTTATCTGTTTGATTAATGATTTAGGAGAAAACTTCATTTACACTTAGCTAGTTCGTTTCTCAGGTTCATTTCAATTTCATGTTGTGAGTTTACAATAGAGTCATTATCAAGCTTTGTATTTGTTGGTTGCTAGTCATAGTTAGACTCTGTTTTGTTTCAGCATTTGCATTTGTTTACCATCATAGTTTAGGCTTCACTCTGTTTTGACCAATAGTTTCCCTTCATTAGCACTTAGTTCTTTTCCTTTTCAAAATAAAACCATAAAACCAAAAACATCAGAAAACACTAAATACAACGAAGTAGGAAGAGGTTACTTAGGCACATATAGTGCACCACACTTCAGCAGTTTACTGACCCTGGTTGACAATTAAATGAACTCAATTTAGGAGACTAGGTTGAGACCAAACATTTTGGCGCCGTTGCCGGGGAAGTGTAACTAGGTATCCTAATTTCCTACATCCACAAAAACAAAAATAAAAACTTCAAATCACCTACCACACCCACTATATCATGTGGTGCAGTAAGAGCCACACATCCACATCATGAATTCATATTTTTGCAGGTAGAAGAAGAGGTGACAAAGGAGGTTGAAGAAATGGATGGAGATGATGACAATGAGGAAGATCCTTTTGGATTTCCAATTCAAGAAACTGATATCAATGTTCAAATGAAGAACATCCATCCATCTGTACTTCCTAACTTCAAAGGTATGAGATCAGAAGACCCAGAAACCTTTCTTTTTGAATTTGAAATAATTTGTAGATCTTATGTCTACTCATTGCACATGCAAAAATTGAATTTGTTTCCGGCAACATTGAAGGATAGAGCTCTTAGATGGTTCATGACTTTAGGAACAAATTCTATAAGGACATGGGATGATATGAAAAGAGTATTTTTGGAAAAATATAAAGGTTATTGCATGCACTAGAAGATTTAGTGGAGAGATTTACTTATAATATCAAAAGATCTAAATTTCTTTAACATGAACCAAAAAGAGGATGAAAGCCTAGAAGATTTAGTAGAGAGATTTACTTATAATATCAAAAGATCTAAATTGCATAATTTAGGATCCGATGCATTAAAAACTCTCCTACTAAATGCTATAAAGGATGAATGGATTGATCTTCTTAATCTTGTGGGAAAAGGAGATGTTTATCGATTGTCATTTCAAGAAATTTGTGAACTGTGCAAGAACATATCAAGAGGAAAAGCAAAGTGTGTAAGGTCCCCTCAAGATCCATTTATGGCAAAATTAAGTAAGTCATCATCAGGATTGGTAAGTCAAACTGAACCTAACAATTTGCTAAACATTCTTGGTAATTTAAATGAAAAAAATGACATGCTAAGAATGCAAAACAAGCAAAAAGTTGCTTCATTTATATTTTTCCCTAAATGTAGAAAGAAACATGCTTTGCATGAATGTCCACGTGATAACATTAAAATGTGTAAAATTTGTGCAAGATCACATACTACCGAAGATTTCCCATCATTACCAGGGTTGAAGGAAATTTACCGGAAGGATAATGGAGCAAATAAAGCACAAGAGCAACTTTGTTATGTAGCTCCAAGAGGACTATGGTAGCCTCATCAACCCAATATGATGCAATATCCTTATGCACAGTTTCAAGGTTATGCACAACAACCTCAAGGTAATTGGAAAACACCCTTGCCTTGGCAACCTTGGCCATCTCAATCCAAACCTCAAAACCAACCTTGGAAACCTTGGCCATCTCAATCTCAACCTCAAAACCAATCTTGGCAACAAAGTTGGCAAAGGCCCTATAAAGGAAATCCACCATATCCTCAATCTTTTCCTCTCTATCCTCAATACCATGATCAATGTTATCCATACCATTTGTCTCCACCAAAACATCAAAATCACCCTCATTTGACCTCAATTCAACCTTTTCCATTACCATCCACACAAACACCCCAAAGATTCCCCACTCCACTACCTCCACAACCATTTCATATTCCCAACAATAAAACACCTCAATCAACTTACAATTCTGAGGTATTGCAAAATGATTCACCAGCTGTCATTGAAGAACAACAAACAGAAGAAGAAGACTCATATAAGGTCCAAGAATCAGGGATGTCTATTGATAAAGAAGAGATATTGGAACCAGAGATTGAAAAGTCTCATGCATGCCTATCACTAGATTCTATGAATGAAGATCATATCTCCGAAGACTTGCATTTCATGATAGAGGAAAGACAAGGAAGACAAGATTACATTGAATCTTGGTTCAATTCAGTCATTGGATTCCAATGCCCAATTATTCAATATCTTTTGACATCATCTAAATCAAGACAGTTGGCATCTCATATACAGATACATATCAAAGAGTGTCTTTCAAACCTGCATATGAGTTTATCTATCATCTTGTTACAGACATGGTTCCATTGGAAGTACTCATATACTTGAACAAGATTTTCTTTTTCAAGTAGAGTAGGACATAAAAAAAAAAAAAAAAAGAGTAAAGAGAAAAATAAGTCCTATTGTGAAAACCAGCTTGTTGGCGCAATTGGACATGAGCTTTGTTTGAAAACCAGGCAACTGGCGGGCAAAGTTCACAATAAGTTCTGCAATTTCATGATGGTTTCAATCTTTCATGGTTCTTCAAATCATTCTTGGTTTTATGCTCGAGTTGGATGATGTGGAATTCCTTAAGGTCCACCTTCCAACAGATCTTGTCCCATCGACCTCAACACTTTATCTGGGATCAAGATTAGAGATTATTTGAAGTGCCTTGGAGCTTGCATTCATTAATGGCAAGCCTCCTCGTTGATAACAATGGGAATACAACAATGTCTCTTGATTGTCAAATCTTGCAGGCGACTCGACTTCGACACATTCATTCGTCCCTGTCAAGATGCACTGAGGTACCTTGACACTCATTTACATTATCGGTGAGTTGTCTCGCATTGCTTAACGATTTTCATTATTGATCGGTAATCCAATGATTTCTTCCCATGCTCGACTTCGACACATTTATTCGCATGGTAAGAATTGTACCATGAATGTTGGCTTTGATGAAGACTAATGGTTTTATGGAATCAACAACAACTTGCAGCAGTACATTTCATTAGTTTCTTGTAGCAGCATGTTCATATTTTTGTCAATTCAATAACAGCTACAGAAAGTGGCAGTTTCTGCAGCCATTGCTGTAGCAGCCTGTTCTCTTTTTGCAACTTTTTCCAGAAGGCAGTTTTGGCGCAACTTTTGCAAGAGACTGGAGCAGAAATAAAAAATTCTGAGCTTCTGGGTTTTCTCAGAATATGATAAATTGAGTAAGACGCGGACAGAATTTGGAAAAAAGCAATTTTTAAGGGCATTTCAGAAGGGTTTTTCAGGCAGATTTTCAATTTTCAGCGTTATGGACAGAATAGGACAGATTTGAGTATTTTTGCACAACAGCACCTTTTCTTCATCAAAATGAAATTATGGAAGCATGTGGCAGTAGAGAAGGTAAAAATACACAGTTTCCCATTGGAATCACTCAATTTGGCCTTAAAATGAGTTCGTGGCGTACTTTTTTGTTGCAACATTGGGCAAAATGAAGGGTGAAACAGGGCAGAAATTGATTTTGTCATAACTTTCAAACCGTGCATCCGTTGGTCTTGAAATTTTTATGGTAAATGCATTGAGGTAGGGTGAATAAACACAGAAAATTTCAGAAAATTTCAGTGTGTATTTTTCAAGAAATTGGCCACTTTCACCTACAGCCATTTCTCATTTTTCGGGAGATCCGTGCAACCAATGGCTGCGATTTTTCAGTGGAAGATGCATAATAATATTGGTGACAACCTCAGAAAATTTCATGGGAGTCTGATGTACCATTTGAGAGAAATTCCAAAATTCATTTCATTCTACAATCCACTCCACTTTCACTCCATCTCACGCCATTTTCATTCCATTTCACAAGTCATACTCCACTTTCACTCCATTACATTCTACGTCCATCTTCCATATTCATACTTCATTTCTTCTTACAGATTGCATGTTGCAGCCACATCTTAATCATCAGTTCTGACATGATTGTACAACCTACAAAGAGATGATGATTACAGGAAATTGAAGGATTCTGTTTTGAAGACCAATATGCTCAAAGAGGACCAAAGGAACATCATCAAGCACAGCAATTAACAAGGTCAAAAATTCTGAGGTAAATTGTGAAAATTATTTTAATAGCAAAAAGTCAAAACATGAAATAGATACAATGTGTATAATCATATGTTTCCTAAAACAACCTATCATTCGAATTGATTAGCCATATCCCTTATCCAACATTCCATATTTCACCACAAGGTCATCATACATTCTCCATCAGATCCATTGCCACTTCATTTTCCCTTATAGCTTAATTACCTCCATTCATTCACTTCCATTACACTTTGTAGCCAATCCATCTCTAAGTGCAGAAAGGTAATTCTAAGGGTGAAGCATCATTCTTCAACTAATCCATCTTCAGACACAGAGATACAGTTTCAAAATGAAGCATTATACTCTGTAGTCAATCTAGCTTCAAGCATAGAAAAGTAATTCTGAAAGGAAGATAATCTGCACAAAGGAGGAATGTGGCTAATTGTCAGGACACAATCAGTTGAAGTCAAGTATTTGGAAGGATATCCATAATTCAAGGAGCTACTACAATAAGAAGGGAGGCTAAACTTTATAGAGAAATTTGATGGCTTCCATAAGGAGATTACAAAATCTTTTGTCAAATCTTTTGATGGAGCAGAAGAAGAAAATCTGACATGGTTATTGAAAATAAAATTGACACTCCACTACAAGAGGAAGATGAAGAACTAATTTCTGAAAAGAGATTAGGGCCAGAAGAAGCAGAAAGAAAAATTTGGATGTTTCAGAGTACATGGAATAAGTTTTGATGAAATTGCATGAGGACATGCAATAGTCTTGCAGTGGGGGTATGTTGAGCCTCAAAATTGTGCTTTCTTTCATTCCAATTTACCTCATTTCATCATTCTTTTATCACTTCATAAGCCTAAAATCAATGAAGAATGATTAGGATTGCTTAAAGGTTACATGCAATTGATTAACATATTGTATTTTCATGATTTTTGCTATTTTAACAATTTTATGCAAAATAGCTACAGAATGCAGACATTCCGTAGCTGACCGGCGATTCTGCAGCTGTTTTACAGTTTGAGTGGGTTCCAGGTGTCGTCTGAAGGAAAACCGCATATGGGCATATTCCACGTCATGTCTACATGGTTTGTTGCTCACCATGAAGGAAGAAACGAATTATGTGTGTGGTTATGCACGTGGAAACCAAAATCAAGAGGTAGACTTCTAGTAGGACTGTCTCAGTCCAGCTGTCTACAGCAAAAGTACGCAGCCTTCAATAAGAGTTTTAATTTGAATAGGAGTGGGAAAGACAGTAATCCATATGTTATCTCAAGTTCTGTTATGTAATTTCATTATTAATATGCTTGGGGAACCGAGAGAAGAAGGTTAGAGATCTTAGTTATATTTTGGCTTTTGCTGCCAACCGTGAATACTCTGTTTTAAGTATTTTTCTCCTTTAATGAAAAAGCATCATTCTGCTGCATGAGCTGAGTCGATTTTTAGTTAGAATACGTGCTACCAGGTGGTGGAGGGCCCCTACCTCCTGTGCAGCTCTGTTCTTTTTAATCTAGATAAGTAACTCTCGTTTCATTCTTAGCTTAGTTAGTTTTCTGAATTCTGCGTTTTTATGTTCATTTGTATTGAATTCTACAGTTTAATCTCATTCTAATGAATTCTTCTAAAATATATGTAATGATGAATGGGAATTAACTGTGGTATTTTAGGATTTTAATTGTGTTTTCATTTCAAACTGTGTAATTTCATAGATTAATGGCATGTCAATTTCAATAGAATACTCCGGAGGTAGAATGCATGTGGTTCAGCTTTGTCCTTTCTTTTCAAGTATGATAATGGCTCTTTAGTTTAATATTGTTCATTGTAGATTAATAGCATCTTAGTTTAGTTTTAACTCATTGCTTTAACACTTCAAGTTTAGCTGTTGTCCATTGTAGTTTACTTTGTCTTAGTTGATAAATTCAATCTCACAGGCTTAATTATTTACAAAACTTCTTCTGTTCAAAATTCATACTCATACACAATTATCTGGACAGAAGATAGTATCATTATAAGGTCTGGAGTATTTTGCAGCCTCTTTTTCATTTCACAAACAAGCCTCTTTCTCAAAGACTATTTTTGAAAGGAAATCTATAACTTTTGAGAAAGGTTTAATGGTGTTAAATTGAGTTGCAAAACAGAAGTAGAAACTAGTTTAGAGTAGAAACTTTACCTTGTTACAAATATTCTTTTCCACATATTTTCCAACAAATCTTTATTCATGGATGAGATGCTGTACATTGTAAGTTATCTGTTTGATTAGTGATTTAGGAGAAGACTTCATTTACACTTAGCTTGTTCATTTCTCAGGTTCATTTCAATTTCATGTTGTGAGTTTAAAATAGAGTCATTATCAAGCTTTGTATTTGTTGGTTGCTAGTCATAGTTAGACTCTGTTTTGTTTCAGCATTTACATTTGTTTACCATCATAGTTTAGGCTTCACTCTGTTTTGACCAATAGTTTCCCTTCATTAGCACTTAGTTCTTTTCCTTTTCAAAATAAAACCATAAAACCAAAAACATCAGAAAACACTAAATACAACGAAGTAGGAAGAGGTTACTTAGGCACATATAGTGCACCACACTTCAGCAGTTTACTGACCCTGGTTGACAATTAAATGAACTCAATTTAGGAGACTAGGTTGAGACCAAACAAGGGTCACCATTTAACGGGCCGAGCATCTGATTTGAGATTGATATGCATAACCCTTAAGTCCCTTGTGATCCCCTTTAGTTTTGAAAACTTCGTTGGGAATAAGTCCTGGTACTTAGTGAGTAACTCAGCCAATTAGCCAACTTACGATGTTCTTCCATCCCAAAATTGACTTCACGCAGCCTGAGAGGCTTAATGGCATCCACCTCTTGCAGCGGGGGTCCTGCAACAGGGCACTCTCCTTGCGACTCCGGAATAGAGACAAACCATGGGTCTTCTTCACTTTCTTCCCTTGCCAAGTTGCGGCAGTTGACAATATCCTGCATATTTTATTCCCATGTCGGTGCCCTGAATGCTTCAGTGGAGCTAGGTTCCTTGAAAACCAATGTATCTATACCCTACAGTGCTTCTTCAAGCACTTCTAACCCCCCATATGAGTCCAAATGTCCCGATGAATTCATCCCTCAGATTTTCCCAGTGGTGGGTGCGTTGATGTAGCTCCGCATCTAGGTACCACGTAGTCGGGATTAGACCTAATGCATGAATGAACAAGTGAACCCATTCTTCCATAGCTCGATCACCCCATGCTTTGATCCAGGCCAGCAAGTGTTTATGCAGGTCCCCTAAGCCAAGGAATATCTCGACCCGCACCTTTACCGGAGGCTCAAATCGGAGGAACATCATGTCCTGACATTCTTCCTAGTCCTAGAACGCCCCTTTGTGCATCTCCCACCATCTTGTAGGTGTTTCATGCATCACTAGATTAAGGACCCATATTCTTCGTTCTCTTGGAACCTCGTCTTCGAATGCTCACAAAAATTGCTTAATGCTACCAGAACCATCAAATTAGGGTAGGTCTCTTACCTCTGAGGAAATGCAACAGAAGTCCATTGTGACTCGAAGACATCACAACACCAAGACATCTTGCAACCGGTTTTGCCAATTCTCCATCTCCCCACCAGAGTCAGAGAATCATTCACTGTCATTTTCCCAGTAGAGTAATCCTTCCGTCATGGGGTTGATCCAATCTTCATCCCGTGCATTAAACTTATAAATGTGATCCACCTCCTCTTCATCGCGCACTGGATCTGTGTATCGTTTGCCTTCCTCATGATCTAATGGTACTATCACCCTTGTACCATTATTCTCAAACACCATGCTTCTCTTGTTGAGGTTGATGATACCACCCATATCTATGGCCCAGTCTAGCCCTAAGAGCACAGGGTAGGTTTCTGCATCTTCTACAATTTCAATTACTTCAAAGTCGGCTCAAGCCTTTACTCCTGCGATATCCACCGTAAGTTTAGACAACCTTCCTAGTGGGATGATTTTATGTTGATTTTCCATGCGCAGCTGAATATTGGACCATTCCAACTTAGGCTCTCCCATTCGTTGCCAAGTCTATTTAGGTAACACATTCGCATCTCACCCTAGGTCCAAAATAACCTAACTCATCTCATAGACAACCACATTTCTCTTCTGGTGCATTTCTTATACTTGTATAGCTTGTGCACATCCTTGACCTCCGGAGGTAGATTGGTTCATGCTAAATAGCTATATATTAATGCCTGAATATTCTCCACAGCCTTTGGGTTATGTAGTAGCTTCATACAAGCTTGCAAAAAGGGCTCGACCTTCTCATTTGCTTTGAGGTTCGCAGGTGGCCGAGCAGTAGCTGCCTCTGCATTAGAAAAGTCCTTGTGAGCTGTGACAAATGTTTCTTTCCCCTTTTTTAGGTCCAAACCTTCTTGTTTACTAACAGCTTGTCGGATCAGAGGTTCCATCACAGCCTCCTTCTCAGGTCCCCTGGTGGCCATCCCACTGTGTGTCACCACATTCACACTTGGATCTTTGTCTCGCAGCTCAGCCTTAACTCTCTGCACATTTTGCGTAGGTGTCGACTTCTTTTCCTGCATTTTTTCTATCAAGATTAGGCAATATTCAATCACATGGTCCAACTATTTGCAATATCGGCACGATTTCCTAGTGGGATGCAGGCAGTCCCTTGCAAAGTGTCTTGTTTCTCAACAATTATAACATATTAGCTAACCTTGTCCCCATCCTACACTTACATCGTGCCCTCCTCCCCTACCCCTTGATGGGGAGCCACTTATACCTGCGAGGGTTCTCGGTGACGCAGGGTCTGATTGTACTCTATATAAGTTTCCTTGATCAATCATCAGATCATACATCTGAAAGTTTTGATCATCATGTCCCACCAATCTACAGAACCTACACCATTTTTTCTTTATCTCTGGAACGTACGCAGCAAGGTGGGGATAGTGGTTGGTATCGTGCAACCCTACGACGCGACAATCATCGCACCATAGCACTGGCCCACTAGGTCCCGTAGCTTCCCTAGGGCGCAATGGGTTAGGTCCCCCGCCCTCAATATATTCTGCTAATAGAAGACAATTATCCTTGGTATGGCCATTCACCCGACATCGTATGCACCACCTCTCAAGGCTAGCCTCTACCCCTCATTCCTTTCGTAGGTTCTGGATCTCTAGGTGCATCGTTTCCAACTGTCCCTGGATCCGTTGGATGCCTAGCTGAGTCTCATCTTGAGGTGAAACTTCTAACTTCATGGCACCTTCCAAGGCCTTCTCCTGCGATTCGAAATTTTGGTGCCCCATAGGTATGCGCGGGTGAGGTAGCAACATAGAAATAAACCATTCCGTGTGTTGTCTGTCATCATATTGGAATCCCCCTTCTCTGATCACCTTCTTCAGTTGATGAATGGCCTCCCACACAGATTCAGAAGGCCCTTGCTTGAAATCCTTTAGATCAACCACAATTTGGGAGTAGGACTTACGTTTTGAACTGTTGTTTTAGGGCATTTTTATATCTTCAATGGTTGCATTTTCATTTTGGCCGATGTATCCCATGTACGAGTCCAAAGCTCTTCCTTCAAAGGCAAGGGATAGTTGTGCCCTTTTCACTGCATCACTAGATACATTCTGCATAGTCCATATTGATCCTATGACAAACCAAAACTGATCCATTTCTTCATCCCCCACACCCTTAAAGGTCAGCAACTTCATGTGCACAACCATTTCATCTTCTGGTGGCAGAGAGGTAGGTGAATTCTTACCTCTAGGCTAGTTTGAAAGTGGTGTGGCTAGAGGACTCTACGAAGCTACTTCCCTTACCGAACTGTAGACCAATCTATCTCCTTCTAGGTTGGTCCTGTAGTATTTTCCAGTTCGCGTTGTGCTCCCGTCTAGATCAGAGGTCATTCACTCGGTATGGCTACATAGAATACTCTTTTCACATAATAATACCTCGATAAGTTTTGGTAAGGTATTCAAAAAATTACCTCGGAACCCCATGAAGAATCTTCGCTCTGCTTTAGAGTAGGAGACAAAATGATCAATGACAAATTTTATCACAAATCCTCTTAACACACTATCTACCCAATGGTCCACTATACGAGTTATGGTGTTATCAGTATTTTCTAACTGTTGGATTAGTTCGGGGGTCCACTCTGTGATCCACTCATCCTTCCAACACTTCTAAAATTCTACCATCCTTATGAGACATTCTTGGAGCTCGATTACAATATTTACAAAGAATATCTTGTAGATCTCTGTGAAAATGTACTTATTCTTCCACTCTTCGGTGGTCAACCTCTCACTTCGGTTTTCTTTTACGGCAAATTCCTGAACTTGTTGTTCAAGTCATTCATCAATTTCCTTCCTCTAAGGCTTCCAGTACGACCTTGGCATTACCCGATCCCTCTCTCAAAATGCTCCAAGTCCCAGCAACGGAACCATTTTTCGGCTCGAGGGGTCCTGACCCAGGTTCGGATGTTCAAGGTTTGCCAACAAACCCCTATACTATTGGCCCTTTCGGCAGTGACCTGCTTGCATAGGCCAAAGTCTCACCTGAAGTAGTATGTGTGGGTGCTGGAACCAGGTTTCCGCACCCTGGGAGAGGGTAGGTAAGTCAAGCAGATTTGCATTCACCCTTATAGTGACTAGATCTTGTATCATAGAGCCTATATCTACAGATTCCCTTCGCATCCACGTGTGCAACATCAATGACACTCATAGAAATCAACAGATTATGAAATCATATAACAATAATGCAACTATTCCAGATATTCTTTAATGAAGTAAAATAGATCAATCCCAAATTGCATCATCAATAAGTAACACAAGTATATTCACAGCTTAAATCAATAACACAGCAACATATATTAATTAATCAAACATCACATATTCATATCATAGTAAGTCCAGTGGATTCAGATAGTCAACAATACTTCCGCATTCATTAATCTTCCAGATCTACTTACAATACCCCAAAACCCAACCTACGCACACAATAGTGGGGTCCGCACATAGTAGTATGGAGGCCCTCCACGCACATAGCAGCAGGAGTCCTTATCCAACAACCTTGACTAGATCTACCAATTTTCACTTAGCAGCAATCTCTTATCATTCTTAGTCTGTCCTAAAACTCAAAAAGGTTCAACTACTTATACTATTTTAGCCTATGCATCCAATGGTCCACAAACCATGGTTTGCGGACTTTTGGTCTACCCTTGACCCATTTACAATGCTTTAGGGGCTTTGACCCACCCCAAAACCCCTACGTTAGACTAAATATAATAAAAAAATGTACAAAATGGATTAGTTTCGCAGCTTGCAAGGGACCCTGTTCCAATATGCTCCATGCATCCAATAGACAAGACAAGAATGTTTTTAAAGAATTTTTGTATTTTTGACACCTGGGAAGGGAACATAGAAAGATGTTACCAGTCCCCCTCAATGGGATGGGTTCTTGTAAGTCCTTAGCATTTCAGGTCTAAGATCTCTCTCTCTTGATGGTGTAGAAAACCTAGACAAAAAATGGAACTCAAAGGGAGCTCACAAGAAAATATGGTAGCAAAATATGACAATGATGGAGGATCAAAGTCAGACAAAAAGTATAGATCTAGAGTGATCTTTAGGCAACAAAAGGTAGTGAGTGAATGGAAAATCCCTTCTATTTATAACAAAATATTGAGTTATTCTAGATATTGGTTCATAATTAAAATAATATTAACCAAAACTAGATCCAACTTTTATGGAATATTTTATTATATTTGCTAGAGGGAAAAAGAATTTGACTTTGGTCAAATCCCTTTATTTGTAAATAATAAATAAATAAATGATTTATTTATTATTTTAAGGATGTGGTTGAGTAATAATTAAATAAATATTGATTTATTCAATTATTTATAAATTATTTAGTCAAATTTAACAAGAAATATTATTTAAATAAGGTTTAAATAATTATTCCTAGAAAATAATAAGATAAATAATGATTTATCTAATTAATTTTCCTGTTTTGGGTTAAATATGACCAGGAATATTAATTAAATTGTTGTTTAACTAATTATTCCTTGAGTAAAATCAAACAAATGTGGATTTATTCAATATTTTCTTATGGGATTTCCTGTTTAGACCATAAACAACTTAATAAATGTGGTTTACTATGTTATTTTTCATAGTGAAAGCAATTTTACTTAGGGTAAAATTGGTCTTACATGGTGTACTTTGGTCCATCTAATAGTAAGAGGTTAGATGACCAAAAAATGCTGTAACACTAACTATGCTTGAAAATGTGTTGTTTTGCAGCTAGGAGAAGGAAGTGCTAAGGTGGCTGATGGAAGGCTTAAACACATGGGGGAAAGGTTGGAGGTGTATGAGTGGTTCTTGCAGGTTTAGAAGGGGGCCATGGTGGTTTTTGGGCTTAAGGAGGGTCCCACAAGTGTTGCTCCAATAGCTTCTACAGGTTTCCTATTGTGCTATAGGCAATTCCTAAATTGCTATAGGAAATAGGCCGAGGAAAATCTGAGGCCAAAAAGAGGTGGAAAAAGGGTAGGAAAGGTGGTGTGAAGGTGGATGAAGATAAATAGGAGGTGGCCCGCCCCTTGGCCAAGCTCAGAGCCTCTTGGGAGGCCTATCTTTCACCCCTAGGGTTTTCTCACTGTGTAGGAATGAAAATTTCAAAAACATGGCTGATGGTGATTTTTCTCAACAAAGAGATGAAGGAAGATGAGAGATGAATTTGGAGGTGTTGGTGGAATTCTCCTTAGTTGTGAGACCTATTCCGGCAATCAAATTACCTATTCATGCATTAAATATGGAAAATTCATGATAAATAGAGTGGAAAAGTTGTCTTGAATTTGTAAAGAAAATCTATTATAATCTTAGAAGCATAGATCTACCACAAAATATTGAACATGTTCATCGAATTACAACAGCTAATATCATCTCTTCCAAGAAATCATAAAATAAAAATCATTTTTTATCTATGGGGAAGGTCTACCCTCCTCAAGCTCTATTGACATAGGTGAGAGGGGATTTTACTCACATATTTATCGAGTTTATGACCTAATATACCACTCATGTAAGTAGACTAAATCTACAACAAAACACAAATGGAAGAAAACTAAAACAGTAAATGAAAATACCAACAAAATAGCTAACCATTCATAAGAAAAACTAGCTAAAAGACATGAAAGGAAAGAATGATTTCACAAGAGATCTTGAGGCACATGGATTGGGCCCTAACCCACAATCCCAACTCTCTAGAACACAATCAGTAAGGCAAAGTCTAAATACTCATTTAATTTCAAGAATATAGTCTCATTACATCCATTAAAGTCTTGAAAAACATATTACAATAACAAAGAGCCTAATGGATTTCTCCAAAATTTGAATCCTAATGAGCTCTTGCTCAACTCTATTTAACCTAAAGGGTAGCTACCAATAGCTCCCTAGAAAATAGGTGATGAGCCCACTTGAATCCAAGTGAATTATGCCTTTGAGTTCACTTGGTCTTGAGTTTGCTTGGTTGCCTTTGATTTCAAGCTGTTGGAGGGAATCTCGAGGATCCCTTGGCTGCCTTTGGGAATTAAGGAGGGTGGACAACCCCCAAGAATATTTCCTTGTTGTCTACTCCAAGTCTTTATGAAAAAATCATAAAAAAATTTCCATATCTTCATGACTTTCCTACATTTAACCTTATGTTAGGTACTCGAATTATGTTAGCCTCAATCACAACCTACACTAGAATCATAAGACCATAATATAATAAAAAAAATGCAAGAAAAGAGATTTAATCCAAAAAGGTGACCATTAACCCCTCCAAATGTACCTAATTATGGATCTCACCATCTGGTTCAAAGGGATGGACTTGGACATTGACAACTACGAAATGTTCTTAAAACCTCACTACAAATATGCTCTCGAGCACATCCCCCCTTTCAGGCATTTACTTGAGAAGTATGCCCATTTGATGAAGCTAATTATGAAATATTTTACATGTGAATGGAGATTATCAAGACTGTACGAGTATCATATCAGGTTAATTATGCACTTCACTGCTACTAAGCCACTCAATTTTCCTAATTATTTATTCAATAATTTGGTCAAGATGACTTAAAAGGTACAGAGAAAAGACAAATATCATCACCCGAGTTTGTTCCACAATGGTTTGGTCAAGATTATTGTTTTGAATCAGCTCTCATCAATCAATATGTATTGGGAAAATTTCATGGAGATATTTGCATCAGGCCTCACTACTAGTCCACCCATCATTCATAGCAAACCATTAGCATCAACACAACCAAAAGAGGTTGGATCTTCAAGTAGGCAAGCAAAGGTTCCAAAGGCACCTAGGGTTGAGGTCACTCAAACCTATGAGGAAGGCAAGATGATGGTTTTTTCTCCTAAGACCATCACAGGTGTACTTTCACCTGAAACTATATCTTAGAAAATGCAAACCATGGAGCAGCCACCTATTCATGATAGTGAGCCACTCATGCATGAGGATGAGTCACCATTGCAGCAACATGAGGAACAAGTGCCTATGGAGGTTGACATGGCAGAGCAGGTGAAAGACAATACAAGTGTGGAGTTAATAAGGGAAAAATATGTAGATATAACAAAGTTGAACAACATCCTTTCAATGGAAACCTTCATGATTACCTTCTTACAACAAGAAAATATGCAGTTGAAAGTTAAACAACTCCTCCAAAGCAAACCAAATATTAAATTTGAGGTATACAAAGGTAAAGGAAAGGAAGTAGTAGATGTTGATAAGTTGGAGGACACAAAGGTTGAAACAAAACCAAATATTCCAAGAAAAAGAGGGTTAACTAAGCAAAAAGAGCAAGAAAGAGATCCACGGGCCTCCATTAGGTCAGCTAACCTTTGATGAGTTGATCATTGCTGAAATTGAGAAATATAAAGAGTTGTGGCTTGATAGGTTAAATATTCATCTTGGGAATATTTTGAAGAAAACATAAATATATAACAACCTCTAGAAGCATATGGCGAGACATTATTTCACTAGGAACCAAATTTCCGAGGTGAGGGTGAAGAATTTGAGAAAAAAACTTAAAGAAACCCTAATTCAGCTTAAGGAGAAGGATAGCTTGGATCTGCTAGATGAGGCATCCCTAGTTGTTTATTTTATCATCCAAGGATGTCATGAAACAATTTAGGATATTTTGAGCATTTTGAGCATTTTTGGTGATTTTTTTGAAAAATTTAGAAAATTGGTCTTTATCGAAGCGTCACGCAGTAGTGCGACGCTTTTCCTCAGAGCATCCAAATGAGGAAAATTTTATATGGTTGGATGGATTTTGACTTTTAATTTATAAATATGGTCCTATACTGGCATGTCACCCTCCATTTTTGAATAAAAATCCAAAAAATAGCTTATTTTTCATGCTTCTGCCACCATTTTGCATATGCGCAATGCTTCTGTAGTAAGGTTGGGAGAATGAGTTTTTGAAGGCTTTCCAGAAGGTATTTTATCAATTTCAAGGCCGAGATGGAAAGAAGACACACAGAGACACCTATCCTAACTTTCATATTTTCAAATGGATGCCTTAAGGTCATCCAAATTCACCCTCAAAGTGGCATGGAACTTTTGTTGGGAGGCGCGACGCTTCTGTTAACTGGCGCGACGCTTCTGTCTTGGATTCCTTTTGGACAGTTGTGAAGCCTGAAAAGTCCAGATTTCAAGGTGCAACTTTCCTATGAGGTGTATTTTGGATAGGATATTTCTTTTTTTGCCTCTCATTTTGGAGGAATCATGTAATTAATTAAAGATACATACACTCCTAGTTAATAGCTAAATTTTGGGGGATTGCTTCTAACTTCCCTAGATTCTAGGTAATGACTCATAGAGTGCGTTTATGATGTATTTTGGATTAGGTTTCGAACCAATGAGGTTTCATATATTCTATTTTATATATTTAGTCCAACTCAAGTCAATTTAGAGGTTGTATATTTGTTATTTATTGTCATCAGAAACTGGATTATCCACAATATCATAGAACAATGGTCGACGTTTTGAATCCCAACGGGGATCCATCTTCAGGACGAGAAATGAATGAATGAATAATGAAAGAAGGTATCAGGGGGAACAAGGTATAAATAGTGAGGGCTAATGATGATGAGAGGATTCGACAACAACTTAAGTTTAAAAATCTTTATTTTATTAATTAATTTTACTTATTTAAAAAAATAAATTATTATATAAAATTTATTAATTTTTTTTTAATAATAACTTTACTTTTTTTAATTTAATAATAATAATAACCCTACCTTTTAATTTTTATAAATATAATTATTTATTTTAACTATTAATTTTTATCATTTCCACCTATTAGTTATTTAAAATTCTGACTAATTATATTAATTTTCTACTTAATGTCTAAATTTTTTAACTAAATTATTAAATTATTAAAATTTTATTCTAATAAATAATTAAAATTTTTTATTCTAATAAATAATTTAAAATTTTATAAAACTATATTAAAATAATAACCCTATTTAAATTCTAATAAATTTATAAACTAATTTATAAATTAAAAATGAAACCTAGAGTAACTAAAATTGTTTAAGATTTTTAAACTACATTGATTTACCTAAATTGGAGAACTAAATTCTAAAAGATCTAACCCTAAATTATACCTATTAACTAAGTTTGATAAAGTTAAATAAATTAATAATTAATAAAAACCCTAACAAAAATTTTTTAATTACAAAATTACTTATTAATTAAGCCTATACCTATAAATCTAAAACTATTAAAATAGAGTTGTTATTTTAATATAGTTTTAAAAAATTTTAAATTATTTATTAGAATAGAAAATTTAGACATTAAGTAGAAAATTAATATAATTAATCATAATTTTAAATAATTACTAGGTGGGAATTATAAAAATTAATAGTTAAAACAAATAATTATATTTATAAAAATTAAAAGGTAGGGTTATTATTATTAATAAATTAAAAAAAAGAAGTAAAGTTAGTATTAAAAAAAATAATAATAATAAATTTTACATAATAATATTTTTTTTAAATAAATAAAATTAATTAATAAAATAAAGATTTTTAAACTTAAGTTGTTGTCGACTCCTCTCATCATCATTAGCCCTCACTATTTATACCTTGTTCACCCTGCTACCTTCTTTCATTATTCATTCATTCATTTCTCATCATGAAGATGGATCCCCATTGGGATTCGAAACATCGACCATTGTTCTATGATACTCTGGATAATATGGTTTGTAATGACAATAAATATAGCCACAGAAGTTTGAAAACCAGTATTTGTTATTTGCAGTGTGGAGCTATTGTACAAACCTTTTTCAGTGAAATCAAAGACATGTTGGAGCTATAATATTAGGACTCCAGTGGTATGCTTACGAGCATTGTTTTTTATATGTAAGCTCATCAAGTTGAATGTTATGTTTTATTTCCATCATATGTATGCTTCTATATGTTGATTCTATGATTCTATGATCAGAAATCTCGCTTTTCATGCTCTTCTTTATAATATTTTCATTAATGTGTTTCTACTCTTTTTATGAATGAATTCATTTAACATGCTCATTCTGACTCTATCTCTCTTTTCAAACCCTATACACAATGAAAAATTATGTATGTTATTAATTCTACCTACCTGACCTCATCTTCATCTCTGCAACTGAACCTTTGAAATCATACCTAAAACCTAGACCTAGTTCCTTGACTGTCATTCTTATCCAGCAAAAATATCAAAACAAACAAAACCCTAATTCACTGAGCTTATACCTAGCCTAATATAATTACATATTCATTCATCTCATTAGATGTAAAGTGAAATTGAGAGAGCCCTCTCTGGTTTTGGTAGGGCTAGCTACTAGACCTAAAGGTTGGTTTGAGGTTACCTCTTTTTGTTCCATTCTTAGCCTTGGGAAACGGGGGGGTGATAACAGCATCAACCAATACAAGTTTCTTTATTGCTTCCTTGAAATAGGATGGCTCAGTATCTACAATCTCAGTCATTAGATACATGTAGCTAGTGTATCGTTTAGGTGACCTTCTCAACTTGCACAAATTTGAATGATCTCCCACATTCTCCCTCGCATCTTGCATAAGTCTATCATCTTCCCTAGTTTTTTTCCTACCTTCTATGGATGGTTCTACTTGAGTGGATGTCTCCACTCTCTTCTCCTCAATTTTTTTATTCTTGACAAATTCCTAAGGCTCCTCCTTTGGAGCTAAAATCTCCTCTTCTAGTGGGATCTAAAGATCCCTCTCAAGAGATAATTGTGTCACTTTTTCCTCATCAAACCTTACATCCTTTCACATAATTTTCATTCTAAGGGAAGGTAAGTACACATGGTAGTTGTGAGGAGTTTCTATGTAACCCAGAAATACCCCCAACTCTATTTTCATGTCAAGCTTCTTCCTTAATTCTTTGGAGACATGGCAATAAACAGAGGCTCCAAAAATCCTTAAGTGAAACACATCTGGATTTCTCCCCAAGAAGGCCTCTTCTTGTGTAATCATGCCAAGAATCTAATGAGGAATCTAATTCTGCAAGTATATTGTTGTGTTTCATGCCTCTTCCCAAAAATGAAGTGGTAGGCCTTGTTCATGCAACACAGCCCTCACTTCTCCCATAATGCAACAGTTATTTCTCTCAACCACCTAATTTTTTTATGGGTTGTTGGGTGTTGTCAGCTCTCTTCAAATGCCTTTTTTAGCACATAAATTTTTGAATTCATTTGAAATGTACTCACCATTATTGATCTTGAGAGACTTCACATCATTTCTAGTTTATTTCTCAACCAGTGCCTTGAATTATATGAACTTGGAGAATTTCTCATCCTTCTTCTGCATGAAGAAGATTCAGCACTTCCTTGAGAATTCATCAATAAAAATGAAAAAAAAAAATTTGTTTGGAAATGGAGGCCATCGGGAAAGGTCCACACACATCAAAGTGGATCATTTCCAAGGTTGCATGTGCTTTTATGTCCTGATCATGGAATGTGGTTTTTTCATACTTCCCCAAGGTATATCCTTTGCATACATCTTGTTGCTCAAGTTCTCCTTTAGGGAGACTAGTGGTTATTTGTTGCATAATCTTAAGGCACCATGATGCAAATGGCCAAGTATTTTGTGTCAAAGTTCACCAACATCATGGATCTACCCTTTCTCTGCCTTAGTGCTTAATGCAACACGGTCTTCCACATCTATATTATACATTTTATTCACGTGAATCGTGATTTGATTCACTTGTCCCATGGACATGTGTTTTAGGAGTGATTTTCCTTTGCTGAAGATCACATCATAACCATGAACTTCCAAAACTGTGATAGAGATGAGATTATTCTTTAGGCCTAGAATGAACATGACATCCTTGAGTATGAAAGGGGATCTTGACTCCCTTTGAAACGTGAATGTACAAATCCCAGTCACATTTTGCCTTTCGTCATCCCCCATCTTGATGTGCATCTAGAGATATTTCTCCTCCAGGTCACTAAAAAAATATCTACACCCTTTCATGTGGAATGAAGAACCAAATTCCAAGTACCACATGCTCCCCATCATTGTTATCACCATGCATGTTATAAGGGTGAATTCAAGCTTGAACTATGAAGCCAAAGATTCACTCGTCGCTCCTCCTAAGGTATTCTTGCTTGACTTTTTTTGTGGACACTTTGTGGCATAGTGCCTAAATTCATGACAATTGAAGCATTTAATTTTGGAAAAATATTTCTTTTGCCTCCTTGGATGGATCCTAGTTTGGTTTTAGATGTATTCCCTTTTCCCTTCTTCCCCTTTCCAACCAATTCAAATTTTTCGTCATCATCGCTCTTGGATGGAGTCCCATCTTTGGTATTATGCCTTATTTCCTCCTGTACCAAATTGAACCATAAGTGTTCCCAATTTGGTAGTTTATCCCTCTTGTTCACCAAATATTTTTAGTTATGCCATCTCTTGGGAAGGTCTACAAGAGCTAGGCTTACCAAGTCATCTTCTACAAAATTAACACCAACCCCTCCAAGTTCATCAAGAGCTTGTGTGAACCTTCTTATATACCGCAGAATAGTGTCATTCTTTTGCATCTTGATATTTCAAATTTTATCCTTGAGCATTGACTTGGTGTGGTCACAATTGATCTTGAAAAATTATGTCAGTGCTTTCCACATTGTGAATGAAGTTTCTTTCCCATAGAGATATGGGACAATTTGATCCCATACTCCCTCCAAGTTTATTCTCCTCACCTTGGCTACAAATTTATTCCACTGAGCTAGGTTTTGGGCACTATATTCTTATGGTTTTGCAAAATTTGTCTTGGTGTATTATAGCAAGTCATTGTCATCCAATATTTCTTCCATGTGATCTTTCCAGGCGATGAAATTAGAGTTTCCTTCCAAAGCATACTCTAGCCTCAACCCATTGAAGGTCATCTTCCCAAATCTGTAGAGATCCTGCTACATTAAATTGAAAATTCAATTTTACTGAAAAAAAAATTCGAAATTCCTGCTCTAATGTGAATCCTGCTTTGATACCATGTAGAAATTATGATGTATATTTTCAATTGATCATGAATTTTTAATCAAAATCGCAAGACAAAAAATTACTCTACTACTCTTTGAAATTAAATTCACAATTTAGAACATAAATCACAAACATGAAATGAGAAATAACACAATATTTTTCCCAAGGAAATAAATATGATAAAATCCCAAATGTTTGATTGCATTAATATAATGAATAGATATTTATTACAATTTCTTTTCTCAACAGAGCACAACCTGAAACTGAATAACCTATCTCCCTTCTCACTAAGAAAATTTTAACTAGACTTAGTTAATTTTTATCTCTTCTTGATCCCATATTTCCTTGCACAATTCGTTGAGAAATTAGGCCCCTATTATTTAGTAATTCCCCCAAAATGGATTGTGCAATTCCCAAGTTTGATAATCTGATTGCATGCAACACTTGTACACTCAAGAATAGTCTACAAATGATGTTACATTACCTTGGAATATACACCATAGTTGGGGAACTAAAATTATTTTCATGCACTGGTTATTTTGGGATGATTGATGAGTTAATTGGATGATCATTGAGTTTGACTAAATTCCCACTACGCAGTTGACCTTCCACTAGTTCCTCCAATATTTATAACTAGTTTAACTGAAAAACAACTTGAAATAACTGACCTTGATTGCTACAAATTAGAAATCACACATTATTAACTAAACTCTCACTCCTCCAAATCAAATTTATTGATTCAACTAGGTGACACAAGCCATGTCACACAAGTTAACTGCATCCAAGTGTCTGCTGATGTGGAAATTTGATTTTTCTCAATTTAATCAAGGAAAAATCAAATTGAGAATTTCTTGTTACATTTTTCAACGCGAATTTCAAAACACCCGACCATGTACTTTTCCATTCATATGACAAATTCTTGGTGATTAACATTTCATTTATTGATATTTAATGGATTCACTTCATATGGTTATAGGTCATTAACTCTGTGAGATTTTCGAAAATCACATATTTACTATTTTTAGGAAACCATTAACTATGTGAGATTTTTGAAAATTTTCTTGTTTATTATTTCAAAAAACCATTATTGTGTAGCTAATTAAGTTTTACAGTCTAAATTCCCATTTTCTCTTTGTACTCAACTTCTAATTTTTTTATGAAAGAGATATAAATTATTATAGAGTTTTAGTTTTTGTTGGTTAGTATCAACATGTATTTCTTTTGAATTCAACTTTTCATTTTTGTTAAACTAGTATATCTTATCATTCCTTTTGGCTTGTTTACAGGTAAAATAATGGGAAAGAAGGGTAGTATGCATTCTTCAATGTCTGCAGTTCAAAATATGAAAATGAAGATGAAAGTGAGAAAATTTCCATTGCCTAAGAAATAAATCTCAATTCATCATTTGTCTCAGACAAAACATACAAGACCAAAGATGCAGACACGGTTTCATGGGAAGAAATATATGATTTATTTGAAAACAATTAATGGAATGAACCTGAAAATTTAGTTGATAAATCTTCTAATAAATTTGTGGAATATGAAGAAAATAAAAGGATTGAATCGCACAAAATTTCTACTAGGTCAACCATTTTCCCTTACTACAACATGGTAAGATGGATTATCTCTCAAGATCATGTTCAAACTTGCTCCATTGTTGACCATAATAAAAAATTTATTGCTTCTTGGAGGTTGGAAGTTCTTAGGTCTATCTATAATATTAATTCTCCTAAAATTATTCTAGATGCATGCTTTTCGAATGATTTTCATAACTATGTAATTTGTAAGAAGAATAGTGATTATACCCTAGTTATCAGGAATTGGCTTCGTGATCATAAAGGGGATAAAATAAAACTGGAAAAGTCTATCCAAAAGCACTTTTAAGAATCCCTAAAGTAATTATGATTAATATGCTCACAAGATTGTATGTGACTCAAATCCTGAACATTACAAGGTAGAATGGGTTCCACTTATCTATGGAATATTTAAATAGTCAAAGAGGTTTAATTGGGCTGATATTTTACCCCAAAATATTTCAGAAGAAATTAAGTTATCTTTAGTTGCACCTCCATGTTTTGAATAGGGTTTCTTGATGTCAACATATCTTATGGATATTGTTATTGCATCAATTCCATTCACATTGATGGAATGGAATTACTCTCTAACCCATCAACAGATCATTCAAAATTTTTCTTCTATTATGTGGGAAATTAAATACAATAATCATTTTTATAATATATGTGAAAATATTGTGCTTTATTTTCATGAGGTTTTATTTGGAAGGATGCTACCTAGGGTGAGCAAGGAATTACAGTCTGCACCATCACAAATTTGAGATTGGATCATGATGCAGGAGTATCGAGATTAGCCAGCAATGTGAAAACTTGTTCACATGTTGTGGCTAAACAGGGTGAAATTCATTGATTGTTGGTCAAAATCAGTTTTACTGAGGAGGTTGGACTTCTCAAATAGTTTTCTATAATTTATTATTGTAATAAGTGAGAGATTGTCTTATTTTAGATTTAGAGATAAGAGTTGTTAGTATAGGTGTGCATGAGAAGCTACGAAATAGAAGATTGCTGTTAGATCTCTAAAAAAAAAATAGAAAATTGCTGTTAGATATGGATAGGGGATTTATTCGAGTAATAAAGGGAGGAAAAAGTGTGATGAGCGAGGGATTGGTGAGACTTGGAGTGGAGTGAAAGTGCAGAGTGAGGGTGTGGACTGTGTTTTTGTTTGACAGAGGCCATTTCCTTGTGTAATTTGGCCTAAAGCGAGACTCTGTTCTTCTGTTTGCTATGAATAAAATAAATGTTATGTGCCTCTTTGTATAACGAGCCCGTGAAGCTTGGATATTGGTCTTCTTTGCGTAATTTCTTGAAATTATGGTGGCATGTGTGTTTTTTGTTTTAAATTGTAAGAATTCCCGTGATTAAGGCAAACCTGTCATAGTTTGAATTTGCGAGCTGGAAAAGTCATTAACACAAAGAATTGGTGCAAACCACTTAGTGAAACCTTTGAGAAGATTTGAAATAATATATATATATATATATATATTTTGGAATTCATCGGGTCCGTATAACCCATCGCATTGGGCCGGAGAGAGTGTTAAAATATCGCATCCAGTTACCAAGGAGTGCGGACGCGAAGGTTCATAAAAATTCTGTTTGAAATGATGTTGGGTCCGGTGGATATCGCAATACCTATGGGAAGTGACATCCAATCACTGCAACTTGTGATCTCCGATTAGCATCGCATCGGAATTGTGGAAGCTGCCGACGGTTGTGACATCCAATCAATGCGACTTGCAATCTCCGATTAACATCGCATTGGAACTGTGGAAGCTTCCGACGGTTGGAGAGCGCATTGCGACTACCGATATTACGAATAAATCTGAGCCGTCAAATCGGCCAGATCTGGGTTTGTAGTAATACACACAAAATCGCTGGAAAAGGCGTTCAAATACTATTTGGAATGGTTTAAAGGTTATATTGGGTCTCGAAAGAGAAAACACATGTTTTTACGCCTATTCAAAGGTTTTTTATTCCGATAGAAACAAGGGATATTATTGGGTTGTAAAGATCCATTCAAATTATATTTAAAACCCATTGTTGCCGCTGCATAAAATTTTGGTATCAGAGTAGAAGAAAGAGGTGTTTATAGAGAAGATGCCACCAAGAAGAGGAATTGGCCGAGGAAGACCAGAACCAAATGCAATTCTATTAGAAAAAGTGCAGAATTTGCGTGCATGAATGGAGACAATGGAGACAGCCCAAAGAAGAGCACTTGATGATGGTGCCGAGAGTTCTTAAGAAGAATCTGATGCAGACTTGGAAGAATTATAAGAAGACAATGAAACCACCAAAGTCCTAAAGATGCTGGCAAAAGTTGGAAGAAAACCCAAGATGGAAATTCCTATGTATGAAGGGAGTCTGAATGCAGAGGAGCTTATGGATTGGATCAGATCCATAGATCAGTACTTTGACTATGAAGAGGTTGAGGAGAATAACAGGGTGAAGTTTGTAGTCACTAGATTGAAGGGTCATGCAACCATTTGGTGGGACGAGGTGCAGACATCAAGAAAGAGAAAAGGGAAATCTAAGATCAAGCAATGGGATAAAATGGTAAGTAAACTGAAAGCCAAGTTTTTACCTAAAGACTATCATTTGAATATTTTTAAGAAAATGCAAAATCTCAAGAAGAAAGGAATGTTTGTTAAGGAGTATACAGAAGAATTCTATAGATTAAGTATCAGAACAGGGCATGTAGAATATGATGTGGAAAAAATAGCTAGATACGTAAACGGGTTAAGGTATGAAATACAAGATGAGATTAGCTTGTTAAGTCTGAAAACTATTGAGGATGCCTATCAAGCAAGTCTGAAGGCAGAAGATAAAATATTGAGGAGACGGAGTCAAAGGAACAGAGGAAAAATCTCAGCGAGATTAAGATGAGCTACCAGATCCAGAGGAACACAACATCAGCATGAAACAGGAAGTTCAAGTGGCAGATCACCACAGAGGGGTGAATCTAGTAGAGGAAGATTCGTGCCCAAAGGAAGAGGGCGAGGAAGAGATGTTAGGTGTTATACCTGTGGAGAATGAGGACATATGTCGTGGGACTGTCCTCATAAAAAATCAGGAAGCTAGAGGGGTGCAAATGTGACTGAGGCAGAGCCAAAACCACCTCGACTTGTGGAGAAAGAGGAACCACCTAAAGAAGGTGAATCACTGCTACTTAGAAGAACTTTTCTTAGAACAGAAAAGGAGACTGGAGAACCTACGCAAAGGAAGAACTTGTTCAGAACTACATGCAAATCAAAGGGTAAGTGCTGTAAGGTCATAGTTGACAGTGGGAGTACTGACAATATTGTATCCACAGAGATGGTTGAAAAGCTTGGGTTAGCAAGGACGGCACATCCTGCACCTTACAAAGTGTCTTGGCTAGAGAAGGGCCATCAAGTCATCGTGACAGAGCAATGTAATGTGGAAATGTAGATTGGCACATACAAAGACGTGATCCTATGTGACATAATGCCCATGGATGTATGTCATATATTATTGGGGAGACCGTGGCAATTTTATCGGAAAGCGATTCATGATGGGAGAAGGAACACATATACCATAGAGAAGGACGGAATTAAATACACGTTGTTGCCAGTGAAAAATGATGTTGATAAAGGACTGCCCGAAAATAGTATCATGTTGATAAGTGATAAAGAACTGCTACAGGAGGTCGATAAAAGCGAGGAGTTGCACTTCGCTATTGTAGGGAGGCCCAAGGTAATCTTAACCTCTACGAATTTAAACGATTTTCCTGAAGAAATTCAAGATGTGTTAGATAATTTTATGGTTATCATCGTGGATGAATTACCGAATGAATTACCACCGATTAGAAGTGTTAGCCACCATATCGACTTAATACCAGGAGAAATTCTACCCAATAAAGCTGCATATAGACTAACTCCCCAGGAAAATGCAGAAGTTTCAAAGCAAGTACAGGAACTGATGGAAAAGGGGCTGATCAGAGAGAGGCTGAGCCCATGTGCTGTGCCAACGGTACTTAGTCCAAAGAAGGGAGGATAATGGCGCATGTGCACGGATTCCAGAGCTATCAACAAGATAACAGTTAGGTACAGATTTCCTTTGCCCAGAATGGATGATTTAATGGACTGTTTAAGTGGATCCATGTATTTTACTAAGATAGATTTGAAAAGCGGGTATCATCAGATCAGGATTCGGGAAGGAGATGAATGGAAAACGGCTTTCAAAATAAATAGTGGAATGTATGAGTGGTTAGTGATGCCTTTTGGGCTCACTAATGCACCCAATACATTCATGAGACTAATGAACGAGGTCTTGAAGGAGTATGCAGGTAAATTTGTCGTTGTTTACCTTGATGATATTCTGGTCTTCAGCAAAATTAAAGAGGATCATTTAGAACATCTCAAGTTAGTCCTGAAAACTCTACAGAATGAGAAACTACTAATCAATTTGAAGAAGTGTAGTTTCATGAAAGAAGAGCTAGTGTACTTAGGATTTGTGATTTCCAAAGAAGGCTTGAAAATGGATCTGGAGAAGGTACAAGCAATCAGAAACTGGCCTACTCCCAGAAATGTATTTGAGGTAAGAAGTTTCCATGGACTTGCTAGTTTTTACAGAAATTTTATAAAAGGGTTTAGTCAAGTTTGTGCACCAATCCTTGAGACAATCAAGGAGGTCAACCAGCCATTTCGATGGACAGAAGCAGCGGACAAGAACTTTAATCTACTGAAAAAGAAGATAACAGAAGAGCCAATTCTAGCATTGCCTAATTTTGAGAAAGTCTTTCAAGTAGAAACCAATGCAAGTGGAGTAGCAGTTGGTGTGATACTAAGCCAAGAGCAAAGACCGATAGCATATTTCAGCGAGAAACTAAATGATGTGAAAAGGAAATATTCTTATTATGACAAAGAGTTTTACACTATTGTGCAGGCATTAAACAAGTGGAGGAATTACTTACTACCAAAGGAATTCATCTTATATTCAGATAATCATGCTTTACAATTTATTAATAACCAGCCAAAACTAAATCAGAAGCATGCCAAATGGGTTGAATTTCTGCAAAGTTTCACCTTTGTAATAAATCATAAAATTTGTAAGTCTAATAAAGTAGCAGATGCATTGAGCAGGGCAAGTCTTATTTTGCAAGAGTTTAAAGTGGGTATTATAGGTTTCGAAGAAATGATAGAAATGTACAATGATGATGAGGATTTTAGAGACATCCACACAACAGTTCAGAATCCAGTAAGCCATAATAGAAGTAATTAGATAGACTACCTTATTCAAGGAGGCCTATTATTTAAAAGCAACAATTTATGTATTCCTAAAATTTCCATGAGGGAGAACATAATTAAGGAGAAGCACAGTGGAGGGATATCCCCCATTTTTAATGTTGCAGATTTATATCCATTGAGAGAGACATAGACCGAGCTGTAGAATGAAACCACAGGTGATGAGGTTCAAATCATGGATTGGGAGGAACAGGTACCAAAAGCATCCAAGAAAGAAGTTGAAGCTATCTTGGATAAAAGAATATCCAAGAAAACTCGAGGACAAACATATTTTCAATATCTAGTCAAGTGGAAAGAGCAGCCAATAGAAGATTCCAGTTGGTTGACAGCAGCTGAACTACAGAAATATGGAGTAAGTCCTGAAATTTTGAAGGAAAAATATTTTCTTCCCCGGGAGTATAATGCAGGAGCATCGGTATTAGCCATAAATGTGAAAACTTGTTCACATGTTGTGGCTAAACAGGGTGAAATTCATTGACTGTTATTCAAAATCAGTTTTACTGAGGAGGTTGGACTTCTCAAATAGTTTGTTATAATTTATTATTGTAATAAGTGAGAGATTGTCTTATTTTATATTTAGAGATAAGATTTGTTAGTATAGGTGTGCATGAGAAGCTACGAAATAGAAGATTTTTGTTAGATCTCTAAAAAAAAATAGAAAATTGTTGTTAGATATGGATAGGGGATTTATTCGAGTAATAAAGGGAGGAAAAAGTGTGATGAGTGAGGGATTGGTGAGACATGGAGTGGAGTGAAAGTGCAGAGCGAGGGTGTGGACTGTGTTTTTTTTTTACAGAGGTCATTTCCTTGTGTAATTTGGCCTAAAGCGAGACTCTGTTCTTCTGTTTGCTATGAATAAAATAAATGTTGTGTGCCTCTTTGTATAACGAGCTCGTGAAGCTTGAATATTAGTCTTCTTTGCATAATTTCTTGAAGTGATGGTGGCCTGTGTGTTTTTTGTTTTAAATTGTAAGAATTCCCATGATTAAGGCAAACTTGGCATAGTTTGAATTTGCGAGCTGGAAAATTCATTAACACAGAGAATTGGCGGAAACCACTTAGTGAAACCTTTGAGCAGATTTGAAATAATATATATATATATATATATATATATATATATATATATATATATATATATATATATATATATATATATATATATATATATATATTGATTTTGGAATTCGTTGGGTCCTTATAACCCATCGCATTGGGCTGGAGAGAGTGTTAAAATATCGCATCCAGTTACCAAGGAGTGCGGACGCGAAGGTTCATAAAAATTCTGTTTGAAATGATGCCAGGTCCGGTGGATATTGCAATACCTATGGGAAGTGACATCCAATCACTGCGACTTGCGATCTTTGATTAGCATCACATCGGAATTGCAGAAGCTACCGATGGTTCTGACATCCAATTACTGCGACTTGCAATCTCCGATTAACATCGCATCAGAACTGTGGAAGCTGCCGACGGTTGGAGAGCGCATTGCGACTGCCAATATTGCGAATAAATCTGAGCCGTCAGATTAGCCAGATCTGGGTTTGTAGTAATACACACAAAATTGCTGGAAAATGCGTTCAAATACTATTTGGAATGGTTTAAAGGTTATATTGGGACTCGAAAGAGAAAGAATTTTTTTTTACGCCTATTCAAATATTTTTTATTCCGATAGAAGCAAGGGATATTATTGGGTTGTAAAGATCCATTCAAATTGTATTTAAAACCCATTGCTGTTGCTGCGTTAGATCATTGAAGAGAAGTTTTATTACATGAGAATCTATGGAAGTGAATTAGGAACTCATGTATTGCCATGGTTCATTCTAGATAGATTATAAATCAAAGATATTTCAAATCAAGTGGCTTTGAATAGAGTTACCAAACTCTTGCATAAAATGCAAAAGAAATTATGGCTTGAATTTCTTATTGAAATTGGCTAGATGATATTGAAAGGCGGAGGGCATGTTGTGATAGAATCAAACGTCTACAGGAAACATGGTTACATTCACTTCGTCATTACAAATAGGATCCAAAGAATGTTATTTTTTATCATTTTAGCTCAATCAAATTTTCAAAAGTTTATCTTCATCAACAACCACTTTTTTATTATGTTTTTATCAGTTATTATAATTTTCATCAAAAATTTGTTTTATTAGCGTGGGAGAAAAGGTAAAGTTGTATAATTTCAGAGACGAAACATATGACTACTAACTCAAGCAAAGAAGTATATATTTTGGCACATCACTTGAAATATTGAAACTTTTTGAAGGTATTATCTTTCGTTTCACAATTATTCCTTCATAACCTGATTATCAATCTACACCAATAAGAAAGTGTTGAAGTTTTGAATCCTTAGAAGTCACATTTTTATTCAATTCCAATAGATAAATCTCATGTTCAATCATAAATCAGTCAAAATCAAGATATTCTCAAGGTATAGATCAAATGATAGTTTAGGAACAGGGCATTTCTATTCAAGATAAAATGATCATAGATACTTAATCTCTTCATTAGATAAGTCAACATGATGATCATATGGAAATAAATTCCCATGAGGAAGAGAAATCTAAAGATTCAATTGAGGCTCGGGAAACTATTCAGACAATTTCTCAAGATATCAGTAAGGAAACTCATGAAAATCTATGGTCACCGACTTTAGACGTTCAAGATGTTTCTCTACAAATAATTCTAGAATTTGTGATAATTTCTCAATGCATACAAGAGGAACTAGTCTAAGATATTTTACAGAAACCAAGTTCATAAATATAAGTTATGAAAGATATTTCTCTAGAGGTATCAATGACCCCATTTTAAACAATATTCATTTTTCATCTTTAATTTTCAAACCAATTTTTGAAATAGAGCTAGTTTCTCAAATTGTGCTTTATTTAATTGAATATTACTATAATTCCCAAAAAAAATTAATATTTAAGAGGTCCAGGAAAAGGAATCACGATTATGTTGAAACAATCTTAGAATTAAGCTAGCAGACTACAAAAAATCATAAAGGGTAAGCATCAGCATTATGAGATTTTGTTTTAAACCTACATTCAAAACTCAATTGGGGAGATATTTGAATAATTTGATACAAGGTTGAATAGAATTAAGGAATTGGAGGAAGAATTAGAAAAGAGTATTTTATTTGGTGAACAACAGTAGCACGCATATGCCTCAATTCTTAGAGAAGGATTTTCTTCAGCGATACAACAAATGGAGGCAAAACATAGTTTGGAAAAATCAGATTTAGAACAAGGTTAGGAGGCTAGATTGGGGAATTTAGATAAAAAACATGCCCAACAGATTGATTCTTTGAAACAATTTTAGAGTGTTGAAATTACAATTCTTAAATAAGAATCAGATTTTAATCTGAAAATAATTTCCACAACATATGAATAAAATATTAAGTCCCTGCAATAACAAACAAAGAAGATCCAAGAGGTTACTTTAAGCATAAATTTTTTTAAGAAACTAACTTTAAAGGTTAATGAACAACTCAAAGGGGTGTTATTCTAATTTATGGAATTAAATTAGAGATTTTTTTTTATTTATCAATCCGATTTAGTAAACTTATAAGCACACCAAGGTATATGGATCTTAGATTAGGCTAGTGTAGGAAGTAGTTGTTTAGATGAAGATAATGGAAATGCATATTACAAATTTGAAAATATTTAAAGGCATAGAAATATGATCTATAAGCATGAACAAGTGAATGATTGAAACATAGTCAACAAGGAAGAGGCTCTTGACTTAAAGATCCTGGTTGTCCTTCCTATTTATTTCCTTTTCAACAAAACCAAGTTCACCATTTAGCATAACACTTGTTTTAAGAAAGAAATCGATTTAAGAAAACAAGAAAGGATGAATGCATAGATATAAATTCCAGTTCAATTCTTAGTTCATAAGAAAGAGGCTCCAACTTGGAGGCCTATATTGTCATTCCTTATCCAAACTATTCACTGAAATGAGATCACTTCCAAAATTTGAATTCTCATGACATACTAACCATTTTATACAAAAAATATTCACAATAAATTATAATGTAAATATACAAAAAATTAAAATACTACTTATTCACAATTATGCACATTAATGAACAATATAGTGTACTTAGTTAGAATGCGGGCACTCCACTTTTTCTTGGTAAAACTTTAAAACAATTAGCTACAACAATTCACCATTCAAATACCACAACAATGAAGCATAAGAAATATATAGCAATTATTCAAATGTATTCAGAAAGAGAGTAATCGTAGTGACAATAATAGTGTTGTTCATAGTTGCTGAATAGATGTGCTTAAATAGGCTAAAAGTATAACAAATTCAACTATAATGGTTGTAACAACTAGAAAGAGTCCTATTCCACTTAGTAGGGTTGAACCCGTCCCTTTTTTCACAAAATCACAAAACTGCCCCTAAATCAAGGGATTTTCTAAGTGACTGGTCAAGTTTGACTAGCTTTAATTGGCCATGTTCTGACTCATTTGGAGTGTGCCAATAGCATTTTCTCCATCATTGGTTCCTATACTTCTCGAATCTATCTTCAATTTGTTCCTAGGTGTCCTATACATACGAATTCAATGGAGCCATTATGGGAAATTTATTTTGTGCCAAAAATAATTTTTAATTCCCAATTTTTACTAAAAATTCCAAAAATTAAAAGACATAATTATTTACCTTAAAGTGAAAAAAGAGGAAAAAATATGAAAGATATGAACATGATATGATGGTAAGGGATGATATAAAAGTGGAATATGCATGGTGAAAAAGGATTAAAATTGAGGGTCAACATCTCCCCCTTGTTGATCCACAAGAATGTCCTCATGCATTTCTTTGTCTCTTGGACCTCTTGCCTCTGCATGTTGATCTTCTTGTTGTTATGCCTCTGGATCTAACCCCTGGTGTAGAAGCTTCTAACTGAGTTTCTTGAAAAATTATATCAATGCCTTCTTGTCCTTTTTCTTCAACCTTGTATATTGCACTCATCACCTTTTTTTTCTCATATTTTTACTACCAATGTTTCTTCTCTTTTAACCACTTGTATGCTTGTTTTGAGATGAGGATATTTTGTGTTTCTAGTTTCTTCATTTTCTTCTTCATCCTCATGTTTTATTTTTCAATTTTATTAATTTTCTCCTTATACATTTAATTTTCCCTCTTTATATGTTTTTCCATTATTTCATTTACCTAGAGCTTTGTGTTTAACTCTTTCATCTTCTTATCATGTTCCTCATCATGAATTTTTTTGGAAACTCATTGGATCTTCATAGATTTTTCTTCTTTTTGAGTATCTGATGGTTCACCATGAGCCTCTTCAGAGACTCCTTTGATATTATTTTCATATGAATAGGATGATGATCCATAAATGCAATAATCTTCAATATTAGAAACTTTTTCTAGCTCTCTAAGTTTTTCTTGGGCTTCTCTTTCTAGCTCTTCAATGATCTCATGATGTGATTGTTGAGGTTTACTAAGAGGAATTTATTCTAAGATTTCTACATCAATGTATTTTTCTCCCTTAGAAGGATCTTCAATAACATTATTCCTTGACTTCTTTGGCTAAGATAAAAAATATCTCTCCCTCTCAATGGTTATGCCCTCTTGCTTATTTTTGGATCCGGTTCTTGGATATAATGGTGATTGCATGACATCTCTAGAAAGATGCAAATGTGAAAGTGCTTCTTCATTTCCAATTGGTACTTCCTCCCCTTGAAATTTTACAAGATGATTAGTGTCCAAGAAGGTTTCCCATGTATCACCTCTTTTTTTCAACTGATATTCAATAAGGATTCTTATTAACCCCTGATGAAAGTAACTTGTTTCTTGCTTCTAGTTTTTATTTTCACTCCTTCAATCATTTTCACTAAAGTTCTAGAAAATAAATAAGGGAGCTTTAATTTATAGTGACATTTTATATGCTTGAGGAATTTGATATGATATATATGTACTATGCTAAACCTCCCATCACAGGTGAAGTATTTCTTAATAATAGCTCTCTCAACCACTCCCTTGGAATCCCTTTGGTTTCGTCAAATGTTCCTTTCCTTTTCTTTTATAAGAATTAGTTCCATCCCTTCTCTTTAAATTTTTTCCCTTTATAATATTATTCTCCTGTCATTGATATATTTGTGGCTTGAGAAAGGTATTCTAGTGTGATTGGAACAAGAATGTATCCTACCATGATTTTTTCATTATCAAAGTTAGACACAAACATCTCTGTCACTTTTGCATTATGCCCATTATACTTCCTAAGAAAATATAATAAGCATGCTTGATAGAATTTTTATATAGTCTCATTATTCCAATTTTCAATTTGAAATCCTATGGGCTCAATTCTGCTTCCCATATTGAAGTCCGGATGCCTTTGTTCTTTATTTTTTTGGTTTTTGTAACAATTTAAATAACATTCACCAGTGAATAATCTCATGGACAAGATAATGGCTCAGAACTTTGATCTAAATGTTTTTTATAAGGACAAGAAGAAATATCTGATTTTTGAATACCCACGAAGATGAGGAGAAATTTATGAATTAAAATACTAAATTCTGGACTGATATGAAAATCCTTGGTTACAGAAAAGGAGGAGAAATATCTGAACTTTTGACGTCAAATTCCTGGGCCGAGATGAAAATTTTTTCACTATTGAATATCTATGAAACAATATTTGTGTTTTAATATCTTCAAAAATAAATTTTTGCAAACAAGAAGCAATCTCTGTGTTGTAATTCCTCCAAAAATGAACTTCTGAAAAATATCTAAGTGATCTTATAGTCTTATGGCATCTTTCTCTTCTCTGGCACCTAACACTTATTTTCAAAATGCCACTTAGAATTTTTAGCATTTTTGTGCACTCACTAGCACTTGGGCTCTATTATTTTAACACGACTTGACATTATCATGCATGAGCTCTGTTTTGGAGGTTTGTGTAAATAATAATGTATCTGGAGTCTTAAAATTAAAGTTTTTGATGCTAATCTTACACCTGGAGCTCGGAATTGGGCCTACGCTACCACCCAACAGTTGTTAAGTCAGACTTGAACTACGCTACCACCAAACATCTGCTAACTCGGACTTTGAACTACATTTTCAACAAACATATGCTAACCCGAAATTTGAACTACAATGTCAATATTATAACTGGATTTCATAGTTAAGCCTAAGTTTCCATCATTCAAAAGCTAACTCAGACTTAGGATCTCACCAAAAATATGAACCATCTATCTTTAATTCCTAACCAAACTCAAACTTGTAATCTCCAAGCAATTCATGGGATTTGTTTGAAGATTTAAACGTTCAGTTTGCAAAGTTTCATTTATGAAAACGTGGCATTGTCGCTGTCTTTTTTCAAGATATCTTCAGCATTAGAATCCACACATAGCCTAGACTTTTAACAACTCATTCCTTAATCGATTTTATCTCTATTTCCATTACAAAATAGATTTCTAATTTTCTAGGTTGCGTTTCCTACCTGGCTTCTTGTTTGTGGTACTAGGCTTCGTTCTCCTCTTTTGAGCCTTCATTACCTCTCTAAGTTTCTACATTGAGTGTTGTATTTTTTGAACTGAGTTATGTTTGCTTTTGAACTGATATGTTTTCTTTGTTTGCCTGTAGGTGCGTTTTCAAGCGAATTTTTTCCAAGTTTTTTTCAAAAAAAATATGACCTCACTTTCCTTATTTCATCAAAAAATGTAGTGGAGTCCTTTGAAAATTATTTTCATGATTATTTAATGTTTATACTTCCCTCACTATAATTGCATATGTCCTCGATGAACTTTTCATGCCATTTGTATGATTTTTTTGTGTACAAACTTCATTATGATTGCATATACCCTCTAGCTTACTCAAAGAGTTTTTACATGCTAAAATGATCCTTTTATGATGTATCATTCTTGTTGTATAGTTATTTCAATGATCCTTTCAAAGTCCTTCTGGAATGATATATCATATCTCCATGTCTTCTACTTCTTCATGATGTAATCCATATGCTCCGTTTAATGATTATTCTTGAAGTGGTTTTTGAAATGACCATTTTAAGTCATTTCAAAACCAAAAGTGAATAGAATAATGTATCATGATTCCATAGTCCTTCATATTATTTTAGCTCCTTATTTCAAACATCTTGTTCCCATTTTTTTATATGACACTAACCCATGCAGGAAAGACTTTATGTGGTAGGCAAAGAGACATGTAAAATTGACTTGACTTACGGCAAAGAAGCTTTGATTTAAATGGATGGTAAAGGTAAAGGTTTTATGAAAAGAGAAAGGTCTTAGGTATGATTAGGGGATGACTCTTATGCACAAAGGTTTAGTTAGTCTCGTATTTTAAGATTTTTTTTCTAAATAAAAAAGGCATTAAAAAAATGTAACTTACAGTATTTCCATTACTTCACTTGAATATCTCTTCTAATTGGTTTCCCTTTTGTATGCAGGACCACTAATATTCGAATATCTCTTTGTATGCAGGTATCTCTTGACATATTTTTTATATTGATTTCAGGTTCCTTTGTGACATAGTTTGATGTTGAATTCAGGTCCCTTTGTGATAGAGTTTGATGTTGAATTCTCAGATCCCTCTGAAGTAAATTTTCCTTATGTTTAGGTCCTTTCTGAATATTCTGAGTTGATTCCATGTTGATTTTAACAATATGTTGTGTCGTAGTATGTTGATTTTCTCTTCCAATTTGAGTTGCTAAGTTTTTAACAAGGCAAAAAAAAAAATTGTACTTGTTTATATTCTGTCTTCCCCCTTGCTTAATTTGAGACTTGTCCTCAAATCTGGAAATTGGAGGATATAATGTCCTAGCATTTTTCCAACCTGAAACATAAAATGAATTAAAAACACTCAAAAAAAAAAAAAAGGAATTCATATTAGCCAAGGGACTTGGTTTTCTAATATGAATTTATATTTGTACTGTGCCAAAAATCTAGATTTTCACAGCCAAATATCTTTATTATTTTTATCTTTTTCTCTCTTTTTTTTTTTTTTTTTTTTCATTTTCATTTTTTTATTCTAAAAGTAAGGAAGGCACATGACTGTGATTTTCCAAAACTTTCATGTCTTATTCTACTGATATTTTCTTGAGGAAATTTTATTTATTCACAGGTGTGTTGTAGATTTTCAATCTATGCCCATTGACTAGAAATGATGTTGTTGCATCATTTATTGTCTTGATTTTCACTGATCCATTATCATAGACTTCTTCAATATCATAAGTCCCTAACTAGTGAGTGGTGAAATTTACTTTTAAATCCTTGTACTTTGAATCAAATAGAAGTGCCCAGTCTCATATATGAAAGATTTTATTTTTAATGAATCTTTCATGCCATTTGGTTTTTTTATGATTGCACCAATGATGTCTGTTCCACTACTTCTTTTTTGATTTCATCCAATTGATTTAGATGTGTGATCCTTTGTTGTTGTGCCTCTGATAGGTCTAGTCCAAGTTTAGCTACAATTCTATATGTGTGGATTTGAAAATAAATTGGTAAAAGAACTTATTTTCCATAGACCAAGTGATAAGGGTTGAACCCAATAGTATTATTCCATGTTATTATGTATTCCCATAATGTTTCATTCAATTTGTCTGACTAGTCCTTCCTATGCATCTTTATTTTCTTCGCCATGATGTCTTAAAGAACTTTTTTTATTGATTCCACTTGTCCATTTGCTTGCAGGTGGTATGAAGTTGAATTTTTGTGCTTGATTTTATATTTTTTATGTAAGATATCTGACCAGATTTGAGGTGAATTTTTCTCCTTGATTCTTGGTACTCCAGATCATACAAATATCTCTCCAAAAATAAAATATACTATTGCATTTTATGTTGATTTTTCCATTACCTTTGCCTCCACCTGTTTTGTTACATAATCTGTACATACCAAGATGTACCTTTTTTCCATTAGATGGCGGGTTAATAGGACCCACAAAGTCAAGTTCCCATTGCTCAAATGGCTCTACAAGTAATTGTGTCTTCAAAGGTATTTCATCATAATGCATAGGTCTCCCTAGTCTTTGGTAGCTATAATATTTCTTGACATAGGTCTTTGAATATTTGAATATGGATGGCCAATAATAACCTATATTAAACACCTTCTATGTTGTCCTTTTGTCTACAAAATTACCACCACATGGTTCATCATGACATGCTTTCAAAATATCCAAAATTTCATCTTCCCTTACACACTTTCTAATTAACATATCAGGTCCAGTATAGAAAAGGTCTCCATTAACCCAACTATATATAGCATTATCTTTTATTATTTTTCTTTTTTCTGTTTATCTATGAAATGAGGAGGCAAATTTATAGATGATAAATAATTAGCTATGTTAGCAAAACATGGAGTCTTAACTACTATATAAAATAAATTTCCATCTAGAAATTTATTAGAAACTGGAAAAATCTCACCAGGAAGATGAAGACTTGAAAGGAGATCTACCACTTGATTCTCTTTTCCCGATCAGTTCAATACAGTCATGTTAAATTATTGCATTGATAACAACCTAGTAATCCTGCCATTAGTGATGGGTTTATTCATTAAATAATTAATGGTTGAATGATCAATATGAATGAAAACTTCATATCCTATTATGTAATGTCTAAATTTATTTACTGCATGTACTACAACAAGCATTTCTTTTTCAGTAACTGTGTAATTCAACATAGTTGGAGTTAAATTCTTGCTAATGAAATAGATAGCATAATGTATTTGATTCTCTTTTTGGCCTAATGATGCTCCTATTGTAGTATCTGATGCATATGTGGATATGTGAAATGGAAATTACCAATTTTTTATTCTAATAATTGATGTTGTGGAAAAGAAAATTCCATCGAAACTCTATGTCCTTTGTAAGCAGTTTAAACAAAGGCAATGCGATTTTACTAAATTTTTTAATAAACCTTCGTTAATAGCCTGCATATCCTAGAAACTTTCTTACCTCTTTTTTATTCATTGGTGGTAACAAATTCACAATGATTTGAATTTTTGTTGGATCTACTTTTATTCCTGAAGAAGAAATATGGTGTCCCAATATTATTCCTTCAATTAGCATCATAAAAAAAATTTCATTACTGAGAGATAAATTTGTTTCGATGCATCTTTGTATAACCTTTTCTCAGTTTTTCAAACATTCATCAAAAGTATTCCCATGTACATTGAAATCATCCATGTAACCTTCTACACACTCATGTATTAAATCAACAAAGATGGCCAAAATTTCTCTTTGAAAAGTAGTCAGTGCATTACATAATCCAAATGGTAACACATTGTGAGCATATTTACCCCAAGGACATGTAAAAGTAGTTTTTTCCTCATCCTCTAATGCTATTTTAATTTTATTATAGCCACTAAATCCATCTAAAAAGGAGAACTGTTTCCCAGCTAGTGAATCTAGGACTTGATCAATGAATGGTAAGGGAAAATGATCTTTGAGTTTTTCTTTGTTTAATTCCCTATAATCTACATAGACTCTCCATTTCCTATTTTTCTTTGGAACAATCATTAAAGGAGAAACCCATTTGCTATATGAGACAAGGTAGATAAATCCTACCTGTAGTAATTTCTACAATTCCTCCTTAACTATCTCTTTCATCATTGGGTTCATTTTTCTTTGTGGTTGCCTTACAAGTTTAATATTTTCATATGTGTAGATATGATGAATACATGTTTAATGATGAAATCCCCGCATATCAGTGTAATTCCAAGAAAATTATTTTGAATATTTCCTTAATAATTCAACCAAATTCTTTTCTTGTGTTGGTTGCAAATTATTTCCAATGTTAAGATATTTTTTAGGGCTAAGTTGAATAGCTTTTCTTTGTGAATGTGTAATTGAATTAGCGGGAAAAATAACATAAAATGAAATGTGTAAGGAATTTATTGTGAAAATTTCTTGAAAGTCTTGTTCCAATATTTGACTTGCAGCTTGATATTGCATAGTTCTCAACTGTTTTGAAATATTTGGCTCTGAAATGAAGAAATATATTAAATCCTTATTATCCTCTTCTCTAAAATAAAAATCTTGATTAATACTTATAATATGTTGAATCTCTTCCTTTTCTTGTTATATTTCATGATGCCATGATAACAAAGAAGGAGATTGAGCAGGAGGATAGAGTGTTATGTGTTTTCTTTCATTCCCATGTGAGATAATCATACTTCCCGGTCTACAACCAATGAAGGCATCATTTGTGTCTAAACAAGGTTTGCCAAGAATTAATGGGTGCCCTCAAAGATTTGTGTTTGGCTGTAGAACTAAAAATTCTACCGGATATTCCAAAGATTCTAATGGAACTATGATATCTTCAAATGCACGCTCTGTCACTACTTTAGATCTATCAGATAGTTCTAAAATTGTAGTGGCTGGTCAAATGTTTGGAAAATTGAGGTGTTTCATTGTTTCTATATTCATGACATTAATATAAGCCCCCAATTCATTAAAATTTTTAGAAACTAAAAATTTTCTAATTGAAATTGTAATCATTGGGATTCTTGGATCAACATATTTTTCAATTACACTACTTGTATATTCCAATCAAATTGATTGTTGGTGGGCCTTTTTTCTTTTTCTAGTTTTATTTATACATAATTCCTTAATTTTCTTCGTATATATTGGGATATATTTTATTGCTTTCAATAAATGAATTTTTACATAAGCATTCTTTAATTCATCTAAGATATCAAATTCAGGAAGAGTAATAAAATATTTTTGCTCAACAAGTATTTCAGAAAAAGGAGGTGTTTGAGTCATTATTTCCTTACCTTTTTGAATTTGATTCTCTTCTATTGCATGCTTTTTTTTGGAGTTTTTAGGACTCCCTTTTTCTACCATTTGTTCTTCTATAATGATAGGGGAGTCTTTCTGCAGTACTTTCCCAGACCTTAAGTGAACATCCTGAATAGGAAGAATCGAATATGTAGAAAATTAAGTTCCTTCTTCTGCATTATATATTGACTTACTACTCGTATTTTCCACTGGTTGGGTTGGTAATTAAGTTGGTATGGGTGGTGGTTGGTTAGATGGCAGCTAAAGATGATGTGGTTGGGTTAATTCTAGTGTAGGTGATGATGATGTATTTGGTTGTTGAAATTTTTTATATGGAAAGGATGATTGAGGAAATTATTGATATGGCTATTGAGGATAGGATTGAAATGATTGGGGATAGTATTGTTCAGGAGGTTGGGCTCCATAGGCATACCCTCTCCAACCTTGAGAAGGTTTATTTTGAGTTTTTTGAGGAGGCCAAGTCTGCCAAGGCATAGGAGAATTCTATGGGTTTTGAATAGGATATTGATAGCCTTGAGGAAATTTCTGAGTAAAATTTTGAGGAGGATTTTGGAACATACTTGCAAATCGAGACTACCAAGGTATTCTTGGTGCCAAATAATAAAGATATTCCATCCCTTGGATTTCCTCCATTTGATTTTCCTGCAATTCCTTTAGCCTTGGACAATTATCAGTTGCATTATTTTCAGTTCAAATTCCACAAACATGAATATTGTTTAAAGGAAATACTCTTAATGGATACTTCTTCCTACATTTAGGACAGAAAATTGATAATACTTGATCTTTCTCCTCTTGTTTCTTTCATTTTTTAAGTACGTCAACTGGTGTCCCTAATGTTCTTAAGATATTAGTTTTGTAATATTCAAACAAGTTTCATAATTTATCTCTTGTAATACTTCATGTTGTTTAAAAGTAGCTTTGGAATTTGCATCTCTCTTCCTATTTTTTCTCTTCCTCTTCATTATTTTTTACATAACTCAGCAATCTCATCGAATTGTAGATACAAAATATCTCATTTACCCATAACATTAAGGATATCAAGATATTCATCTCATATTCCCTTTAAAAATATTGTTCGAATAGTATATGGACTTTAAGAATGATGTTTATATTTTTGTAACTTGTAGTGAAATCATTCTAAGTATTCCTCTAGACTTTCATCTTCTTGTTTAGTCATTCTAAAAATGTCATCTTTTGAATATATAGGCCTACAATATGCTTGATATTTCTTAAGAAAAAAAATTCACATGTCTTCCCAATTGGTAATAGTAAGTTCAAATGATCCCATAAACCACTTTAATGCAGATGCTTTAAGAGTTGCAAGTAAAAGACAAAGCTTATGTGTATCATCAGTATACCCATAGGTTCGACATAAGATATCAGATTCGAATAAGAATGAGTCAAGATCTTTAGAAGACATACCATAAAAGTTTGGAAAAATGGAAGGTGGAATGTTTTTCAATTTTACCTCTTCTCCCAATATTGTTCTAGTATCTAAGATTGGGAATGCAAAAGTAGTTTCTTGGTCATTGTCTCCTCTTTCCTCTTCCCTCCTTTTGTTTTCAATTTCCCTTTTAGTGGCTTCTTATGTTTTCCTCTCTTCTTCTCTCTTTCTTTCCTATTCTTTCCATTGTATATCATATTGTATCCTTTGTTTTGGATTTAATCCTAGAATAGCGGGTCCTTGTACTTCTTCCTTCATCTTTTTCGTCAACTTTTCAAATGTTTCAGTTGATATTTGAGATTGTATATCCTCAAGATTTTCAAGTTGTTCAGGAATTTTTTGAAATTGTTTTATTTGAATGTTTTCCTATAGTAGGTGGTTATTATTGTGTTTTTTCTCTCCTTACCTCATAAGCTAATAATTTTTTTCTTTCAATTAAGGTTAACATTTGTCCTGAACATTGTTTTTCCTCTAGATCCTATAAAGTTGGTTTCCTAGAAATTGGTGTTTTTTCGAATGTGGATGATCCTACTCCCACCAATGGTTTAATAGTAATTATGGGAATTTTGAGGTCTAAAATTGGATTCCTAAGGAAATTATAAAATAATAGTTGAAATAATAAAATAAGATTAGATTACATCATCAAATTTTAGAGGGAAAAAAAGAAAAAACTATTTTTTTCAATTTGTATTTTCAACTTATCTCGCTATGGGTTTACTCAAATTTCAAGTGAAAACACTCTTTGGATGAAAATTTTGATTCCTCATCCAATGAATACCCATGTTGCATACTTTTGATGGACCTTCCTACACTAAAAATGAGAAATACATGAAAAATGTGATTGCGATCACAATTTTTCATGTATTTCTATTTTTTTGTGTAGGAGTGTCCATCAAAAGTATGCAACATGGGTACTCCTTGGATGAGGAATTAAATTTTTCATCCAACGAGTATTCCCGCTCAAAATTTGAGTAAACCATTTGGGAGATAAGTCGAAAATACGAGTTGAAAAAAATTGTTTTATTATTTTATTATTTTTTAATCTTTTTACTTTTTTACTCCAAAAATGGTGAATCATCCCCCATGGTTGACATCATCATATTGAATCCTATTGGTTCTTATAAATTTTATTTTGGTTGTACATTTTTCTTAGGAGGCCCATTTTAGACCTCAAAATTCCCCTAATGTGGGGGGTTTTGTTTCATATATCTACCCTTATCGTCTCTTTGTCTAGGCATAAATAGCCAAAATAAAAAGAAATCCTACAATTTCTTTTTCTTTTTTTTTTACGTTTTCCAAAACAAGTATGATAATTAGCTATATCTAAGCATGATTCCCCAGCAACGGCGCCAAAAATGTCAATCTAATTTATGGAATTGAATTAGAGCATATGTTTTAATTATTAATCCGATTTGGTAAACTTAGAAGGACACCAAGGTATATGGATCTTAGATTAAGTTAGTGTAGGAAGTAGTTGTTTAGATGGAGATAATGGAAATGCATATTACAAATATAAAAATGTTGAAAAGCATAGAAATATAATCTATAAGCATGAACAAGTGAATGATTGAAACATAGTCAACAAGGAATAGCCTCTTGACTTAGAGATCCTGGTTGTCCTTCCTATTGATTTCCTTTCCAAAAAAACCAAATTCAACATAAATCATAACATATTTTTTAAGAAATAAATTTATTTAAGAAAGCAAGAAAGGATGGATACATAGATAGAAATTCCAGTTCAATTCTTAGTTCACAAGAAAGAGGCTCCAACTTGGAGACTTACATTTTCCTTCCTTATCCAAACTAGTCACTAGAATGAGATCGCTTCCAAAATATGAATGGTCATGACATAATAAAAATTTTATATAGAAAATATTCACAAGAAATTATAATGGAAATATACATAAAACTAAAATACTACTTATTCACAATTATGCACATTAATGAACAAAATATTGTACTTAGCTAGAATGGGGGCCCTCAACTTTTGCTTGGAACACCTTTAAAACAATCAGATACAAAAATTCACCATTCAAATCCCACAAAAATGAATCATAAGAAATATAGAGCAAGTCTTCAAATGTATTTAGAAAGAGAGTAATCACAATGACAATAATAGTGTTATTCATAGTTGTTGAATAGATGTGCTTAAATAGGCTAAAAGTCTAACAAATGAAAATATAATGGTTGTAACAACCACCAAGAGTCCTATTCCACTTAATAGGGTCAAACTCATCCCTTTGTTCCACAAAATTTGGAGAGATTCCACAAAATCACAAAACTGCCCCTAAATCAGGGGATTTTCTTAGTGACTGGTAAAGTTTAACTAGCTGTGATTGGGCTTGTTTTGACTCATTTGGAGTGTACCAATAGGATTTTGACCATCCTTGGTTCCTATAATTCTTGAATCTATCTTCATTTTGTTTCCAAGTGTCCTACACATACAAATTCAATGGAGCCATTACGGGAAATTCTGTTTCTGCCAAAAATCATTTTTAATACCCATGTTTTACTAAAAACTCCAAAAATTAAAAGACATAATTATTTTACCTTCAAGTGAAAAAAAGAGGAAAAAATATGACAAATATGACCATGATATGATGGTAAGGGATGATAGAAAAGTGGAATATGCATGGTGAAAAAGGGTTAAAATTGAGGACCAACAAGGGGTACAAACTAAATTCTTCAAGAAAATGGATAAAATTTATAGGTTATTTCAACAATTTTTATCCCTCACTAATAATATTGATTCATTAAGTGAATATGAAAGGACAATAAGTTAGATATTTTGTATTATTGTTGATTGGGAAAGACATTTTAATCGAGAGAACATTGAGAAATTATGCAAGAATGAGAAAAATCTCATGTGGGCTTCATTAGGTGAAAGGGATTCTAATTGTAAAGAAATTAAGGAATGGGTCAATCAAGCTATTAATATTTCTGATGTTGTATGGGAAATTGGGCTTAATATTACATATTAATTTGACATGCCTCAGCCCTAAGCTCTTTGAAAAGAATAGCCAGGGGTAATCAATCTACTGGCAGTAAAAGAAAACAACACAACTGAAGCACAGATAATCAGGGAAGTTAATGTTTGGGATGGGTAACATATACAAATATTATTCTAGTTTCCCTGGGAATAGATGAAAATAATTTCAATATTTTCATGCAAGTAATAAAAGAGACATCAAGAACCTCATGTCTAGATGTTAGGCCAACCTAGAAGATTTCACGACTATCTATATTTCACATATATCTGAGAATATTTCATAATGATCCCAATACATCAAATAAAATGCTCCGAGAAAGTTGTATATTTCTTAACACAAACCACAAAAATGAAGGAAGAAAAATAAAACGGCATATCCAAATAACAGGAGAATTGTAATGAATTGTTAGGATTTTATTTCATAGCTATTCCATGTGAGAAAATATTTATATTTTCTATATTTAGAAAGTAAACCATCTATTAATTTATTCTTTTTTTTTTTTTATTTATATAACCATTTACGTTGGAGTAAGGTTTGGAAATTATTGCACAAAGACACTATTATTTTTAATGAGAAGTTTTCAGTCAATTTTTGAAGGGAACTCAAGTATTGGTGTATTTATATATGTTATGATTTAGATACAACATGAATTTTAATTATTTGAAGTCATTGTTGGTATTTTAATCTATCATTTTCATTTATATCAATACCAATCAAATGTTAGAATGCACTTATGTTGTTTCTTTTGAAACAACTAAGTATATCGTGTTGTCGAATTGTTTAAATTAAATTAGATTTATTCTTAGTTCGTTCAAAGTGAATTGGAATTCATTTTCTAATATTCAGAAAAGATAGTTTAAGCAGTTTTCTCTCATTTTCAAGTTATATTTCATTTTTCTATTAAATATATTAGCACATTGCATGCAAATAAATTTAGGAAATATAAAAAAATGTATTCATGACATTTCATAAGGTCTTCAAACAGAGGCCAAAAACCAATCTAGTGGCTGACTGGGCCGACATTTCAGTGAGGGAAATCACCATTTTTAAACATTTGTAGTACCTTTCAAGTAATGAATATGGTCAATTTCCTCTACCTACCCCTAGTGTTCAAAATTGTTAAAGCAACACTTAAAAATAATCAACGGGTTGTAAACTCTTTTATAGGATACTGTAAATATTTAATTATGACATATATTTTCTCTATTTTAGTTTATTTTTATGATTTACTTAGGTTAGAATAGAATATTCAATTGAGCCTTTTTCCCAAATATTATATATCCATCCCAAACAAATAGGGGTCTAATTTGGACAATAATCAGGCCAATACTCACTTGTTGTAGGAGGAATTTTTCTGCTTGTCAACAATTCTAGCATTAGAAGGAGGGCCAAAAATAATGTATGAATTTACAATCTTATGATATAAATATTCCACCTACATCACCTGATTCCAGTACCTCTCGCATATGTGTTCATCGATTTGAATCGCAAGCCATGTTTTCAACAATTACACATGTTTCTGAAACATCTCAAATTTTAGTATATTCTTCTAAAACTGAAGCATCCCCCTATGAATTTGTTTATACTCCTATTCATTCTTAACTACATCTATCAAGTGATTTCAATCACTCACAAGGTAAGAATTTAAGTTTATCCCCAATTTTGTTTACCTTATTTGAAAAGAGGAGACCTAAAAAATAAGCTCAAGCTCTAGTTGTTTCTTTATCACAATTTTATCCAAAAATACCATATGAAGTTTCCTTGGTCACTAATCCCTTATTTCCATTTAAGGAAATTGATTAGGATTCTCAAACAACATAATTACAATTAGTTTAATCACCTAGTGTTCCTGACTCAACCTCATTTATTTAAACACCTCCCTCTTCTTCCACCCAACTTATCATTATCCCTATAACTTATGTTACAAGTTCTTCTACACCAACTATTCAACTTGTTATCACACCACCATCTACTCCACCTATGATCGTAACCATGGCTCAAAAACCTTGGTTGTCTGCAAGATTATCCAATGTCCCCAATGCTCAACATGACTTACCTAAACATCCAAAAAGGTTTCTTCCAAATTATAAACTTGAAGGACTAGTTTTCCTTGAAGAACACACTAAGCAATTTATGCTTTCTTTAAAGTTAGGGGAATTACAAAATGAAGATGTTTTTTTCACACATTTCCCCTAAAATTTTGAGGGAAAAGAAGCTTCTTGGTATTTTTATTTACTAGATGGTTCTATCAATAGCTAGGATATGTTTCAATCTATTTTCAAAAAAAATGGTGAGGAAAAATCCCCTACATCTTTAGTATTAGAAATTTCAAGTATCGATTATATTATTGCTTTCTTGAATGGTATTTTAAGTGATGGAGGTTATATGCTACACTAGGGTTATGTATTTATATTACCTACTACCAAGTGTTTCATTTTTTTTCTTAGTTGAGATATTTTATGTAGACAAGATGGGATGCGGTCATGAATCCATGCTTTCCTTATGCAGTGTGGATTGAAGGGAGATTCGATTTTCTTATCCGCCTAATGGTCCAAAATCCTATTTCTTTATGCTTTCGATTCAAGAGGTTAATTGAATATATTGTATGGTTAAATGCATTAGTATTAAGGCTCCCTTTGAATGTGTAGTGAACAAAGTGTTCATTAGAAAGGATATGGAGGGTTGGATTTGTAGCAGTAGAGGAGTGTTTTTGTTATTCTCTTGTCTATCTCGCCCTACGAGGCTATTTAACATTCACTTCCCCTTATAAACATTATGATTTTAATTCCCTTGGGTATAGAGACTCATTTCTCCATGTTGGGGGATTTTGAATGATTAGTTCGCGATAGATATGCAACACTATATGGTTATGATATGTGAAACAAATAATCTCATTTATTATTTCTATATATTCCCTTCTATGGGTATCCTCCATGTTTTCAAGATCCAAATATGGATAATAAATAGAAATAAAAATAAAAATGTTAGATATTTGTCAAGAATTTAAATGGAAAGGCCACAATACAATGGATATGGGACATAAATATAGTGAAACAACTAAAGAAAAGCATCCAAAATTATGTGGGAACACTAGAAGCACATCAAGTTTTTTTATACAAAAGAAAAGTTCTTTAGGAGCTGAAAGACTATGGCGTAGAAAAGGATTATACCATAATTTTAAATCTAAGGATGTGGGGAAGTTCTACAACCTTCATAAAATCTAATACGAATTCTAGGAAAATACCTTCTAGTGTAGATTTTTGCGGGATCCCATACAAAAATAACCCAAAAAATTGTTTTTAGCTGACGTCACTAGTGGAGGTGAACAGGTGGATCTTTAAGAGGATGTTTTTTACATGGTATGTCTATAATATACAAACTCACTCGTGCTTTACTATACATACAAGCATCGGTGCCACACAGAACATGGTGCACCGTGGAAAAATTATTTTTATAAAATAAAAATAAAAAACACGCTAAATAACACAAGGAACTGGTGCTTGAATAATCGATAGCATTGGAAAAAGAATTAACTTTTAAGCATTTTCAATGCTATATTGTAATATTCCCAAATTTTCACATCATATTTGGAATATTAGAGTCCTTGATTTTCTTAATAAATTAAGTAAATAAAAGGGTGGAGGGACCCAAAAACCTCAAAGATGAATAAGATCCACTCTTAATGTGTGTACGTGGATATTTTAGATCTAGATCTAGAATCATGGAGTAGCGGAGCAGCTCCATTAATGGAGATCATGTCTCATTTATGAGATAGATTATGGAGGATGAAACAGTCAAATAAGATCATGGATCTTAAATATAAAATCATGAGGATCTTTGATAAGGTCAACGAAGATCATAGTGCATTCAAAGAAGATCATGAAGCACTTATGATAAGATAGTGGAGAAAGTGGTGCATTTAATGCACATATGATGGAGAGGGTGATCACCCCATGTGAACTTGATGGAGGACATGAGGCTAAAATGCAGTCAAACATGGAGAATATTTACACATGTACAGCGTGGATTTGGAGTGGGCCTATTCTATGGAAGGCTCATGGATATAATGAAGGTGAAGGCACAATGGAAGACATGATTTGGATTATTCATTTCTTGATATGTTTAGATATAGATCTCTCTTAGGAAATTTCTATGCAGACTTGGGATATTTAGCCAAATTTGCATTTTTGTTTAGCATAAGGTGTTCCCAAGCAGGAATCCCACCTCTTTCTTTGAGTAGCTCTGGAAGGAGGATTGTTCTTCATTCCTTATCAGTCATTGGTGCCATCTTCAGGAGGTTGTTTCTAACATTCAGCTAGGAAACCAGTGGAGGATTCATCCTACCACTTTGTTCTTCACATCCAGCCTTTCAGGAGCAGCAGATATACATTCGAAATTTAGGCCATTGGGTTTTACCTCCACACAGTAGAAGTCCCTTCAAGGATTGCGTAGTCCAGTCTTATAGATATATTGGAGGAAAGAAGTTTCTAGTATTTCAGCTAGAAATCCTGTGAGGGATCATCTCCTCACATTGGATTTATTGTTTCCATCATTCAGAAGTTGATTTGACACATCCAATAGTAGGATATTGAGCCTCCCTCTCTGACAACGAAGTTTTCTGAAGTTTTTGTTCATTCAGCAGCTATTTTTAGTGGGGGATATTGGAGGAGCTATATCTTGAGCTTTTAGCCCAAGGATCTAGTGAAGGGGTCAACCCTTCTTGCATAGATCTGATTGTACATCATTGCAGCCATCATATCATCAGATCTAGCTTTAGATGTACATTCCTAGTAGCATATATGTGAAGCCCTAAGGGGGTGGTTTTCTTAGAACTTACATATCTGAGAAACCCTTCCTGGGTTATCTTGAGAATCCATCACAGGACTCAGATCTACAATTTCAGCATCATAAAAGCTCCCATTCTTCCTAGATCTGACTTTATATCTTTCATGCAGTTGCACTCCTAACAATTGCAGTAGGGACAACATAATTTATCTTCCAGCAGTTCAGCAGTTATGCAGTCCCTCTTCGGAAATCATCGCAGGGTCATTCTAGGCCACCCTTGTGGCTTGAGTGTCTCATATTTTGAGCATTGTTGTACTTGATTTTTCACCTCCAATATAATAAATTGACTCAGCTATTTCTGTGTATTCTGATGTGTATATAGATTTGTTGTTTACTTTTCTGCAGTTCTTATATTTTGTTTCAGTATTACAACATTCTCCCTTTTGGGATATTATAGTGGTATCGGATCATGATATTTGGCTCAGCTTGTGGAAACTTCATCTTTGCATCAAAAGGAAGAAGCAGATAGATGAGATCTATCATGGAGGATGATAATTATTCCACTCCTTTCCTTATATCCATGCAAGATCTCTCCAAGGGGGTCAATCAAATGAAGAAGGAAGGACATATATAAGATCCAAGAAGAATATTTGATGAGTAAGGTCCAAGCACTTCCTATTAGCAAAGAAGAAAACCGGAGAATTATAGATCTCCTCATCGATCTATTATGCCCACTCTCTTTGGAGAAGGTGAAGGGTATAGAAATGAAGAAAGAATGGACCCTAAGACTCATGAGACTCTTAGCCTATATCTTGAAGAGTACAAAGCACAACCTAGAGCATTAAAGGAGAAGCTAACTCTCCAACAATTCTTCAAAATAAAAGAAGAAAGGGGACCCTATAGCAGCAATAGAAGGAAGAGGCATAATAGTTTCTATTTTCCTACATTTGATGGATCTTCCTCAAGCACTGTTAAGGCTTGGAGGAAAGAGTTAGATGCATTTTTCAGGCTACATCCTATAGCTGAAGGAGAGGTTGTTCAAATTGCAACACTTCATCTTTTAGGTGAAGCCAATGATTGGTGGTTTGGTCACATAGAAAATGAAAAGATGAAAAAATATTCATATTTCTTTCACAATATGAGGAATAATTTTGACGTCGGAAAACCAGAGATGTGTCACAAAGAGAGATTTCCTAAGGAAACAAAGGAGGATGTCAATCTTGTCACTCTAGACAATAACTCACTACATTCACCACCAGCTGCAGAAGTACTTGAATCCAGAGAAGAGACACTTGCAACCTTGCAAGACAGTCTTGATATCTTGACACATAGAGTCCCATGCATGATTCAGGAGATGCATGAGGAAGAGGAGGAAGATTCCAGCACTGGCACACTTTGAGAAAAGAAACCATCACTCTTACCAGCAGTTGGAGACATTATTGTCCTAGTTGGAGGAACTCTTGTGTTCTAGAAAGAGATTCCCACACGTCAGTTGATCCAAGGTATGCATGAACTTTCATCATATATTTTTTTAGTAGATATTATTGGAACTTATGAGGACATGCCATCAAGGCCAATGCATAACCAAGGGTTAGAACAAAATTTTGATTTGAAACAGCAACATGTCACAGCACAAAGGACCCTTAATCTAATCAAGGAGGAGATTAAGAACTATCCCATTTCATCATTTTTGAGCTACATTCAACCCCCTGAGTTGAAGAGTAGAGTTTCAGAAAATGGGATGGATATGATCCTACATACAATAACTGGTTGTGAGATTAGTATTGTACCTTGTTTTGAGGTAGCATAGGTATTACCATGCAGATCTACAAATTTGTCACTTAATAGTTGTGAAAATGAAGAGGCCCCATCATTCTTGGAGCATTCTGAAGGTAGCTTCACTCATGAAGAAATGGAGGCAAAGATGACAAATGGTAGACATCTTGAGATGAGGAATCTTTTCTCCTTTCTAGATGACCCTTTCTCAATGAGCATCTCACAGCTCAAAGAGAAACTTCTACCTACAACAGATCCAAAAATTCATTGGTTTTAGAGGGCCTTTGGTGAAAATAGAATCTCATTGGAGGTGCACTTCAAAATTCCATGAAGTGAAAAGTTCTTCATCGGTTTGGGGAGGATGGTATTCTACAAAGGGAGGATACCATGATTATGCAGTACATCATTCATCATCCACATTGGGATGAGTGGGTGAGGATGATAAGCAAGGGGTTGCATGACCACTTGCAAATTTATGATATGGGCCAGCAAGCTTGGTTACGTTGGTTTTCCTTGGGAGATTTTTGTCACTACCCAAAGGCTCCTATTTATTTGATCCATTCCTTGAAAAACACTTGTGAAATGAAGAAGGAGGCATGGTTGCATTGGCTGCTCTTGGGTGAGTATGGTTACCACCCAATAGCTCATATTTTTCTGATGCATGCCTTGTGTATCAATGATAAAATGTAGCAAAAGAAGGCTTGTTCATTTTGGTTTCCCTTTAGAGAGTTTGGTCACCACATGACATCTCCTATGTCTATGTGTTTTGTATTGGGTAAAGCTTGGCATGATGCTCTCATGATGTGTATTGATGGTGTTTATTTGTATTGGGCCGATGTGACATTCCACATGTCAATCAATACGTTTTTGCTACATGATGCACATGAGGAGGAGAGAAAGCAGCAAGATCTCTTGTTGCTTTGGTTGCTTTTGGGAGAGTTTGTCTTGTCCATCTTACATGGAGGGGATGGAGGATGGCAACAAAGGGCCTTACTCCGGTGGCTACTATTGGGAGAATATGGTTTGGAATCTTTTTCTACCCATATAACTCCTTTTATTCTTTTGTATAATGCTGGAATGATGCTTGGATCCAACAAGGCCAACAAGGCTAAGAGAGAGAGCATGTTAATGCTCAATCAAATTCAAAAAGCATGGGATGAAGAAATGTATTGTGAGATGGAGCTTTTCCTTTGTGGGAAGAGCCACCTTATTTTATGTATCTCATGTATTAATGATTATGTTGGACATCATATGGTTGTCACTTGGTACTTCATGGTAGAAGGAGGACATCTAACCATACAGTTAGAGGTCATTCTATGTAATTTTGAAAGGAAACTTGGGAACCAAACATGCATAACAAATTTCAGAAAATGGAGGGGAATAACTGCCTTTGCATATACTTTTGGAGTTTCTTGAGGAAAAGCAACATTTTGCCAGGGACAGACTGTAATATTCCAAAATTTTCACATCATATTTGGAATATTATAGTCCTTGATTTTCCTAATAAATTATGTAAATAAAAGGGTGGAGGGACTCACAAACCTCAAAGATGAATAAAATCCACTCTTATTGTGTGTATGTGGATATTTTAGATCTAGATCTAGAATCATGGAGTAGTGGAGCGGCTCCATTAATGGAGATCATGTCTCATTTATGAGATAGATTATGGAGGATGAAACAGTCAAATAAGATCATGGATATTAAATATAAAATCATGAGGTTCTTTGATAAGGCCAACTGAGATCATAGTGCATTCAAAGAAGATCATGAAGCACTTATGATAAGATAGTGGAGGAAGTGGTGCATTTAATGCACATATAATGGAGAGGGTGATCACCCCATGTGAACTCGATGGAGGACATGAGGCTACAACGCAGTCAAACATGGAGACTATGCCCACATGTACAGTGCATATTTGGAGTGGGCCTATTCTATGGAAGGCTCGTGCATATAATGAAGGTGAAGGCAAAATGGAAGGCATGATTTGGATTATTCATTTTTTGATTTGTTTAGATCTAGATCTATCTTAGGACATTTCTATGCAAACTTGGGCTATTTAGTAGAGTTTGCAGTGTTTTTTAGCACAGGGTGTCCCCGAGTGGGAATCCCACCTCTTTCTTTGAGTAGATCTAGAAAGAGGATTGTTCATCATTCCTTATCAGGCATTGGCGCCATATTCAAGAGGTGTTTTTTAGCATTCGACTAGGAAACCAGTGGAGGATTCATCCTAACACTTTTTTCTTCACATCCAGCCTTTCAAGAGCAACAGATCTACATCCGGTATTCAGGCCATTAGGTTTTATCTCCGTGCAGTAGCAGTCCCTTCAAGGATTGTGCAATCCAGTCCTGTAGATCTATTCGAGGAAGGAAGTTTCTAGTCTATTAGCTGGAAATCCTGTGACGAATCATCTCCTCACATTAGATCTATTGTTTCCATCATTCAAGGGCTGATTTGACACATCCAGCAGTAGACTATTGAGCCTCCCTCTCTGACAGCGTGGTTTTCTGAAGTTGTTCATTCAGCAGCTATTTTCAGTGGAGGAGATTGGAGGAGCTAGATCTTGAGCTTTTAGCCCAAGGATCTAGTGAAGGGGTCAACCCTTCTTGCATAAATCTTATTGTACATCATTTCAACCATCATATCATCAGATCTAGCTTCAGATCTGCATTCCCAGTAGCATATATGTGAAGCCCTAAGGGAGTGGTTTTCTTATAACTTACAAATCTGAGAAACCCTTCCCGGGTTACCTTGGGAATCCATCATAGGGCCCCGATCTACAATTTCAACATCATCAAAGCTCCCATTCTTCCTAGATATGTCTTTCTATATTTTAGGCAGTTGTATTCCCAACAATTGCAACAGGGACAATGAAGTTTACCTTCCAGCAGTTCAACAGTTACGCAGTCCCTCTTGGGAAATCACTGTAGGGTCATTCTAGGCCACCCTTGTGGTTTGAGTGTCTCATATTTTGAGAACTGTTGTACTTGATTTTTCACCTCTAATATAATAAAATGGCTCATCTATTGTGTATTATGATGTGAATATAGATTTATTGTTTACTTTATTTATATTATTTTTCAGTATTACTGCATTCTCCCTTTTGGGATATTACATATATACACCCACAAAATTGGTGCACTTCATGTAGTAAAATTACCTAGATCATACAAAGGAGCACCTCTATGGTTTTTAAATTTAAAAAAAACGTGGTGTTATTTTCCAACAATGCATCGGTGCAGTAAATGTACTAAAATGCCCCATGGCATCTTCTAAAGAGCACCGCTAGGCGGTTTTTATTTTTTTTAGAAAAGAGTGGTGCTATAGTCAAACAAAGAATCAATGTGACACCAGTATTAGAACACCCCGGGGCCTATTAACAAAAGCACCGATATATGTTTTTAAATAATAATAAAAAACATGATGCAGTCCTTGAAAGGATTTTGGACCTTTCTCAACATCCTCCACTGCTAGACATAGATATTATGTTATCTTTGTAGATGATTTCCCATGTAAGTGTTGGATCTTCTTCATGTGGAAGAAATATGAGACATTCTCCAAGTTCGTAGAGTTCAAGACATTGGTTGAGAAAGAAACTAGTAATAAGGTGAAGGCTCTCAAGAGTGATAATGGAGGTGAGTATGTGTCGAATGAATTTAAAAATTTATGTGCAAAAGAACGCATTCAATGAGATTTAACATCACCCCACAACCCGCAACAAAATGGGGTGGTTGAGAGAAATAATCATAGCATCGTGGGAGTTGTGAGGGATATGTTGCATGACCAAGGCCTGCCACTACATTTGTGGGAAAAGGCATAAAACACAATAGTCTATTTATAGAACCTGAGTCCTCATTGGATTTTGGGTATGATTAATCCGTAGGAGGCTTTCTCAGGGAGAAAGTCTGACATGTCACACTTCAATAATTTTGGAGCCTCTATTTACTTCCATGTCTCTAAATAATCAAAGAAGAAGCTTGAATCGACGGTATAGTTGGGGTAATTTTTGGATTAAACATAAACTTCTCACAACTATCATGTGTACTTTCCATCCCTCAAAATGAAATTTGTTCGAAGGGATGTAAATTTTGAATAGGAGAAAGCAATGTGGTTCTCTCTTGAGAGGTAGCTTCAGATCCCACCAGAAGAGGAGATTTTAGCTCCGAAGGAGGAACCTTAGGAAGTTGTGAAGCAGCCACAAATTAAGAAGTAGAGAGTGGAGACATCCACTCAAGAAGAACCATCCATAGATAGGAAAAAAAAGAGCCAAAGAAGCTAAAACAATAGCGCATGATGTGAGAGATAATGTGGGTTCTCCTTTAAATCAGTGAAGGTATAAAGGGTCACATGATTGGTACACTAGCTACATGGCTCTAATGACTTAGCTTGTAAAGACTAAGCCATCCTCTTTCAAGGAAGTAGTAGAGAAACTTGTATGGGTTGATGCAATGGTGGAGGAATACAAATCCATTGTATAGAACAATTTTTGGGAAGTGGTCCAAAGGCTAACAGATAAATCAATAGTGGGTTCAAGAATCGAGATGGATCTTCAAGGTGAAGCAGGCAGAAAACGAAAGCATAGATAATTATAAGGCCATATTTGTGACCAAGCAGTATTATCAAGTTGAGGGGATTGACTGTGAGGATACCTTTGCTCTTGTAGCAAGGTACTCATCCATTAGATCAATTATTGTTCTGGTTTCTCCGATGGGATGGAAGATCCACTAGATGTATGTAAAAACAAAATTTCTCAATGGGGTTTTTAGGTTCCTATAGTCTAGGTAACAAAGTGTGTTTGCCTATCACTATTCATTTTGGGGGTCTATTTTTCAAAGTATAGCCTATGTGTCATAGTCTAGGGAGTTTCTTATGTAAAAAGGTCAAAGTGGCCAAATTATTGTAAGTATATGGGTCATGAGGGGGTCTTTAATCCATAATTTGAATTCGTGAGAGTTTAATGTTCCTAAAGGGGTCATAACCACAAAATCACACTCATGAGGGAAAATGAGTCATTACGAGGGTTTAAGGGGTCATTTCATGGAGTTTTCATCCATCATAATCCATGATAAGTCACATTTGGGGGTCATGTAAGTCAGGTACAGCTTGATAAAAATATTTATTGATCTTTTAGTGGTGTACCTCTTCATCCTTGCAATATTCTCTCCATGTCACCTCACGCCCTCCACTCAAAAATATCCATCATGACATGAAATAAGGCATGGAGGGGCATAAAATTTGAATTTATTAAAGTTTCCCTCATTTTTAGTCTAAAAAAACAATCATATAATATTTGAGGAGTTTTATAATTTTCAAAGTTCGAAAAGAGGCGTTTAAAGCTCAAAATATGGAGGGCTACTTGGACTTGTTGTGCAACTACTCCGCAAAGTGATTTTTTTATTCACCATTTTCAAAAGTGGTTTTCAACCAAATGGAGCTAAATTTTGGAAAACCCAAAGATTTTTTTGTCAAGAATAGACCAAAGAACAAAATCCTCTCTCATTTTGTGCACAGTTTTTATGGTTTAGGAGATATGCAATGCTCTTGGAGGTTTATTTTTTCTAAAAAATAAAATTCTATATTTCCCTCTTGTTTCATCCATTTTGTTTTGGTGCATTTTTCTCACAGTTGGAAGTTAATTTTTCAAAAATAAAATAGGTTTTTGTCTACAATGGGCCAAAAAAAAAAAACCTCTGTCATTTTGTAAGCAGGTTTCACATTTTGCAAATTAAAGGTGTCACTTAGAGACCCATTTTCATAATTTCTTGCTAACATAATTCTAAAAGTTTTTAAATTTAATTTGTAAATTTGAAGTTTTGGAAGGTTTGAAGCATGTTGGGTAATGTAAGGTGAATAAAAATGGCTCCAAATCATCATCAGGCCATTTCAAGCACATATACACACTCAATTTTGTCTAGAACGGTCTGTATCCATCTCAATCTTGAAGCCCTATTGCACTAAGTTGCACAAGTACATTAGTCAATGTTATTTTGAGAAATTTTGATTTTTAGATCTTCTAGAACTTATTTTAGATGGGATAAGTGTCAATAAGTTCAAAATCATGTCGATAAGTTTAAAATCATGTAGTTATATTTGTTAACCAAAGATGCATTGTTTGAATTGATGCTTCTAAATTTTAATAGCAGTTTCTATTTTTTCTACATAGCAAGGGAAGATGAATTGTATCTAGACTATTCTACTTTTGTGAAGTGAATTCAAACACCTAGAGTGGTAATTTTGAATTATTCATTGTATATAATGATCTAAAGACATGAAAAATGGTTCTGGTTGGAGTGTTAGAGGATAGGCTTTACTTTTTTTGCAAATTGTACAACTTTTCCTAAATGAAAAGAAGAAAGCAAGAGCCAGTTTGAGAAGGGATACATGTGTCTGATTTTATTAGTATGTTGTATGCCTTTGTGATGTGATATATAATTCTTTATATATTCTTGTATCTCATAAATACATATTGTTAATTTTCTCATGTTCAGTTTGATGAAATTTTTGACAATTCAAATGAGTTTGCTCTAATTAAACTAGTTGAAAACTATATGTGTTTTTTCCTCTATGATCAGTTGAATTCATCCTTTATAGATGCTAATTTTATCTTTCTACCTAATTCATCCTAGCACTACAATTATTTTGAATGATTACTAATAGATTCAACTATCTTTCCCCTATGAGGATTGCCACAATATCCTTTATTCATTCAAATATTCAATAGTGTCTTGATCCCAATTAATTCTATCCTCTACACCCACCACAAACTGATTAAGCTTTGAACCATCCTATGAGCATTATAACTAATCTAAAATTCATATCCTATCAATAATTCAAATTTATTGATAACTTAAATTAGCAAGAGAGCCCTCTCTAAGGCTGGGGGGTTGGACCTTAACCTAAAATAGGTTTGTGGTTACCTCTGGGATTTTTTCTCCTCAGCCTGGAGAAATTTATGGAGTGCTAACATATTGGTGCCATTGTCGAGGAGAAAAAGGTCACATTTTCCTTGGGTGTCAACGATAAGGATCAAATATAATTGTTGATGGTGAACAGTAGTTGGACATCATAAGGTTGAACCATTCACCTGGTGACTCCAATCAAGCAGATCCAAGATTTTCAAGTTCCATTGATGTCTCCATGTTTTCAAGATGAACTCTCAATCTAGAATCTCTGCTCCCATGAATCGAGATCATATTTAAGGCTTCCCAAAGTGCATGCCTTGTGTAGATTGGAAAACTTATCTACCAACATTCAAATATGAGGATGGATATTATGTTGCTATGCATCTAGTTCAATTTCACATACATGTATACAAGTTGAGGGTTCAATTTCCTAAATATTGTTTGATGAGCATTTTCATGGCTACTCTGGAAGGAAAAGTGACATCTTGGTATGAAGGTTTTCCATCTGTTAGTATTTATTATCTATAATATTTTCATTCATCATTTAAAAAAAATAACAAATAATCTCATCCTTCTTTATTATTGGTTGAGAATTTTTATGAACATTTTGATGTTTTCATTCAAAATATGGAGAATTTTTATGGTGATGAAGAGTACATGGATGAAGAATCCTAGAAGCTTTATATGAGAACCCTTTCCATAATAAATAAGAAAAGGTGTTTTCTCCCTTGGATGAAAGTGAAACTGAGCAGGATCTCAATAATGACAGCCATGTTCCATCCTCTACAGTTGATGACAATTTGCAGCAGTATTTGCAACCTTTTAATTTTCAAGATATATATGAAGATGGTCATTCTAGGTGCCCTTCATTTTCTTCCTTTCCAAAGTTTTTAATTCAGGAAGAAATTTGTGAAAATCAGAATTTTGATTTTGCTCACATATAAACTCTATAAAGTCATGATTCTTCCATTGGGTTCAACAACAATGTATAGCAGTTTTGTAGTCTTGAGCTTCATAAACATATTCAACAGTTTCCAAATGATCATAATACTAAATTAGTTTGTTCTTAAAAACATTCATTTTATCAGTTTTCATTTCATTAATAGACTTATGAAGAACATATTTATGAAATTGCATGCATAAAGATTTTAGGCATTGAAATCATTCATGGTGATAGTTACCTAGAATTGCAAGAAAATTATGAAGAGGAGCATAAACATAGTTACCAATCAAATAGGTAACTAAACTGGTACCTACTTTTTTGAGGTAGCAAAAAAAACACCTGATTTTGAAAAGTGGTGATGCAGAATCACCTTTTTTTTTTTTTGGAGTATAGTTAACATAGTCATTGATCTAACAAGAAAATTACCAATTACCCGTTTTTTTGAGGTAGAAAAAAAATCACCCGATTTTGAAAATTGTTTATTCAGAATACACCTTTTTTTTATTAGCATATTTTTTACACTTTAAGTTTTCTTATGTAACATTTTTTTTAAATGTTAGTGATTTTCATGTTGATTTTGAAAAGTGTTGATGCAACATCAACCCATTTTTTTAGAGGGATTAATTTTTACACTTTAAACTTTTTCATGTAACAAGTATGAACATTTGTTTTAAAATGTTAGTGATTTTCATGGATTTTGAAAAGTGTTGATGCAACATCAACCTTTTTTGTTTACAGAGTTTATTTTTTACACTTTAATTTTTCTAATATATTAAGTGTGGAATTTTTTTTTAAATGTTGGTGATTTTCATGTTGGTAAAAAAAAAAAAAAAAACATGACAAAAAAAAAACAAATCATAAAAATGTAAAAAAATTAAAAAAATTACCTTGTAAAAACAAAAAATTTAAATGAAAAAATTCAAAAAATAAAATAAAAAAATATCAATAAATGGGAAAATTTTTAAAAAAACACAAAATTTAAGGAAAGAAAAAATATCAAAAACAATTTCTTTTTTAAATTAAAATATAATAAAAATAAAACCACATAATTAAAAAATAATTAATATTTTAAAATTTTAAATTTAAAAAAAAAATTGAAAAATAAATAAATAAATAAATAAAACTAAAAAATATAAGAATACAATAAAGGATTTAAATCTAATAACCTACAAACCACATTATTATAGGTTTAATCTATAATACAATATATATTGTACATAGTCCATTTATAACTTATATATATTATAGATATTCCATTTATAAATTATGTATTTATTATATTATATGTAAAACATAATAAAAAACATAAAACAAAATATTTACATAATAAAATTAGGGTTATAGCAATATATTGTAGATTAGTTCTCATGCATGGAATTCCATGACAGACTCATATTAATATGATAAGCCTAAATAGTGACAATTGAATTAATAACCTATGAACTCAAGTATAAGTAAGAACATAACAAAATAAACTCCTACTAACGTGCTATTATAGATTAGTTGTCACATATGGAATTCCATGAAAGGCTCATATTAATATGATAAGCCTAAATAGTGACAAATTGAATAAATAACCTATGAACTCAAGTATAAGTAAGAACATAACAAAATAAACTCCTACTAACGTGCCACAATTTTTGTAAATATTAATGCATTATTAAGAATGCCACCGAAACCTTTAATTTTGACACCGACACCTTATTAGTTTGACGTGTCAACGTGTATCATATAAATTCTCTAATGGATCAACTTGAAATAAATGGAGAATTTCCATCATAAAAAAATAAATCCATTAATTTGGTCCACTCACCTTATTTCAATTAATCTAGTGAGCATCCACCGATTAGTGAAGTTGATCAACTTGAAATAAATGGGGAATTGCCGTCATAGAAAATTAAATCCATTAATTTGGTCCACTCCACCTTATTTCAATTAATCCAGTGAGCATCCACCGATTAGTGAAGTTGATCTAATAGGTTACAGAACAAACACATGGACAAAAACTAGCTCATGTAAAACATAAAAAACGAACACATATAATATACAACATAAAACAAAAAACATAACAAAAATATGTTGATATGTTTCTTCTATATATTAATTTTGTATTTGACGTGTATGGGCGTATATTAAATGAGAAATAAGTCTTTGTTATGCATTGTTTGGAATTATTAATTGTTACATGCTTTTTTAGCAGTGTATTATAGTACTTATGCCTCGAGTATAAGCGGATGTTGTAACGTGACAATAAGGTTGCACAAGGTTACTATCTTGATAGGTCAAGGACCAAATCGTTTTGCAGGTCGTTTGACCATATTGTGTAAGTGAACTCGAGAAGGAAGGCCTTTAGCACAAATGGTTGGTTGGCATCGATTTAAAGATGAATTCACATGATTTAACCAATTTGGTTGAGTCAATAACCAATTTGTCTTGGTCATATATTTTGCATACATCTACCGTGAAGGTGATACATAAACCATCGTGGAAAAAAATTGCAAAAATTGCATTCCATGCTCCGCTAACATTACAATATCTGCAATTCATTCTACAAGCTTTACCACGATGGCCAAAACATTCACTCAATTTATTCACTCAAAGATATGTATTGCATACCCATTGCCCCAGCTTGGCCTTGGCGGGTCTAGGTTGATTCTGGGAATTGACCTTGACGCCATCTGGACGGCCTAGGCCAAAATGTTTTGCTTTTTTGTTTTGAATTTATTTATTTTTAATTGTTGTATTTTTTAATTTTACATTTAATATTTTTTATTTTTTTATTTTAAATTTTAATTTTTTTTTGCTTTAATTTTTTTTTTTTTTAATTTTAATTTTTAACTTGTGATTATTTTTAATTGATTTTTTCTAATTTTAATTATTTTATTTTATTTCTTTTAATTTTTTTTCAATTTTTTTTTTATTTTAAGTTTTTTTATTTTTTTATTTCAATTAATCTTTAATTATGGAGTTTTTTTTTTTTTTTAACTTTAAAAAACAATATTTTGATGGTTTTTTTTTGTTTAATTTTTAATTTTTTAAATTTAAATTATGTATTTTTTTTAATTTTTTAATTTTAATTTTTTTTCTTAATTTTTTTTATTTTTATTTTACAAGTAAATTTTTGTTTTATTTTTTTTTATTTTTATGGTTTTATTTGTCATGTTTCCTTATTTTTATTTTTATCTTTTATTACCAATATGAAAATCATCAACATTTAAAAAAAATATCCACACTTAATTCTTTCTACAAGTTAATTTTGTTTTTTATTTTTTTATTTTTATGGTTTTTTTGTCATGTTTTTAATTGTTTTTTTAAGTTATATATATATATATATATATATATATATATATCTGTGTGTGTGTGTGTGTATGTATGTATGTATGTATGTGCAGTGTATGGGTCGATACTCGACTAGCAACCTGATCTCATTAGGTGCAATTTGATAGTTAATTTTAAAATTGTTGTTATAATGAATCGATTCTGCCCCGACAATGTGTCAATTTCATGGTTGGTCTTTATGATTTCATTGGGTCGATTTCACCTGTACTCCTTGTCAATTTGATAGTTGATTTTTAAATTTTTGTTGCAATGTATTAAGTTATCTTAGGCTAAGATTTTAAAATTGCAAAACATTTAGAATTTAAAAAACAAATTACTCTTGATATAATAACTCTTTCATTCACGTGTTCAATTTTAAATTTTTTAGTCGTAAAATTTTTCCATAATGTCATGCTTGAAATATTTTTGAAATCTAAAGTTTTTTTGTAGCCATAATATTTGGTTTTAATTCCATGATTGAAAAATTGTCATGATTTTAATGTTTATCTAAGTCTTGATATTTGATTTTTAATGTTATTGTTAAAAAAAATAATAAGTATTTTTTCTTTAACATTGTGACTGAAAATTGTTGGAATTTTAAGATTTTTCAAAGACGTGATATTTTGTCTTTAATCTCATGTCTAAAAATCATTGGAATTTTAAGGTTTTTCAAACACATGATATTTTATCTTTAATGTCATACTTGAAAATCATTGGAACTTTAAAGTTTTTCAGAGTCATCATATGTTATCTTTAACATCATTATTAAAAAATGTTGAAATTTTACCCATAAAAGAAAGACGTTATTCCAACATCAACACTTTTAATTTTCACGAAGTCTTTTGCACAAAAAAAAGTGGTTTTTACTTTCATTTTTAAAAAAAGTTGAAAATTTACCCTAAAAAAAAAGCGTTATTCCAGCATCAACACTTTTCATTTTCAGGGTGTCCTTTGCACAAAAGAAATTGGTTTTTACTACCATTTTTAAAAAATGTTGAAAATTCATCCAAAAAAAAAATATGTTATTCCAACATCAACACTTTTCGTTTTCAACCTGTTTTTTCATGTTTTTTTGGTGTTTTTCAGCTAGAGTTCTCATTTTGAGGTAATAGTTCTCATTTGATCGGTAACTTTGTTCAGATTGTTCTATATCCTGTGGATGTGGGAATTTTTTCTATTAATGATGTGGTTGCCTCAATTGAAGATATATATGGCAAGACTAATGAACATATGGTTTCCATTTATTTCGAAGATAGTCTTGAGTTTCTGAAAGACTGCTTACTTCCTTTTTCCAATCATCAGGTAAAGGTAACTAATCATGCTTTTGAAGATTATTTTTCTAACCTATTGGAACCATTAAGAGAAGAAAACCTTTTCTTTTCTCCAATTAAACAAGAGTTAATTGTTTATGATTTTCAAGATCCCGTGGCTAATCTAATATAGTCATTGGAGCAGAAGAACATTTTTGTATTTATGGATCTTGAGAAGATGTTTAGTGGAATTTTTGAGTTTCCATTTTATGAATTTTTCATTATGCCTGGTGGATATGAATGTCAACTTCTATCAAGTAGCCATTTGATTGATTGGATACATTGGAGGGATCATTTCACATGAGTGTATATATATCTTCAACAGGTGTGGATATCTATCATCAGAGTTTAAATCTCAAGGAGAAGGCCCTAAGAATTTGGTGATGTGTTGTCGAATTTCTTATTTCCTTTGAATTTTTCACTTAGTAATAGGTTTTTAGTCAGTTTAGTTTTAGTCTTTTTGTGTTTGACTCCATTTCCCAATGGTTAGGCTACTAGTCTCTAGTGTTCTTGGCACCTCGCTGGGAGGATTCCATTTCCATTGGAGCCAATGTTAGGGTCCTATAGTCTAGGTATCAAAGTGTGTTTACATCTTACTATTCATTTTGGGGGTCTATTTGTCAAATTATATCCTATGAGTAAATATGTGTCATAGTCTAGGGAGTTTCTTATGTAAAAATGTCAAAACGGTCAAATTATTGTAAGTATATGGGTCATGAGGGGGTCTTTAAGCCCTAATTAAATTTTTTGAGAGTTTAAAGTTCATGAAGGGGTCATAATCGAAAATTTTCACTCATGAGGGAAAATGAGTCATTATGAGGATTTAAGGGGTCATTTCATGGAGCTTTCATCCATCATAATCCATAATAAGTCAAATTTAGGGATCATGTCAATCAAGTGCAGTTTGTTAAAAATAGTTATGGATTTGTTATTGGTATATCTCATCATCATTGCAATATTCTCTCCATGTCACCTCACTCCCTCCACTCAAAAATATCCATCTTGACATGAAAGAAGGAATGAGGAGGCATAAAATTGTATTTTTTTCAAGTTTCCCTCATTTTCAGTCCAACACAACCATAATCCAATATTTGAGGAGTTTTAAGAATTTCTTGAGGTCAAAACAAGGCATTTAAATCTCAAAATATGGAGGGATACTTGGACTTGTTTTGCAATTGTTGCACAAAGTGACTGTTTTAGCCACCATTTTTAAAAGTGGATTTCGACCAAATGGAGCTAAATTTAGGAAAAACCAAAGAGGTTTTTGTCAATAATGGACTAAAGAACAAAATTCTCTCTCATTTTGTGTAAACGTGTTTTTGTGGCATGTTTTAAATTTTTTTTTATGATGTATATATGGTAATATATATTTTGAAAAATATAAAATAATATATATGTGAAAAAAAGAAAAAAAAATGAATAATGATGTACTAAAGGGTGTCAGAGTATTTTGTGGTAGAAAATTGGGACCCCTACTGACACATAGCATTAAAGAGCGATCAGGTTACACCATGGAGACCATGGATTTTGTAGAGTTTGCATGATGGCGCGAACTCGTCAACACAAAGCACTCAAAGGTTATCAAAGGGAGTGCCTCCGCAAAATATTTGACCCCCAACAATTGACTCAAACGAGCGGCCCAAATTAACTATGAGGGCACTACTCTGGGATTTATCCCATACTGCACAGTTCCACTGTAGTGATGACAACATACGATCCTACAATGTCAGCAAGTGAGCCATCCATTTCATTGTCCACATCAAATTTTTGTGTTATCTCACATGTCTTATCATCTACCTTCATTCATGCCACTTCTGTGCAACATGTTTTCCGACCAAGTTGCATTTCACTTATAAAAGGGTTTTTTGTCATCATTTCTCATCCATGTTCACTCCTAAACATCCAAGTCCTCGACCTCTAAACTAGCATCCAAGTCATCAACTACCTTGTCAAAACTAGGTATTCCATATAACTGTACTTGATTTTTTCAAATATGTTAAAGAAAAATGTTTTGAATGGTTCCTCCACCCACATTCCCTTAATGGATACATAAAATGACATTGTAGACATTATCTGTTCAGTTGAACATCCACTGTTTTACCATCATGTCATTCTCAATCGGTCTAAATTCCCAGTTTATTCTGCTTTAATCAAGTCTGGAGTCTTGCTAGCTTTTGTCCCACAAACATACATGTTCCTAGAGTTCATTCACTATTTGGCCTCTTCTATGTACCCTCAAAAGTTTTTTTTGATGAATCATTTATGGGAAAAAAAATTTCAATTATCTTCTCAGTTAATTAAGAAATCTCTTTGTTATCCTTCTATAGAATCGTATTCAGGTTTTTCTAATGAATCCCTTTCCGCATATTTTAAAGAATTTCCCGAACCCGAGTTCACTCATATTATGTTTTATTTAATGCTTGAAAAAAACATATTTTTCCCTAGATTCAAATAAATTCCCTTTGAGCCTCTTTACCGAAGACATGAGACCAATTCTCCAATTTTTGGCTAAAATTCTAGGTAAAAAATATGTTGTAATTATAGATATGGGAATTTTTGGGATGTTTTCTTTAATGATGAAGCATGGGGTGGTTTTAGATATTCCAACTTATTTGGAGAATTTTATAAACAATAAATTCATGACTTTTTCACTTACTGGGAGTTTTAGGTTTCCATCTCTGGTTACCTATTTGTTTCTTTACAATCATGTGGATAGTTTTACTCAGTTGGGACTAAATATTGTTGATGTGAATACAAATAAACATTCAGTGGTATTCTAGACAGATTTAATAAGGAAGGAGGAGGGAAATGAGGTTTTGTTTGATTTTACATTTCCTTCCTATTGTGTACTCAATTTTGAATGTAACACCTGCACCACGGATGTGATGAACTCTTGACAAAACTAAGAGGGGGGGTGAATCAGTTTAGTCCATTCATGGACATTAAAATTGTTTTATTTAACTCATTAATAAAACCATTACATGAGAAAATCAATACATAATGATCAACAAACTAAATATGTGAATATCAAGCAATAAGCAGTGTAACACATCACATCAACACATAATAATAATGCACATGGACACCAGATATAAGTGGAAACCCTTAATGTAGAAAACCATGATTTTATTATTGTTATGATGCAAAGGAAAGCTCCTACTCCTTATTACATCTTATTTTGTGTATGCTCCAACCTACAGGAGGCTGCTACCTCAAATTTATGCAAGCTACAACATGCAAGGAAGCTTTAACTCCCATGTGTTTCCTGTAGGCTACCACCCACGGGAGGCTCCTACCTCAACCAACTCCAACTGAACATTTTATCAAGATACAACTTGAAAGGAGACCATAATCCCCTCAAATAACATGAAAACAGTATGTTGATTTAACAGGTTATAAACTCTTCATATCTCCATCTTTACTTCTTCCTTAAAATTTGCTTCACATCAGCTCCATCTGTGCATAATATCTCAATCATCTCTCTCGCATTCTCCAACTCTCTAACGTCCCTATGTGCTCCAAAATGACATCTTTTATAGATGTGATTTGATGGTTTTTTGCATTTCACATAGGAATATGAAGAGAATAGGCTTGACTCATTGCCTTCCATTCATTCATTTCCACACACTTCATATTTTGAATATTAGTCCACAAAATACATAAATAATCCAATAATAATTTCAGCCACATGTAATGATTGAATAGATCAACTTAATGCCAACATCAAATCACAATGTATATCATTAATATATCACAAAAATTCAGCTTAATGCATCTGTGAATTTGCCTTGGAGTCTTGCATTTTCCTTAGAGACTTTCCTTTGCATCACAACAATTTAGCTCAATAAACAATTTCAAATTATGTCAATTTCTTCAATGTAGCAGTTTCACTACACTTTTGTATTTTTTGCATTGTTGTTCATTTATACCTTTGTTGATCCTAATATTCTCCTTTTCTATCAATGACAATATTTCAAATAGTCTCCCCCTTTGTCAATGATGGCAACACATCCTCCCCCTTTCATTCTGAGAAATTTCTTCCTTCCTATGATTACATTACCTCCCCCTTTGACATCAATGGCGAGGGGGTTACAAATTTTTAAGTGTAGTTTCCATCATTGCATTACTACTTCCTAATGTGCATTGAACATTAATTATCTCTAAGTTATACATAAATAGTGTTCATCATGTCATTATGTTATTGAATGAATTCCACTTCATACGGATTGTTGGGGTTGCTCCAGTTTAAGAGAGTTTTTCTCGAAGATGAATATTGTTTCAAAAAATGATTGATCCATATGGTATATAATTATTGTTGGGAGAACACTTTGTAAATAATTTCAATTGCATGTATATACACAATAAGAAGATACCATCCAAATAAGTCCCTTGAATTTTCATAATGTTGAAGATGATAACATAGTATATTGAGAGGAAACTCATTAATTGGGATGTGTGCACTTTGAATAAATTTTCCAGCACTATTATATATTAGATAATAATAATAATAAAATAAAATCCCACAATGGTGATCATAAATGTGCTCAATTATCTAAACCAATAATTTGACAATCATGGCTTTGCAAAGTTCAAATATTTTCATGTTTGCAGCAACAATTATAGTTTCAATAATCATAATGTAACACTGATATGTTCTCAACTAACATATTTAGATGACTGTAGTAAAGAATTCATGCTGCAAGAAATTCAATCCATCCAAGGGAAACAATTGTTGGACATGTGAACACAGAAATAGAAGAGTTGCCCCTTTATCTCCTTTGAGTGCAGTCTTTTATCCCAACCTTTGTTGAATATTCTTTGGCTAGGTGTTTCATATTGAATGCAATTGAGGTAGTATCACTTTAATAGAGCTTTAAAATCAATGTAATAGAGCTTGGCATATCAATATAATATATTCCTTAACTAAAATATATAACTAAGAAAAATGCACAACATAATGTGGCACTTTGAATGCAGTATCATCGAAATTCATGTCAATATATTGAATAAAATATAGTTCCATGCCATGCTTCATGATCACCATCTGCTTTATCTCTTCGTACACATATTCATTTTATTTTCACCACGTCCTCTGTTGGTCCTAGATATGCATCAAATTTATTAATAGAATGAAAAAAAACATAGAATTCACACATACTTTGAGGATTCACATCTCTCGAATTCTTTATATCGATAAATTTTTATGCGAGAATTGAGATGGGGATTCTCATTTCCACGTCAAAACTGAAGGCAATCAGAACTCTACACAAAGGAATAAGATATATTCTATCGCCTACAATAAAGGAATTCTTTTGAGGTGTTGAGGTTGTGATCAGTGTGACAATTTATCATGCGACCATGCGTTCTTGGAGCTCCAACATCACCATAGACTAAATTTTCATAGAGTATATCACCTTCGGGAATGATTTAAAAAAAAAAAAAACCATCTTTGGAACTTCCTTCAGAGGGAACCTATTTCCATTCCAATGCCCTGCAAAAATGAAAATGCACCAACGTGCGTACAATAATATTTCCCTGCAAAAGTGAAATTGCACCAGCACAAATGGTTCCCAATCTATTCTTTCATGTGCACTCGAAGATTCAAACACCTAACATAGTCCTTAATGTGACCTGAATGTAGATATTGATTGGTGGCATGTTCATAATCATTACAAACTATTTACTCTACCTGGCCTCATTTTACAGTCCACCTATACATATAAAACCATCCTAGGTCATGAGCAAGGAAGATGATGAGTGAAATTTCCAGGAATTTGAAACGTCCATCAACCAAATTGTTGGTATTTGGAACCCTATTCCCTCAATTATAAATTCAAAATTCATATATTCTTCAACATTTTCATCTAAAATGGATTGTAGTCTTTGTAAGATGGGTTATCATCGCCAACAACAAAAATAATAGATGTAAATGATTTACACCAAAAACATGCAGATGGAGTAGTTCAGCCTTTGACATATTGTTGGGTTATCCACCTCAAATATATGAATTATTATGTTCTACACTCTAACAAATAATATGAAGGTCATCCTATGTTGAAAATTAAACACCGACTACTACCACCACATGCTAAATGATGTCACCACATGCTAAATGTTACCATAGTAAAATAATATTCCATAAAACAATGCACTCTCTATAAAATGTATGGAACGCTCCCCATCATAATGTTAATACACTCTCCATTCTCCATATATCAACGACATATATCAATTCCTTGTAGATGATTAACATTGATTAGATATAACCATAACTTCATGATTCCGACTATAATGTCTAGTATTTTCTAGGAACCCTATGCAACTTGTGATAGTTAGGCCAATCAAGAATATATATTGCATGATCATAAATTATGCTCAACGCCACTTCCAATCCCATACAAATAACCTGGTGTGGATTGGGCATGCACATAACCACCATCTGCAATAGGATGAAGATCTGATATGGCTTCTTGCATGAGTTTTGACTCACCCTCACTGACTGAAAACAACATTTTATTCACACCAGATATATACAACCCCTCCTTTGTCAATGAAATATTATCTCGGCTCATAGTTTCCTCCAAAATATTTCTCCATGACTCGAGATCAAGTTCATCCACTGATTTGTCTTCCATATCCCAGAAATCATCCCACTCATCTGAGTCCTCATTTATAACTCTTGATTCCAATGATTTTTCACCTTCAACCCCTAATTCTCCATGGGCACCTTCTTTCACTTACTTTTCTCTTAAGAAAAAATAATCTGGTGCCCGGATGCAATAATTGGGGTAATGGTCAGCATAAAAATACACAATATCTTTAGAAACCTTGAAAAAATTATAGGACCCATATCTATCTGTTGAGGCCTCAGAATTCTACTGCCAAAACATGGGGGAAAACCACCCGGTCTGGACCTTAAAGCAGCTTCTTTTCCATTTGGTGTGGTGGCTCTAATTGGGGATAGTGGGACCATTTTCGCAATAAGGATGATTTTGGGGTGTGCTTTGATTATAAAACATGAAATGGAAAATTATTCTAATCTATCACATGCATCTATCTAAACTATCTAATCTACTATATACCAAGGGTGTTTCTTCCTTTATGCAATCTAAAGAGATATCATTCAACTATTAATAATGTAGATTATTTAACAGTTGAAAGAGATGAAAATTTTGTAAGATGATTCTTCTAAAAAAATAGTTTGATTATAAGGATTGTGAAAAATATATCACATTCATATGTTTGATTATATATCCAATAAGAAACCACAAACAAATATTAGAACAGAAGTGCATGCAACATTCATCTATAATAATGTTTCAAATATATAATGCAATAAAAAGATAATTGTCAATCTAGAAAGAAAAACTTAATACAAGTGAATAGAAGTACCATATGTATGAAATTCTACTCATGTAAAATGAAAGTAATTTATGTGCTTCTCTTCACTTCCAAGCAATTTAAAGAGTACATTAGTGAAACATCAGTTAAACAGCTTTAATTGTCAAAAGATAATAGACTGTGTTCCATTGATTCATCAAAGCATTCAAAAACTTACAATAGTGCATTACTTGTAAATGTTTTTGAATTTTTTTTGGACCCTTTTCTAAATGCATGAGAGGGGTTTAAATACTAAACTAACTCTGTTCTAAAATAGATTATTACAAAAAAATAGAGGAGGTTTCAAAAAGACATCCTCGTAAGACTAACTTTAACTACAATCTAGGAAAACAAAGTAACAATATGACTTATGAGCTCCGATCTTTATTTTGGATTTCCCTCCGAAGTTGACAAATATCTAGCATGGGTTTGAGCTAAGTTGGCTACGAAATAATTGATCTGACATGTCCTTTGAATATCTCATTTTAGAGTGTTGGTTGCGATCTTCTTGATGAATATGTTAAAGCCTGCAGGGTCTGGTATTGATGATAAGGTTTGATCAGAAAATTCCAATAATTTTCTTAATCAAACTTATTTACTTTTTTAATTGTTTCATCCAGTGTTTTTGCGTTTTGTTTCCATTGTGTTTCCAAATTTTTGACTTGTGAGAACACTTCAGACGTGCACTCTTTAATAATTTCTTCTTTCACAAGCTATTCACATACAGATTCAATAATTTCCTTTGCTAACTTGAATGCTTTTGCCGTTTCTTTCTCTGCCTGTGTTATCTGTGCTTCCCAATATTTGAATAATATTTCCTTGTGGTACTTATCTACCTGGGGTCGATCAACTTCCTTTCCTGAGTCTGATGCTTGTCATTGAATGTGTTTGTTGATTTTCTTCTTGATCTTCTCACATTCAAGTTTCTGGATAGCTACTTATTGGATCAATATTTTACTTCATCACAATAAGAGTCAGTAATAGAAGCTTGTTGGAAAAATACTTCTTGTTGTTGCTTTAATTTAGCATTTACATCCAATGCTTCCTTTATGAATTTCTCTAATTGTGGTTAGCTTTGTACTCTAGTCATTGCTACTTCCAGTTGTGTTTGCTTCTTAGTGATTTTTTCTTGATTCTACAAATTAAGAATCTCAAAATCCTTTTGAAATTGGGACATCTTCAATTTCATTTTCTCACTGGAGTTAGACTTTATTTGGTGTAAAAACCTCTCTAATTATTGTATACTATCTTCTTTCCTCTTTAGTAACATTTTAAACTCAGTGGCCTTATCAACAGTGGTAGTAGCATATTCCCATGTAAACTGTGATAGTTTAGTTAAATTTTCAGTAGGATTAGCTAGAGGATCCTTCCATAAAACGTCTACTGATTCATTTGTAAGATCTGAGATTGTCTCATCAATTCTTCTCATTTTGTTTCTCTTGACTACAACCTTATGACTAGGACTATAGAAGATATCCAGCGAAGGAATTTACTCAACTTGTAACACTATCTGTTCTGTAGGATAAGCCAAAATGATCTCTCGATCATGAGTTTCTAGAACTTGTTGTAGTCGTGTAAAAGTTTCCACTAACTTCTGGGAATGTTCAAGTGTCTGAGAACTAGTAGCTTAATCAGTATTGGGATTTGTTTTATGATTTTTTATTGCTTTTGGAAACTCATCCCATTCACTATTGAAATTATTTGGTTGGTACTTTCCTGACTGATCAAGTGTATCTTGATTGTGCTGAACTTCTTGAGAACTTGACTTTGTTCCATTACTTCCTTTTTTATTTTGCATATCAATCTCTTGGATTACTTGATCAATTATCTTTTCTAGGTTTTCCATTCTGATTTTAGATTCATTTTCAGAATGATCCAAATTGTGAGATTGATGCTCTAATTGTGCTGAATCATCTTCATACATGTCTTTTACTTCATTATCCAAGCTAATACTTGGAGTAGGTTTGTTGACAGGCTTCAATAATTAAAAAATCTAGAGGAATCTTTTCCAATATCTTAATTCTATATGATTGGAACGCTTCCATGTTATCTTGATTGAGTTGATTGGATGCAAACTTGAGTATATATGAAAACTTTTTCATGCATTGAAATAAATCATCAAATCTATCTGATGCAGGAGCATCAAGACCTTTTTCTCCATTTGTAAATATGGGGTGTGATAATATTAATTTGTAAATATGGGGTATGATGATTTTTAATATTTTATTAATTAATTTGAATTAAATAGGAGAAGGTGAGGATTTATGTAAATATCTTTTTATTAATAAAAGGATATGAGGAAATTTAATAAATTGAAGGATTTTAGGGATAAAAACCTATCCTTTAGGGATGTTGAGAGATTTAGGGGTTTGTTGAGGATTTTAAGGGATTGAGCATTTAATTTAATGATTTTTTAAATTATATAAATAGGAGGGAGTTTTAGAGAAAAATACGTTAGAGATTTGAGTGAGTGTGAGTGAGAGTGGTTGAAAGAAGGCTTGAATAGCCAAGGCTGTAAGCCTCTGGCAGTTTGTAAGGGCCAATGGAATTGTGAAACCAGGCCAAGAAGGACTTCATTTCAGGTTTGCATGAGTAATGAAAGGAATTGATTTTGAATTAATCTCCATTGTAAAGTTGTGGAATTGTTATTTATGAATGAAAAAAATAATTGTATGAATCGAAATTGTAATGCACTGACAATCTGATTTGAATAATGGGTGTGGATATTACAATGCAATGAGAAAGGCGTAGAAGTCGATTTGGGCAATTTTAAATTGTATAGTTCTCATGAATAAAATCTATTTATAATTGCCAGATTCATTGTGAATCGATCCCATGAAAATCTTAGTGCTGGAATGAAAGTTTAATAGCATTTTTATCTGAAGTTGTAATTCGTATGGTCGGTAGTCATTGGAAAAGGGCGCAGAAATACATGCATTGGAACTGCAGCTACGTGGACCCAGATGTTGAAAGGTGCAACATTGCAGGTAATTGACAACATATTGAACAATTTAAACAGTGGAATGAACTGTTGCTAAAGTCGATGTGTGAAGGGCGAAAGTCTGAATCCGAATACAGTGATTCGATTCAAAGCTATTGTGATGGAACGCTGAGAGACGCAGCTGTGTTGAATCGAATCTGGTTCAGAGATTGAAGAAATTGGGATCAATAGCAATTAATCATGAAGGGCGTTGTTGATTGAATGCAGTTGAAGGCGTGATAAACTGTTGCAGTGGAAAAATCGATGTGTATCAAGATCGATTAAGCCTTTGCTGTAGCGTTAAATTGATGTTTGCTGTGTGTCGAACTGAATTTGTGAATGTAGCCTTCGATAAGTCATAATGATTGTGTTAAATGCGTTCAGATGTTATTTGGTTGTGTGATGAAAACACAGGGAAGAAGCAATGGAGCGTTTTTTTTTCTGGACGTTGAAGAATGTATCGGTTCAATGCAATCGATCATCAGACTTAGAACAAACAGAGTTTGGATAATCCAGAAATAACATGCCGAAAGGTGCGATCCAGAGTTGATAGAAGTCTGATGAAATAAATCTGAATTGACAGCAGTGTTGAAGGCGCAGTTTGCGGAGTATGTGAAAAGGTTTGTAAAGTATTGCTAGTTATTCTATTCCTGGACACTATTGAATTAAAATCGAATTCTTGGATTGAGTTGTAGGAGCGCAGGTTGAATGGTCAAGGTGAACTCTGTTTTATATTGTCAAATTGGTTGTGGTCAAATGTGCATGCGTTCAACTAAAAAGTGAAGGTTGTTGGGAATTATATTACCAATTGACCATATGAATGTCAATACAAATATGAACTTCTATGGTTTTGAAAAAGAGGCCTTAAATTCTGAAAACTTTAAATGTTGAAATCATATATTTGATGAGCTTCCATATGAAGTATTAAAGGGGAACTCAATATTGGCATTTGAAATTGATGAGTTGAATTCTAAATGCTATTGAAACTTGTGTTTAAGTCCCATGAAAAGGTGATTGTTAAAGTATGGTTTCATACTACTGTAAGAAGAGGTATGGAATATGGAATAATGATTTGAATAGTGAGTTGTTTGAGAACTTGATGTCTATGGAATGGTTGTGATGGAAAGTTTTGAAAATGCCAGGGATTGATATTATATGAATGGTGTAAAATGATTTTGAACATATATTGGAAAGCAAACGCAGGTTGTAAATGGAAAGGTGTGAATTGGAGTGAGTGAAGTATTTGATTCAGATAAATGTTGGGATGCATTCTTATATGCACAAAGTTTTAATGATCCTGGGTATCGCAGGCTTTGCCTGCGTCACTATCTATTTATTTCATAAAAGGCTTCATTTTGAGCTATGTGATGTAGTTTTTAATTACATCATTTGGATCATATGGACGCTTTGGCATTACTGTCAAATTAAACATATTAATATTTGAAATTTCCTTGTAGGCATGACCAATATCAAAAAGTAAAAAATTATCGTACTATAAAGGGAAATTAGGCCGAACGGCCTTCTTAGCATGTTTAATATATTTAGAAATACCATTTATAAGAAGCTAGTAGGCTATCTCTCTTGCAAGTAACTTATCAGGAACATAATATGGTAGGACATGAGGAGAAGCATAACTCCCAAATACTATGATATATGTGAAACTTTCCTCTGCAAACCATCTAGCAACAGAAATAATGTATGTACTAGCCTCCTTGGAAACCCTAGGGGCTTTCTCATTGAATATCATCTGGTGCATAGGTAACATGACTCTATGGAAAATTTTGTAAAAATGAAAATGGAGGTTTGAATCCCAAAGGGCTTTGTGGTAAATGTGGATTGGGGTAGGGTCTTGGGTAGTCCATTTCCATCCCATTGTAGGAAAACTAGAAGAAAAGAAAATTTCATCCATGATATAGGCACTCATGTAAAAGGGAGGTATTTATCTAGATGAAACACTTCTTTTACTCCTATACTCCATGATGTTCTTAGATAAATTATCAGATAGGATATTTTCCCAATTCAAAATTAAAGAATTGACGATTGTGTCAATTAATGGGACCCAATCTACCGAAAACCTAGTGGTATCAAGTTTTTCATATAATATGGACAACACACCGGTAGCATAATAGTAAGGGGGGGGAATTTGGGAAATTGGGTACGTACCGAGTTTATCTTGCTTAAGTTTTCCTTGGTCTTCTTTCCATTCCTTTATGACTTTCATCGGATCTGGATTTTTTGTTCTAAAGTCTTGGACAAAAGGTAGATGGTACATTTCATGTAAGTCTTCTTCCATGAATGACCCAATATTCTCACCTTTTGAATCTTTGAATGTTCTGTATTCTATGATTAAGTGGTCAATTACCCACTTAACCATGTCTTCATAGGAAGAATATTTGGCCTTGCTACTATCTTATGGATTAATGAACATGCAACGTTGAAATAAGTCACGTCTGAAGTAACTGACGTGCCTGTTGTAGCAACTTTGGTTATTACCCTTGGACTTTCATCTTCAAATAAATGATACATTGCTTCCCATTATGAAATACCATGGTCCTTATTGCAGGTGGTGTCTGAAAATAGGGAAGACATATCTGAGTCTTCGGTAGATGATGTTTTGTCAATTTCTTTGTCTTTCTTGCTCATTTCAATTTTCACTCCATTAAGTGGTCTCCTGATTTCAAGAAAACAGAGCAAACATTAAAAGTATAGAGAACAGGGAGGAAAATGGAATTGAAACAAATGCGGCATTCAATCACTTCAATGCATGCTTGAAGTACATATGAATCTATCAAAACCTTACTCTTCACATGAAATGTCTATCGATCAACTTAAAGAGTTGGATCTTGTATTTAGGTTTGATTTTACATGAGTCATTTCGCATCGCATATCGCAACTTATACCCATTTCCATTTATGATGTTACCCATAAATTCTGCGAAATGCGTTCTGTGCAAATCACACATCGCAACTTCTATACAGTAGATGAATTTGATTTTAGTTATATCCTGCGAAATGTGAAGTGTGCTTTCAAGAAATCATGTCGTTGCACTCTACCGGACTTGGAGTCTTATGTTTATTACTTTATTGGCTCGTCGATTCTGTGTAATCAAAGTTTTCACTGAATTGCATATAAGTTTAATCATTTAAATGAGGCGCGATGTGATTTTAGTTTATAACGATGATTAGGATGTTTGCAATAAGATTTCAATATGGCTTTGGAAAGAGCTTAGTGCATATCACATCCCGCATGACTTAATGGATTTTAAGCGATTTTAAGTTTGTAAGTTATGCGAATTGGGATGCACACTAAGGAATAAAAGTGGATAAGAAAAAAGAAACTTTATTTCCTAAGGTTTTTTGACTTAGAACTAAAAATAAATGAAAATGAATTTCTTAATTATTTCTAAAGGGTCCCCATTTATTTAAATAAATGGGGGTTGTTGTATAGCACAACAATTGGTGATTCACTTGGGAGAACTAGTTATCTCTGACTAACTTTTTGAAATTTCTAAAACTTTTATGAAATAAAAATAGTTGCAAGAATGAAATTCAAGAAAATAATATCTTACTAAGCAATGAAATTTAACTTAATTATAATTCATAAGAATCCCTCTTTTAAATATATAAGTATGAGAATCTATATCAGTCTTTACTTAATTGAAAAATATAAAGCAGGCAACTCTTACAAATTAGCTTTATAAATATTTACTCTTTTATCATAGGTAGAGCCTCTAATCCAATAGGCAATTTAATCTCTTGGCAGGGTTACCTTTTATCCGGCAATGATTCACTGTCCCATCCAGTATTCCTTACAATTTCCAAAAATAAATTCTAACTTTATACAATTGATCTTTTTTTTCTTTTTTTCTTTTTGTATCATATTTTTATTAACAAAAAAGACATTGTCTTGGCTTGGTAACCAAATGATGACAATGCCATTCACTAGTTGTAATTAAACTGATCAAGCTTGCTCTTGATGAGACCCCTTGTCCTCTTGATATAATCTCAAGTCATTACCCTATTTTGGTAGGAAGTATTGGTAATGTCAGTTCAATTATTTCCCTATCAACGTGGTAAAAAAGCTCGTGATGAGACTTATTATATTTTAATATTTTCTAGTATATATATATTTTTTAATTTCTTTCAAAAATTGATAAGTTTTCTCAGATGGGGTGAATCATTGGTCCTTTTGAGGATTCTAGATGATAATGTTGATTTTTAGATTGATTTTCTGTAAAAGAGTCTTTACTGTGTTAAAAAATCTTTTCTTGACTGATGACAGAATAATCATGCTATATAAGGATGAGAATTTATCAGAGAATAAATAACTTCAGTGAAATTGCATCTTTTAGTGAAAAATAAAATCTTTGTGCCTTTCAAATGTTTCGATTGTTTCCTTAACACTTCTTATTTCTATAAGTGATAAATAAAAAAGGATCATCTAAGATATTTATTTGAAAATCCAAAAAATTGTACTAGGAAATTTTCATTTTCCTAAGGAAAAGAAAAAGACACTAATATGCAGGGAATAGAAGGGGTTACCTCCTATGAAAATTATTTTTTCAAAATCTACCCATTAACAGTTAAAGAATCTCTTTTTCCTGATAGATCTTGCAATAAGAATGTTGATGGGCCTATTTCTTCAATTAAATGGACCTAGCCAGAGTTTTTGAAACTTCATGTGTTTACCTTTTTCCTCGTGCGCTTTGTCCCATTTCAATACCAGATCACCAATTTGAAAAAAAATTGGAGTAACAGAAGTTGAATCAAATGAGGTTTTTACTATATATTATTGATGTGCATGTGTATGTTTATATTTTTCTCTTTCTTCTTCTAACTTAAGAATTTGACATTGTCTAAGTTGGAAAGAAGAAGAAGGAGATTCATCAACAAATTTTACTAAGGAAAGAGAGGGAATAACTACATTGGTAGGAAGCACAACTTCTTTTCTATAGACAAGATTGAATGGAGAAGTTCCAATAGAATCTTTCTGAGTTATTCTGTCTTCCCAAGGAGAAAAGATTAATGATTTATGCCAATTTCTTTGGTTTTGATCAACAGTTATTTTGATTGTTCTAATCAAGTTTTTGTTCATGGAATCTGCTAAACCATTTCCTTACGGGTAATAATTTGCAAAATACTTAAGCTTAAAACCTTTTTTGATTGCAAACTCCATCATAGAAGTTCTTGAGAAGTAATATGCATTATCAAACATTAAAGTTGTAGGTAAACCAAACCTAGTTATGATATATTGGTCGAAGAAATCAATGATATTCTCAAAGTTGGCTACCTTTAATGGAATTTCTTCCACCCATTTAGTAAAGTAATTTGTAGCTGTGAGAATATATCTATTTTGTTTGGAAGAGTTGGTAACAATCTCACCGATTATATCTAATCCCCATTGTTCAAATGGTTGTTCGATATTGACTGGTTGTAATGGGAAGGTTGGTTTCCTTTGTCTTCTAGATGCACTTTGATACACTTTGCATTTTCTTGCATATTCATGAGCATATTTGAAAAATGTAGGCCAATAGTAACCTACATGCAGGATTTTGTGCATTGTCATATTTCCTCCAAAATGTCCTCATTAGGGAAATTTTGAGGTCTAAAATGGGCCTCCTAAGGAAATGAGAAAATAATAGCTAAACCAATAAAATAATATTTATGAATTTCCAATTCACTTTTTGCACCAAAATCCATGTAACCATGGTTAAATTCAATTCAAAAGTTGTACCAAAAAAAAGTTAAATTTTTTTTTTTGTATTGATGTGACTATAAATAAGAATGGACTTTTCAAGAAAAAATCATTATCATTGCACAATTAATGCATTCGTCTTTTGTACTTAAATAACTTAAAATAAAATATAAATATAATTTCTTAATTATAGAATATACTATTAATTAAAAAATATATTATTTAAATTATATAATAACATGTAATTAATATACTATATAAAAATAATATAATCTATGTAATACATTGTTTTATATGTATGAATTTTATATTACATAATTTGACTTGATTTATAACATAAGAAGAAATAATATATAATATAAAAATGAAATATAATGTATAATCTATAGCATTTAGATTATTTTTCATAATATTATATATACTAATAAATAATATTAATGCAATTATAATGAAATGAATTGAGTTTTACTTAAAATTAAAGAAAAAAATGTATTGAAATAAATTTAATTTATATTTATAAGTATAATATAAGATTTATATACATTGAAATATAGTATTTTTTCCCTAAACTATGTTGAACCTAATACATCTTTTTTCAACATACAAAACTAATATACATTTTTTCATTCTACAAAACTAAATGTATTTTTTCTTTAATTTTAATATGTTTGCATTGCTATTAATATTATAATGATATTATTTATAGATTTGATTTATCCTAAAATTACAAGGTTACATTTTTATTTATTTTGATTTCATATGTATAATATATACATATAGATATTAACTTATAATTAATTTAAAATTGTAATATTAAATAAAATGAGATGAATATATAATATAAAATAAATATATGAAAATACACAAATATAAAATATATTGAAAAATGTGTAAATACATGAAGATTGTGTAGGGATATGCATTGTTTCTTTGAAAAACTATGAAATGACAATAATAATATTTTATTCAAAAAGTGTGAAATGACTTTTATTATGAGTACTTTACTTTATGACTTTAAAAGTACTTAGAGAACTACCATGCTGACTAGGGAAGATTTTAGGGGCTAATATTCACAGGTGGGTTAATTTTCCATGCTTTTTCGAAAAAAAATTCGTTAATTTCCATTTTTTCTAAAAGTGATTCTCCCAAATTTTATATTCTAAAATTATTTCACCTTAAAAATCGCCAAATTTTATATAGAGAATGTATAAAATTATTAAAAATTTGAATATTTTTACAAAAATATTGTCAAACATTTTATAGACTGCATATGATGGGCTATGTGATTCGCCAGAGTTTCTAAACTTCAAGATATTCTTAAAATTTTCCTTGTGGCTGACCATAAGTTTTTATCCACCATTTAGAATGTGATAAGTAAGTACCTTTAACTCAAGCAATGCCACCTCAACCATTAGGGAAGATGTCATCCCCTAAAATGTATTGGTTCAAATAAAGTGAATTTTGATTGTACATTTTCCTTAGGAGACCCATTTTCAACTTCAAAATTCCCCTAATGCCAACTGGTCTATCATGGAGTTCTTGCAAGACTTTCCTTACTTCAGATTTTTCTAAGCATCTTAGTAGTACATAATCGAAATTTCTCCTAAAAAATACATCATTGATTAATTCAGATTGCTTGTCCTTTAATCTCAAAGCCCATTTTTTTTGTAACTGAGTTGGGTCTGAGCATATCCATTATTCAAATAGAATATGAGATTAGTGTATTAAGATTATGCATCGTTGAGGCTTATCTCTGATATTTGCACATTGTTACCTGATTCTTCTTTTGAAGATAGATGGGATGCTCCTGTAAGCATTCTGCAAAAACCTTTACCTCTAACAATTTTAGAGGGTCTAATTTCTACATCATATTCTTGTAAAGAAGTAACCTAGTTAGCCCTTTCCTCTCCTAATTCTCTTTCCATTAATAGTTGTCTCACTGCAGAGAATGGAACTATGATTTTGGTGTAAGTTTTTAGGAGAAATGGCCTGAATTTTTTTATAGCCTTAAAGATAGCAAATGATTGCTTTTCAACAGATGAATAATTTAGTTCTGCTCCTTGCAAATTGGAATTGAAAAATGATATTGGTGATTCAATTTTTTGGTCATTAAGTTGTGTTAAAACAACATTGTATGATGTATCTGATGAAAAATTATATAAAGTAAAAGGATTAAGAAAATTGGGGGTAGTCAAGAATGGAGCATTGACAATGGATTGTTTAATCAAATCAAATTCTTCCTTTCATTATGTCCCCATTTAAAGACTGAATTTTTCTTAATCATGTTTTGTAATGGTAAAACTATTTGTGAAAAGTTAGGGACAAACCTTTTAACAAAATTAATATTCCCAAGAAACGACTGCATAGCTTCCTTGTTATGAGGGAAATGAATTATTTTAATCTCTTCAATTCTTTCAGGATCAATATAGATACCTCTTTTTGACACAATGAATTATAAAATTTTTCCTTCATATAATGCAAAAAATGATTTCTTTGGGTTTAATGATATGCCATACCTTTTACATCGCTCAAAGACTTACTTTAGGTCATTCACATGAATGGTTACTTGTTTAGAAAATACTGTAATGTCATATAAATAAATAACCACTGATTTATTTATGAGCCCCCTAAAATCTGTGTCCATAGCTCTCTGAAAAGTGGCACCTACATTAATTAATCCAAATGACATCTTTTTATAGGCGTAAGTTCCCCACTTAGTCCTGAATGTAGTCTTTAATTTGTCATCTAGATGTATGAGAATTTGGTTATATCCTAAGAATCCATATAGAAAGGACATAAGTTCAAAACCAACTATTGTCTGCAGTACTTGTTCCATGGTTGGTAATGGAAAGTTGTCCTTTTGACATGATTTTTTTAAATTCATAAATTCAATACAAATTCTAATATCTCCATTTTTCTTCCTGACAAGTACCAAATTTGATATCCATTTAGAATGTCTCACTGGAAAGATGATTTTTTCCTTGAGGATTTTGTTCAGTTCTGTTTTGATTTTATTTCCAAAATTTGGATGAATCTTCCTCAATTTTTGTTGTACATGTTTCTCATCTGAAATCATAGGAATTGTGTGTTGAATCACATAAGTATCATATGTTTTAAGGTCAGTATAATCCTAAGCAAAGACATGATTATACGTTCTAAATAACCTGGTAAATGATAATATTTCTTCGGAAGATAGACCAAGACCTAGATTGACATTTTGAGGTTTTTCTTCAGTTCCTATATTTACTAACTCAAATCTTAAGGTAGAGATTTGCGTTTTTGAGTTAGTAACTCTTTTAAACCTATATTTCACATCATACAGGTCTTCTAACTTGACAATAGACTTAAGAATAGGATTTTCATCTTGTTTTTATTTAATCTGAATGTCATGTTCATTTTCATCCAAAATTTGACTATCATAATATCCTTAAGATGTTAAGAAATATATGATATCTGAATCATCATTGAATACTCTCCAATTGGTAATATTATCAATAACAGATGGTCTAAAAATTAAATCAATCGAAAATCTATCAGGACTAAACTCTTGGGATGGAATTAAATTTGATGCTACATTAGCCAGTAGATATGCACTAACATTCTTCATTCTAGGTACAGAATAAATGTTAAAGGCTAAGAAATGAATAATTAATTATTGGACTAATGATTCATAATGATTTAAATGCCTATAATTACAATGAATGGTATTTCTTACCTGTCTAATAATGCTTTATGAATCTCCTAGGACTTTCAGATATTTGATAATAAGATCAATGGCTTTGTACAAACCTTTGACTAATGCTTCATGTTTAGCTATATTGTTTGTACAATTGAATTCTAATTTGCAAGCTAACATGGTTTTTTCTCCTTCTTGTATTATTAAAATACAGCTAGCACCTGCACCATCTTCAGATTTAGAACTGTCAAAATAAAGAGTCAAATAAATAATTAACTACTATGTTATCTACAAAATTTATACATTTGGAGCTATCTGTTTAGGAAAAAATTTCAATCTTAGAAACAACTACATTATCAAAGAAAGGTGATGGTTGAGCATTGAAATTTCCCAAAAATGATTCTGTTGAGTAGTTTCCAATAATGTTATTATTGAATGCTACTAGCTCATTTACTCCAAGATCGGTGACTGTATGTTTCATGAACTTTTCACAGTCCACCCGAATTTGATTTGGATTTCCATTATATGGTAGCCACATATGCGATCAATCTGTTGAAAAATATCCATTAATTTTTTCAGACCAGCCTTAGTCTAAAACTAAGCCATAAAACTCAGGAATATCAGCCACCAGTATATCAATTATTTGAGTAACCTTGGGATTTGATGGCAAACTGATGGAAACATAATTTGTTTCTTCTACCACATTTACTCTGGTCCTATCAAGTTGTACTATATGAACAGAGGAACTCTAAGGAGTTATGTTCAACTTAGCACAAACTAATTTTGGCATTATATTAGAGGAAGCCCCTGAGTCTATCAAACAATTATGTACATTTTTATTATAGATCTCATAGATTAAGATACATGGAAGAGTGTGAGAGATGGATTGATCACCTATCATAATCAATTTGGTAGCATCAATTTTAGTTGAAGGAGAAGGTGGATTACCCATTTCATTAGCATCTTGTACTATTACTGGAGAAGGTAAGGTTGAAGCAGGAACTGCATTTAAGTCTCTAAGTAGGATTTTATGCTGCTGCTCTAATTTATTAAGCTCGTGAATTGAAATGTTGGCCCTGGTTTTCTTCATATCCTCAAATACATTATACTCAATAGTGTATGAGACTACCATTGTCTTAGATGTAGGTGGAGTATCTTAAGTAACGAGACTTGTTTTTGTAGCTTTTGAAGTAGACTTTTTTCTTACTGATTTATCCTTAGCATGAGTTGAAATATTTTGTTGTTGATTTGACTGCATTGCTTCAGTAGTCTTTTTGCTCCTTATACTCACAGGTAAAGCTTCATGTTGTTCTTCATTTGGTAGGATGAAATCTCATATTCCATTTAGTTCAACTTCTTCTTCCTCATCATCTTCTTCTTCCTTTGTTTTCTCTTCCTATGTATCTTGATCAGATTCAAAATTAGATAGGATTTTTGGAGGTTGAGTATTAGAGGACTGACCTTTCTTGAAGTTTCTATAAGTCTTTTTTGAGCTATAATTTTCAGCGACTTGTTTCTTGATATCTGTCATCTCGTCTGTCATAGTCTTCAAAACTTTTTGAATACCTTCCACATCAAAAGGGTCTTTTGGCAGCTTCCTTTTAGAATCATATTTGAAATATACCTTCTTTGATTTTCAATCTTCTTGAGAATTATTATTCTCAAGAGATGTTATGTGTTTCTCTACAGATAGATATTCCTTCATGTTTTCTGCAAGTGTCCGCAGTTTTTCTCTATCAACAAAAATAGCTATATTAGATGGAAGAGATGAAATATACCACTCAATTTGAACTTCTGCACCGGGAACTGATGTAGCAGGACTTTTATTGAGTAATTTATTAAATATTGAATTAAAATATTTTATCTTCTCACATGTTTTAGCTTTTAGATTTGATAAATCATTGATGAGAATAGCAATGGTCATGTCATCCCCAAACTTAGCTAGAAATTGTTGTTCAAACATATTCCAACTAGTTATAGAGTGGGAAGCTAGTGAAAAATACCAGGATCCTGTGGATCCTATTAGGGTATACGGAAATAATATTACAACACAATCCTCTTCAACTACTTCTTTTAGATTGATGGCTAACATAAAATTATGAATGTGTTCTTCTACTGAAAGACCATCGTCATGATTAAATTTAGGTAAGAACCTTTCAGGATATTTTGGAAGATCATGAAGAGGAGCGAGCATATTTACAGCCCTTGGATTTTTCCATGGACGAACTTTCATTGGATCTTGGGTGGATGTCATGGATTGAGTTTCAGTTGAAGAAGAGGCGGGTTGAGTGCTAGAACTAGTAGAAGGGATAATAGTTTGAATACTGGAACTATTTAAAATAACATTAATTGTTGGAATGGAAGTTGTGGAAGTGAGTGGAGGTAATGATGATGACTGAGATAAGATCTCACTAGCGATTGGCTTTGATTGAGTCCTCCTTATTCTCTTTCGAGTATTATCGATGGGAAATTCAAAAGGAAGAATTCTTTTCTTTTGAATTTATGATTGAGTTAATATTCTTCGAGGTTTTAAACAAGATGAAATACCGATATTTAATTTTTGAGAAGATTCAAGATTATCAGCATAAATGGATACTCTCTCTAAATTTTCTATCAAAGACTAAACTTCTAGGGAAGTTTGATGGGAATAAGGAGACAATATGTGTTGAGTATCACTAGTAGACTTAGCAGAAGGATGATAAACTTCATATTTTAAAGATGAGGATCAGATAATTTTCTAGAAATTGATGTGGATCTAGAGGGAGAAAAACTCTTAGATTGACCTTTTGGTTGATCAGACCTTTTTTCCATTCACAAGGCCCTCCTTTTAGCACCAGAATGTTGAGGCCTCAGAATTCCGCTACCAAAACATGGGGGGAAAACCACCTAGTTCGGACCTTAAAGCAGCTCATTTTCTGTTTGGTGTGGTGGCTCTGACGGGGGATAGTGGGACCTGTTTCCCAATAAGGATGATTTTAGGGTGTGTTTTGATTATACAACATGCAATGGAAAATGATTCTAATCTATCACATGCATCTATCTAAACTATCTATTCTACTATATACTTGGGGTGTTTCTTCCTTTACGTGATCTAAAGAGATATCCTTCAACTATTAGTAATGTAGATTATTTAACAGTTGAAAGAGATGAAAATTATGTACGATGATTCTTCTAACAAAATAGTTTGATTAGAATAATTGTGAAAAATATATCGCATTCATATTTGCGATTATGTATCCAATAAGAAATCAAAAACAAATATTAGAACATAAGTGTATGAAACATTCATCTATAATAACGTTTCAAATACATAATGCAATAAAAATATGATTGTCAATCTAGAAAGAAAAAATTAATACAAGTGAATAGAAGTACCATATGTGCAAAATTATACTCATGTAAAGTGACAATAATTTATCTACTTCTCTTCACTTTCAAGAAATTTAAATATTACAGTAGTGCAACATCAATTAAATAGCTTTAATTTTCAAAAGATAACAGACTGTGTTCCATTAATTCATCAAAGCATTTACAAACTTACAATAGTGCATTCTTTGAAAATATATTTGAAAATTTTTTGGACCCTTCTCTAAATGCATGAGAGGGGTTTAAATACTAAACTAACTATGTTCTAAAATATATTATTACAAAAAAATAGAGGTTTCAAACAACCATCCTCGTAAGACTAAATTTAACTACAATATAGGAAAATAAAGTAACAATATGACTTATGATCTCTTATATTGCTTTTGGATTTCCCTCTGAAGTTGAAAAATATCTAGCATGGGCTTGAGCTAAGCTGGTTGCGAAATCTGTTATCTGACCTATCATTTGAATATCGCATTTGATAGTGATAGTTGCAATCTTCTTGTCGAATCTATTAAAGCCTGAAGGGTCTAGTATTGATGATAAGGTTTGATCAAAAAATTCCAATAATTTTCTTGATCAAACTTATTTACTTTTTTAATTGTTTCATCCTACATTTTTTCCTTTTGTTTCCATTGTGTTTCTAGCTATTTGACTTCTGAGAGCACTTCAGATGTGCACTCTTTGATAATTTGTGCTTTCACAAGCTGTTCACATACAAATTCAGTAATTTCCTTTGCTAACTTGAATGCTTTTGTTACTGCTTTCTCTGCCTTTGTTATCTGTGCTTCCCAATATTTGAATAAGATTTCCTTGTAGGAATTATCTACCTGGGGTAGATCAACTTCCTTGCCTGAGTCTGATGCTTGCCATTGAATGTGTTCATTGATTTTCTTCTTGATCTTCTCACATTCAAGTTTCTGGATAGCTACTTCCTGGATCAGTATTTTACTTGAGTCACAATAAGAGTCATTAATAGAAGCTTGTTGGTAAAATACTTCTTATTTTTGCTTTAACTTAGAATTTACATCCAATTTTTCCTTTATGAATTCCTCTAACTGTGGTTGGCTTTGTACTCTGGTCATTGCTGCTTCCAATTGTGTTTGCTTCTCAGTGATTTCTTCTTGATACTGCAAATTAAGACTCTCAAAATATTTTTGAAATTGTGACATTTTCAATTTCATTTGCTCGCTGGAGTTAGACTTTTCTTGGTGTAACATCCTCTCTAATTCTTGTATTCTATCTTCTTTCTTCTTCAGTAACATTTTAACCTCAGTGGCCTTATCAATAGTGGCAGTAGCATATGACCATGAAAACTATGATAGTTTGGTTAAATGTTCAGTAGGTCAGCTAGAGGATCCTTCCATAAAATGTCTAATGATTCATTTGTAAGATTTGAGACTGTCTCAATAATTCTTCTCCTTTTGTTTCTCTTTACTACAGCCATGTGAATAGGACTGTAGAAGACATCCAGCGAAGGGATTTCCTCAAATTTTAACACTATATTTTTTGTAGTATAAGCCAGAATGATCTTTCGATCATGAGTTTTTGGAACTTGTTGTAGTGGTGTAAATGTTTCCAATAACTTCTGGGAATGTTCAGGTGTCTGAGAACTAGTAGCTTGATCAGTATTGGGATTTATTTTAGGAGTTTTTATTACTTTTGAAAACTCATCCCATTCACTATTAAAATTATTTGGTTGGGACTTTCCTGACTGATCAAGTGTATCTTGACGGTGCTGAACTACTTGAGAAGTTGACTTTGTTCCATTACTTCATTTTTTCTCCTACATCTCAATCTCTTGGATTACTTGATCAATTATCTTTTCTCGGTTTTCATTTCTGATTTTGAATTCATTTTCAGAATGATTCGAATTGTGAGATTGATGCTTTGATTGTACTGACCCATCTTCAGACATATATTTTACTTCATTATCTAAGCTAATACTTGGAGTAGGTCTATTGACATCTTCAATAGTTAACAAATCTAGAGGATTTTTTTCGAGTCTCTTACTTCTATATGTTTGGAAGGCTTCCAAGTCATCTTGATTGAGTTGATTGGATGCAAACTTGAGTATATATGAAAAATTTTCCATGCCTTGAATGAAATCATCAAATCTGTCTATTTATTTCACAAAAGACTTCATTTTGAGCTCAGTGATGTAGTTTTTAATTACATCATTTGGATCATATGGCCACCTTGGAATTACTTCCAAATTCAATAGATTAATCTTTGAAACTTCCTTGTAGGCATAAAAAATACTAGAAAGTGAAAAATTATAGAACTGTAAAGGGAAATTAGGCGAAAAGGCATTCTTAGCAACTTTAAGCTGTTTAGAAATACCATTTACAAGAAGCTGGTAAGTTATCTCTCTTGCAAGTAACTTATCAGGAACATAATATGGTAGGACATGTGGAGAAGCATAACTCCCAAATACTCTAATATATGTGAAACTTTCCTTTGCAAAACATCTAGCAACAGAAATAATGTATGTACTAGCCTCTTTGGAAACCCTAGGGGCTTTCTCATTGAATATCATCTAGTGCATAGGTAACATGACTATATGGAAAAAAAATTTAAAATACAAATGGAAGTCTAAATCCCAAAGGGCTCTATGGTAAATGTGGATTGGAGTAGGGTCTTCGGTAGTCCATTTCCATCCCATGGTAGGAAAACTAGAAGAAAAGGAAATTGTGTCCATGATATAGGCACTCATGTAGAAGGGAGGTATTTCTCTAGATGAAAGACTTATTTGACTCCTATACTCCATGGTGTGCTTAGCTAAATTATCAGATAGGATATTTTCCCAATTCATAATTAAATAATTGATGATTGTGTTAATTAATGGGACCCAATCTACAGAAAACCTAGTGGTATTAGGTTTTTCATATAATTCAGACAACATACTGGCAGCATAATAGTAAGGGGATGGAATTTGGTCAATTGGGTATGTACCGATTTTATCTCTTTTAAGTTTTCGTTGGTCTTCTTTCCATTCCTTTATGACTTTCATCATATCTGGATTTTTTTTCTAAAGTCTTGGACAAAATATTTTTCATATTTCTATTTCAGTGAGGGTAGATGGTACATTTCATGTAAGTATTCTACCTTGAATTACCCAATATTCTAACCTTTTGAATATTTGAATTTTTTGTCTTCTATGCTTAAGTGGTTGATTACCCACTTAACCATGTCTATATAGCAAAGAATCTTTGGCCTTGCTGTAGAAATTATTATACATTAAGCATGCATATGTCCTAGATTCGTGTGATCTCACAATATTTAACTTCTTGCAAAATACAGAATCATTCCACTATTAATATTTTGCGGAAAATTAATTGCACACACATGTGAAGCATAAAAACAATCGCACATAACACAGTTGTTTAACGGAAAATCCTCAAGCTGAAAAACCCAACTATCATATATTATGTATCATGGAGATCATGTAACAATCCTCATACAAAGCTTAGTACATCAAGCTCTTAGTACAATCAATCATCACACACTAACATAGAATAAATCTGCAAATCCATGCGCCAATCTTTGCCCTCTTGCTAGACGACCTCCACTGCGCAATCCAAGCTGATTACAAAGACCAATTCAATGCAATCCCACTCTCCTTTACTACATGATTATAATTGTATATGTAGATGCAATTCATGCATCACTATGGTCACCATAGATAGTCTATCTCACCCTTTCACCTTTCTTTGCACATGTCTCAAAAATGCCACATAATCGTAGTTAATCAACAGATGCCACGGATTAATGAGTTATTATTTGTGAATTGATTAAATAATTAATTCACTCCACTCTCACTAGTGTATCATTCAAATAGATTAGATACAACTAGCTCAACTGATTCTAACTGAGTTAAACTAAATACAACTCCATGAACTACTCTTCCAAATTTTTCATAACTCTGCCACTTGAGTTCTAACTGACTCCTCCATGCAATAGCTCCAGTAAAACCTCAGGAATAGCGTAATTCCTTCTGTCAGCTGTTGTGCCACATCTGTGCACTGAACTGAAGTGCTCCAAGAGAATAAGTTGTTGTTTAGAGTCTGATTATTAGTAGGAGCTAATAATAATCGGCATGCATCTATTTTTATATCGAAGATCTATAAATAGACTTCACCCAATATTCTAAAAATATAATTTCATCAATTTTTCCAACTTGACCAACCATCCACAAATAGCATCCTGCAGCTTCTGAAATATGATCACCATGTCTAAGAATAGACTTGCGCCAAAAATAGCTTGTAGGCCCACTTAGTGAAGGCAACTCTTTTCACTAGGCTCATCATGTTGTTGAATCTCAACACTCCCTCTCAACAAGATAGGAATTATCTTTCACCCTGATCCTCCCTCTATGGTATTCGAATTTGATCCTAGTGAGCGCTTTCGTCATAATATCCGCATCCTGATCTTCCATAGGAATGTACTGAAGCAACATGATCTTCTGTAGCACACAATCTCTGATATGATGATACTGGATATCAATATGTTTAGTTCTATCACGAAACACAGGATTAACCAAGCGTTTAATGCAACTCTGATTATCATAATGTATCACTGTAGGATCTAAATGTGAACCGAACAAACCAACTAGGATCTTCCTCATCCATATAGCCTCACATGCACCTTGACTTGCTGCCATGTATTCTGCTTCTGCTGAACTAAGTGGCACAGATATTTGTTTCTTGTTGTACCAAGAAACTGATGTAGATCCGATACTGAAAATCCCTCTTGATGTGCTCTTTATGTCTCTTGGGCTACCTGCCCAATCTGCATCCGTGAAGCCATGCAACTTCACCTCATCCATCCATATGTACCATAAACCATACTCAGATGTGCCCCTGAGATATCTCAGGAAATTCTTCCCTGCCTTCCAAAAGAGCTTGGTAGGCTTAACCATCGCTTGTGAAAGCTGGTTCATCGCATAACATATGTCCAGTCTTGTATTAACTAAATACATGAGCGAACCCACCAACTATCGATAAACAGTGGAATCCACTACATGTACCGATGTAGCATCCTCTTTCCTCCAATTTCCTGCAAGAGGAGTGTCGATAGGCTTGCAGCCTTGCATGTGAAACTTCTCCAGTATCTCCTAGGCATACTTGCCTTGAGACAAACAGTTCACCTTCCCGCTGCCATATTATGAATCCAAGGAAATAATGAAGGAGGCCCAAATCCTTCATCTCAAACTCCTTTTCAAGATATGCCTTGCATGAGTGTATTAACTGCTCATCACACGTTAGTATTAAATCATCAATGTAAAGAACAATGATTAAAAGCTTACCCTCCACCACAATTTGGTATAGGTTTGCATCTGCTTCACTCTTGGTGAAGCCAAGTCCAATGAAATCGTTGTCAATTCGAGTGTACCAAGCACATGGTGCTTGCTTCAGCCCATATAGCGCTCTTTTGATCCTGCACACATGTGACTCGCTGCTGAAGATCTCCAATCCTTCAGGCTGCTCGATGTACACCTCTTCCTCAATGATCCCATTAAGGAACATAGTATTCACATCCATCTGATGAATGTGCCAACCCATCTGTATTGAGAGAGAAAGGATGGTCCCTATGGAATAATATCGTGTGACAAGTGCAAAGGTTTCTTCATATTCAATCCCCTCAATTTGTGACAAGCCCTGGGCAACAACTCTTGCATTATTCTTCTCAACACTCCCATCAGTATCTTGCTTTACCTTGTAGATCCATCTTAATCCTACAACTGATTTTCCCACCGGCCTTGGACCAATCTCCCAAGCACTGTTTCTGACAATGGAGGCATAATCCTCTACCATGGCATCTACCCATGTGGGCTCCTGCACTGCTTCTTCAAAAGAAGATGGCTCTGTCACGATACACTTTCTCATAAGAGCCATGTATCCAGTATAACGGTTAGGTGATTGTCTCTGTCTACGCTGCGATGTAGGGACTCTTACATTCTGTGCCACATCAACCTTCAGTTTCTCAGCTTCTGTGGTACACTTTTTTCCTTGTCTAATGTTTGGTTTTGCATGAGTGGACTCCACTCTACAAATATCCTCTTATGGCTGATCCACATCCGGAGGCTCATCTTTCGGAACAAGCAGTTCCTTCATTGCATGCAATTCTAGCTCCCTCTCAAGCATAGCTCGTGCAGCACCCACGATCATTCTATTCTTCCTCTCCATGACCCCATTCTAATGTGGGTTATGAGGCACTATGAGTTCTCTTCGAATTCCTTCTTTGCTATAGAAGTCTTTGAATTCGCCTGAGATGTATTCACCACCATTATCGCTCCGTAGAACTTTCACTTGCTTCCCCGACTCCTTCTCCACCAATGCTTTGAACTCACAGAACTTTGAGAATGTTTCGTTGTTCTTCTTCATGAAGAATATGCAGCATCTACGAGAATAGTCATCAACAAAAATAACATAATACCTGTGTTTTGTTGTTGAAGCAACCGAGAAAGGTCCACACACGTCTGTGTGAATTATCTCTAGGATCACCAAAGCACGGTTCTCCTTCTCATGAAAGGTGGTATTCACATACTTACCCATAGTACATTCCTTGCACTGATCTAACTGCACAATATTACCCTTGGGAAGTCCAGTATAAATCTGTTTCAAAATATTCAAAGCGCCATGGTGAAGATGGCCCAATCTCCTGTGCCATAATTTGCCCTCATCCCGGCTCACCATTTCTTCTGCTCTGCCCACCATTGCAGCGCAGCCATCTACCTCCAGCTTGTAGATATTCTTAACTCAAATCATTATCTTCTTGGTTTTACTCATTTTTTTATGTCTAAGGAAGTCTTTTCCCTCACTGAAAACAACATCATAACCTTTGTCTTCCAGTATTGCGACCGAGACCAAGTTCTTCTTCAGACCTGGAACATGCACAACATCCTTCAACAAGAATGGATTACCAGAATCCCTCTCAAAGGTAATGGTCCCAATGTCAGTCGCACTGTATCAACCATCATCTCCCATCTCTATATGCATCTGGAGGTCGTTATCCTCCAAGTCACTAAACAACTCCTTGTCTCCCGTCATATGGAAAGACACGCCACTATCAAGATACCACATCGATCCCATATGGCTAGAAACCAAGCATGCGATAAAAGAGAAATCAATTTCAAATTTTGAGGCTAAGGCATCTCCAGCTACATCTCCAGCAGCCTTCTTGTTCTTCTTCTTTTGTGGTTATTTAGTGGCGAAATGCCCATGTTCATGACAGTGAAAACACTTCACCTTGGACAAATCCTGCTTCTTGCCTTTAGCATCAGATTTTGAAGGAAATTTCTTCCCCTTTCCCTTCCTTTCTTTGGCAGCCAAAGAACAATTCTCTTCATCTTCATTCTTCGATGAAGATCCATCCCTGTTACCCCGCCTTATCTCCTACTGCACAAGATCCATCCAAAGTCGCTCACATCCTAGCAGTTTCTCTCGTCCATTAACAGAGTCTTCGTAGCTATGCCAACTCTTCGAAAGCCCAAGTAGACCCAAGCTCACCAAGTCTTCTTCATCAACAATAACTCCCACACTTCCCATTTCATCCTTTCAGTGGATAAACTTTGTGAGTTATTTTGGAATATTGTCGCCCTCATCCATTTTTATTTTTCTGATCTTGTCTTTAAGCGCCGAATTCTTCTGGTCACTTATGCTTTGGAAAAAATCTGTCAAAGCCTTCCACATTAAGAATGGAGTGGCTTTCCCATGAAAGATGGACACAATATGGTCCTTCACACCTTCCAACAAAATTCTTCTTGTCTTTGTTGTCTTCTTTTGCCATGTGTCAAGTAATGCATTATCGTTAGATCCCGGCTTAGGAACATCGCTATCGACGAACTGCTTCAGTCCGTTGTCCTCCAACACTGCCTCCATCCTATCATTCCAGGCTATGTAATTCGAGCTCCCATCGAGGGTGTACTCCAATCGCAACCCATTGAAAGACATTTCAATGTATACTCAACTTCTGCACCAATAATATTCTGTAGCAAATTCGAATTGTCCACCAACACAAGCTCAACAATTTTTCACAATTACAATATTCAAGAATTAACATTTCTCCAATACCATGTAGAAATTAGTATAAATTAAGCATGTGTATGTCCTAGATTCCCCTAATCTCACAATATTTAACTTCTTGCAAAATTCAGAATTATTCCACTATTAATATTTTGTGGAAAATTAATTGCATACACATGTGAAGCATAAAAACAATCGCACATAACACAGTTTTTTAACAGGAAAGCCTAAATCTGAAAACCCCAACTATCATATATCATGTATCATGGAGATCATGTAACAATCCTCATACAAATCTTAGTACATCAAGCTCTCAATACAATCAATCATCACACACTAACATAGAAGAAATATGCAAATCCATGCACCAATCTCTGCCCTCCTGCTAGCCTGCTTCCAGTTTGCAATCCAAGATGATTAAAAGGACCAATTCGATGCAATCCCACTCTCCTTGACTGCATGATTATTATTGGAAACTCCAATGTATATGTAGATGCAATTCATGCATCACTATGGTCACAACAGATAGTCTATGTAGAAATTTGAATAACTGATATGTTATCCACCGAGATTCTCCTGATCACACACTATTTTATCTTCATGAACAATACATAATATCTTCTACCATTGATCATCACACGCGGAAATAAAATCAATTGCATGCACACATTAAAACCATAAAAATTCACACATATGAACACAGTATGTAATGGGAAAGCTTAAAGCTGAAAACCCCCAAATATCTTTATATTATATATGTCATAGAGATCCTGTAACAATCATAATACAAATCTCCTCACAAGCTCTCAGTATAATCTCCACTTGCTACACACTAATCAGGCCTAATCTTGCAAATCCCATGCACTGATCTTTGCGAGCCTTTAGCCTGCCTCTACTGCACAATCCCTACTGAAGAATGCCTCTTCATGAGAATGTATTACCCCAGCCTTGCTCACATAGTCTTTATAGGCATATCTACTAAGTGTTGTATGAAAACCATGCATCACTTATAGTCACAACTGATAGTCACACTTTCCCTTTCACCTATCTTTGCACTGGTCTCCACTGAAATTGTCCATGCACTGAAGTTAACTGATGTATTCTTTAGTTGATTAATGAGTTTATAATTAGTGAATTAATTAATAATTAATTCACACCACTCTCACTAATTGCATCAATCAGTTAAACTTGATACAAATAGCTCAACTATGTTTAGATTAGTTAAACTGAATACAACTCCACTAACTTCCTCAATCAACTCCACCAAACTCTCTCACATGAGTTCTAACTAAAGTCTTCATGCAATAGCTCCACTTAACCCTTAGGAATAGCGTAATTCCTTCTGTCAGCTCCTGTTCCACATTTGTGCACTTAACTGAAGTGCTCCAAGAGAATAAGATAATGTTTAGAGTCCAAATATTATTAAGAGCTAATAATATTCGACATATCTATTTTTAGACTGGCAATCTAAAAATAGATTCTGCCCAATATGTATAAAAATAGAAATCCATATATTTTTCCAACTTGACCAACCATCCACAAATAGCATCTCACAACTTATAGAACATGATCCATATGTCTAAAAATAGACTTTGCGACAAAAATCACCTGTGTGGCCCCCAACTAGTTTAGGTGATCACTTTCCAACTAGGATCAGGAATGATGTTTCAGGATGCCTCCTTCACTGTTTCTTGTTGCAATCTTCAACACTCCCTCTCAACAAGAAAGGAATGTCTTTGCATGCGACATGCAACTTCATGCATTCACCCCGCAACCTTCACAAGCACCATGCAACTCCATGCATTTACTCTGCAACTCCTTTGAAACTGAATAGGCTCCAAACAACTCAATCAGTATGATGCATCTATCATCAAATTTTTTAACTTCTGCTGGTACCAACTACACATGTCATCAAGAACCACTGCATTGTTGAACTCTTGCACCCATGCACTCTGCACTTGCTGTCAACTCTGATCCGCGCTCCATTATCCGACACTGTCACTTTGACCTGCCTGCATCAATCCAACTGATCATGCTACTGCTACGCTATGGGTACCTCATAGCCAGGTTCAATTCATGAGATCCACACCATCTCCATGAATCCTACCTAGAAATATCCTCTTGGGATTAATCATGCATGTCGCCCCACCTCTCACCTGGTGGTATAGCTGCATGCACTCTCTCTGCCCATCTAGCATGAAATTTCTCTGCATGAGTGGTTTCTTCCACTCCATGATCCTCATCTTGTGGCTGCTCCACATCCTGAGGTTCACTCTTACCTGCATGAAAAACTTTCTCCCTCTCAAGCATCAATTGCATGTATTTCTCACACTTCCCAACAGTAGGAAGCTCTATAGACATCCCATCTACTTCAAGTCTGTAGAGATTCTTTGCTCGAATCCCAAACTTATTGACTTGTCCTTCCTCATCCACACTAACTCCTACACTCTGAAGCTCATCCCTGCAGTGGACAAACTTTTTCAAGTATACCAGAATAGTGTCATTCTTCTCCATTTTTATTTTCCTGAGTTTATCCTTGAGCGCCAACTTCCTCTGGTCACTCTTGCTTTGGAAAAAATCTGTCAAAGCTTTCCACATAAAGAATGGAGAAGCTTTACCATGAAGGTTGGATACTATTTGATCCTTCACACCTTCCAACAGAATCCTTCGACACCTTGCTACCTTCTTTTGCCATGCGTCAAGTGCGGCAGCATCGCTAGAACCCGGTTTAGGAATTTATGCATCTATGAAATCCTTCAACCCATTTTCATCCAGCACCACCTCCATCATGTCCTTCCATGAAATATAATTTGAGCTTCCCTCAAGGGAATAATCCAATCACAATCCGTTGAAAGACATCTCAACTTTGACACCAAGAAAACACTGTAGCAATTTCGAATTCCACCAGCACAAAACTCAACCGCTTCAATGCTTTGCAATTGCTCCAATGATCAATATTGCTCTGATACCATGTAGAAATTTAAATAACTGATATGTTATCCACTGATATTCTCCTTATCACACAATATTTTATCTTCATGTACAATACAAAATCTCTTCTACCATTGATCATCACATGCGGAAATAAAATCAATTGCATGCACACATTAAAACCATAAAAATTCACACATATGAACACAGTATGTATTGGGAAAGCTTAAAGCTGAAAACCCCCAAATATATGTATATTATATATGTCATATAGATCATGTAACAATCATCATACAAAGCTCCTCACAATCTCTCAGTATAATCTCCACTTGCTACACACTAATCAGGCCCGATCTTGCAAATCCCATGCACTGATCTTTGCCAGCCTTTAGCCTGCCTCTACTGCACAATCCCTGTTGAAGAATGCCTCTTGATGGGAATGTATTACCCCAGAATTTCTCATGCAGTATTTATAGGCATCTCTACTAAGTGTTGGATGCAAAACATGCATCACTTATAGTCACAACTGATAGTCACACTTTCCCTTTCACCTATCTTTGCACTGGTCTCCACTGAAACTGTCCATGCACTGAAGTTAACTGATGTATTCTTTAGTTGATTAATGAGTTTATAATTAGTGAATTAATTAATAATTATTTCACACCACTCTCACTAATTGTATCAATCAGTTAAACTAGATACAAATAGCTCAACTATGTTTAGATTAGTTAAACTGAACACAACTCCATTAACTTCCTCAATCAACTCCGCCAAACTCTCTCACATGAGTTCTAACTGAAGTATCCATGCAATAGCTCCACTTAACCCTCAGGAATAGCGTAATTCCTTCTGTCAGCTCCTGTGCCACATCTGTGCACTTAACTGAAGTGCTCGAAGAGAATAAGATAATGTTTAGAGTCCAAATATTATTAAGAGCTAATAATATTCGACATATCTATTTTTAGACTGGCAATCTAAAAATAGATTCCGCCCAATATGTCTAAAAATAGAAATCCATCTATTTTTCCAACTTGACCAACCATCCACAAATCGCATCCTGCAACTCATAGAATATGATCGACATGTCTAAAAATAGACATAGTCTAAAAATAGACTTTACGACAAAAATCACCTGTGTGGCCCCCACCTAGTTTAGGTGATCACTTTCCAACTAGGATCAGGAATGATGTTTCAGGATGCCTCCTTCACTATTTCTTGTTGCAATCTTCAACAGTATATCTCACCCTTTCACCTATTTCTGCACTGGGTCTCCACTGGATCTGACATGCACTGTAGTTAACTACTGTATTATTCATTTGATTAATGAGTTTTTATTTGTGAATTAATTAACTAATTATTTCACTCCACTCTCACTAGTGTATCATTCAGTTAGATTAGATACAAATAGCTCAACTGAGTATAACTGAGTTAAACTGAATATAACTCCATGAACTACTCTTCCAACTCTGTCATAACTTTTCCACTTCAGTTCTAGCTGAGTCCTTCATCCATGAACTCCAGTAAACCCTTAGGAATTGCGTAATTCCTTCAGCCCACTGATTTGACAAATATGTATACTGAAATTAAGTGCTCCAAGAGAATAATTTGATGTTTAGAGTCTAATTATTAGTAAGAGCTAATAATAATCGACATGCATCTATTTCTAGATCAACGATCTATAAATAGACTTCACCCAATATTCTAAAAATAGAATTTCATCTATTTTTCCAAATTGACCAACCATCCACAAATAACATCCTGCAACTTCTGAAATATGATCACCATATCTAAAAATAGACTTGCGCCAAATATAGCCTGTGGACCCACTTAGTGAAGGCGACTCTTTTCACTAATCTCATCATCTTGTTGAATCTCAACACTTGCTGCTACCTTATGGATGAATGAACATGAAATGTCGAAATAATTCATATTTGATGTAACTGGCATGCCTCTTGTAGTGACTTTGGTTATTACCCTTGGACTTTGATCTTCAAATAACCGATACATTGCTTCCCATGATGAAATGTCGCAATCCTTGTTGCAGGTGGTGTCTGAAAACAAGGCGAGACATATCTAAGTCTTCAGTAGATGATGCTTTGTCAATTTCTTTGCCTTTCTTTCTCATTTCAATTTTCCTCACTCCGTTAAGTGGTCTCCTGATTTCAAGAAAACAGAGCAAACATTACAAGTATAGAGAATAGGGAGGAAAATATAATTGAAACAAATGCGGCATTCAATCACATCAACGTATTCTCAAAGTAGATATGAATCTATCGAAACCTTACTCTTATTAAATTTTATTAATCACCAATAATATTTTTAAATCAAACCTCTTATACCTTCACATGAAATTTGTATCGATCAACTTAAAGAGTTGGATCTCATATTTCGGTTTGATTTGATATGAGTCATTTTCATCGCATATCGTAACTTATAACCATTTCCATTTATGGTGTTACCCATAAATTCTGGGAAATGTAATATGCATAAATCGCACATTGCAACTTTTATGCGGTAAATGAATTTTATTTTAGTTATATCCAGCGAAATGTGAAGTGCGATTTAAAGAAATCATGCTATTGTGCTCTACCGGACTTTGGAGTCTTATGTTTATTACTTTATTGGCTCGTTAGGTCAGTGTAATCACAATTTTCACCAAATTTCATATAATTTTGATCGTTTAACTGAGGTGCAATGCGATTTTAGCTTATAACGATGATTAGGGTGTTTGCAAAAAGATTTTGATATGGCTTTGGAAAGAGCTTAGTGCATATCTTAGTCCGCATGAATTAATGGATTTTAAGTCATTTTAAGTTTTTAAGTTATGTGAATTGCGATGAGCACTGAGGAATAAAAGTGGATAAGAAAAAAGAAACTTTATTTCCTAATGTTTTTTGAATTAAAGCTAAAAATAAATGAAAATGAATTTCTTAATTATTTCTAAAGGGTCCCCAATTATTTAAATAAATGGGGGTTGTTGTATAGCTCAAAATTTTCATAACACAAACCAGAATCTTCAATTGGGAAATTTTTGTTTCTTAAATATCAAACAACCCCTGAATTTCTAATTTCTCTCATAGAATCGGTGTCCGTATAATTCAGGATCAGATAAAATACAAGATTCATTGGATGAGCCCCATTTCAAAGCTATCAGATGGCCACAAGATTGAAGCACATATGTTTCTGGTCTACAATGTTGTGTAGAAATTATACAAAATACATGTATGTCCTAGATTCTCCTTATCTAACAATGTGTTGCTGTTAAATACAGAATCGCTTCTACAAATATTTGCAGAATTAAAAACACAATCGCCAATTACAATATCATGAAGAAGGATCAATCACACACAACATAGATAATTTCCCAGGGAAAGCTTACAGATAAAAACCCAACTATATTCTATTGTATATTATATCATGGATCATGAAAAAATTACATACAAAGCTCCAATCCATGAGCCCTTAGTACATGAAATAATTGTCTCACACTGTCATACAAAAATTGGCAAGTTTCTTTATCAATTTACTGTCTCTAGACATCCTTCCTCTCCTGCACAATCCCTGCTAATAGAAATCCCTGAATGAATGCAATATTTCCTACCTTGACTGCACAATCCTCATGGGCACATCCAATGTGTGTGTGTTTTCATGTGTGCAACCGGATAATGTCACAACTAATAGTTTAATTCCCTTTCACCTATAACTTAATTGGGTCTCCACTGGATCTAACATGCATGCAGTTAATAATATTAAATCTTCAGTTGCATGTGAGACCACTGATTGTGAATTAATTAATAATTAATTCACTTGATCTCTCACTAGTGTATCTTCAGTTACAACTAGAAAAACTGAGTTTAACTCACTTAACTGAGTTAAAATAATTTACAACTTGCACAACTGCACTTCCAACTTTGTTACAACTTCGAATCACTCAGTTACAACTAAGTCAAAATGCATGTCCCACCAACCAACCACTTAACTAAAATTCCTTTAGCTAATTGATTTTCCACTTCAGTTAACTATTTCCAATTGCTCATTGAGAATAGATTATAGTTTATTGTCCAACTAATATTAAGGGATAATAATAGTAGACATGCATCTATAAATAGACATGCATTCTATAAATAGATTATGCACATACATCTATAAATAGACATACACCTAAAAATAGCCTCAAGCTCCATCCTAGTGTAGGTACTTAATTTTCACTAGGATCTTCGTGTTGAGTCTCAAGACTCCCTCTCAACAAGAAAGGGATTATCCTTCACCCTGATCCTGTCTCTATGGTATTAAAATTTTCTCCTGGTGAGCACCTTCATCAGAATATCTGCATCCTGATCTTCCATGGGAATGTACTGAAGCAACATGATTCTCCTCTACACAAAATCTCTGAGATGATGGTACCGGATATCTGTATGCTTAGATCTATCATGAAACACAAGATTAATCGAGAGTTTAATGCAACTCTAATTATCATAATGAATCACTTCCAGATCCATATGAGAACCAAACAAACCAACCAAGATCTTTCTCATCCAGATAGCCTCACATGCAACTTGACTCGCTGCCATGTATTTTTCTTTTGCTAAACTGAGTGCCACGGATCTCTTTTTCATGTTCTACCAAGAAACAGCTATAGACCCGATACTGAAGATCCCCCCCTGATGTGTTCTTTCTATCTGATGGAGTGCCCCCCCAATCTGCATCTGTGAAGCCATGAAACGTCACGCCATCCTTCCATCTGTACCATAAATCATTCTCTGATGTGCCCCTCAGGTATCTCTGGACATTCTTCCCTGCCTTCCAAAAGAGTCTGGTAGGCTTAACCATAGCTTTACTTAGCTCATTAACCACATAGAAAATGTTTGGTCTTGTGTTCAATAGATACATTAGTGAACCCACTAATTGTCGATAGACAGTAGCATCCACTACCTCTCCATAAGTAGCATCCCCTTTCCTCCAATTTCCTGGAAGAGGAGTATCCATGGGTTTGCAGCCCTTCATGTGAAACTTACCTAGTATCTCCCTTGCATACTTTCCTTGAGACACAAAAATTTCACTATCTCGTTTCCATATTTCCAATCCAAGGAAATAATGAAGGACGCCCATATCCTTCATTCTGAACTCCCTTGCAAGATCCTCCTTGCATGTGTGTATTAACTGCTCATCACCAGTCAATATTAAATCATAAACATAAAGAAAAATGATTAAAATCTTACCCTCCACCATAATTTGGTATAGGTTTGCATCTTCTTCACTTTTGGTGAAGCACAGTTTCGTGAAATAGTTGTATATCTGAGTGTACCAAGCATGGGGTGCTTGCTTCAGCCCAGACAATGCTATTTTGAGTCGAAACACATGTGAATCACTGTTGAAGATATCAAAACCTTCAAGTTTCTCTATGTACACCTCTTCCTTAATGATCCCATTGAGAAACACAATTTTCACATCCATCTAATGTAATGTTCCAAATCTGGAAATTTCTGCTCCATCGGGAATATCTTCCGATATTCTAATTCCTTCTTAAGTGAGCTATCACAAGTCCATTTCAAAGATTGAATAATGGGGAATTTACAAGATATGAATCCTTATAAAGAAGGGAGAAATCCTGAGGCTAGTTGGCCCTTCTCAGACTCTGCCTATGGATATGCAATATTCCACCTCGGGAATTTCTGCTACAGGGTCCTTGAGGATGCTATATAAGGAAGCTGCTACAAAAATAATACATACCAAAACTAGGATGCCCTAGATAACATCTCATACAACTCCTATGCATAATATGAGCTCAAATAAATAACTCTAGATTGGTTATTCGGATCTCCCCAATCTAGGTCTCTAAAGTAATGCTCAATGAGAGAGCTTATAGCAACATAAGAACATGAATCTGAAACTCTGAAAATATGAATACATCATAAGAGGAAAATTCTACAGCCATAATTATATTATGATACATCAGCATAAATATACAAGAAATAGTTGAGGGACAAGCCACTCAAACTTTAAGAGTAAACCTCCAATGAATAAGCAGTGAAATACAAGAGTAGCTGCAACTCCACAAAATGTCGGATTAGCTGCAACTGCGTAGTGTATATGAAGGCATAGCTACTTAACATAAATTAAATACATATTTGGCTGAAGGAATACAAGAAATAAGTCCAATAACAAGAAATGGGCTGAAATACAAGATTTCTAGTCAATCTATGAAAGATTTCTAGAAATGTCGAAACATACAAAAATGTGACAACCAAGTTGTCATTGCAACTGATAAAAAATGAGAATGAAGCTATGGAAGATCTGAAATTTAAATTCCCTCCTCTGATAATGCCTCCAATACAAAGGGCTGATCCCTTTGCCTCAAAAGAAACTCTTGATAAGCTCTATGAAACCCTCTCTCACTGCCTCCATAAAATAATGCAGTTTCCTCCATGGACTGCATGGTGGGGGATGATGTAAGTGTGGCCTCATGCCACTGATCTGAAATAATACTCGGTAATCCTCCTTTTAGCTCCTCCAATGAATATATCCCTCCATCATTGAAGAAAAAAAGCTAAGAAGACTCCATGAGTTCCTCTCTAGTTGCACCCAGCTACACAACGTCCTCTCTGCTGCAGAAATAATGTTGTAGAAGATGACTGAAGCTATGGCCAATTCCGGATTGAGGAAATGAAGCTCAATCCTCATCCTTGTTTTAGGAAGAGGTAGGGATTCCCGACCGGGAATGCCCTAGTGCCCGAGGGCACCATCACCCTGCTAAACAGCTTGGGGATGCAAGCTTTGCAGACCCTTGTCTAAAATCTAAAACATAGCATAATAAAAATGGGCTGCCATCTCCTCCATATAAAGTGAGATAACTCTTCCCCACCATGGTCCCACCAATTATGGTTTCCACCCTTGCATTAATGTCTTCCCTCCAAATCTGCACAGCTTCTCTAGGAAGCTTCTCCTCTATAGGCAGCGCTATTGACTTTAGTCAAAGATGACTAATCCAAGTGAGCTGGGTTTCATTCACACACTTGGTGTTTATTTCGGCTGCTTTATTCACTCCCCTTTCACATTAGGAGTGTTATTTCTTCATCTAAAAGGGGCTAAGGTGTCTCCTTGCCCATTTTATTAAACAAAAATAAAATGTGCAACTATAATGTTCCATTTTAGCTTGAGGCTAAAATTGGGAACATTACAGTCCTCCCCTCCCACATGTTTCTTACCCTCAAGCAACTTCATAGAGAGAAAAAAATCTTCTCCCCCTTCTTCTTTTGTGTACTCCTCATCAATGGTTCCACCACTGCTCAAAATATGATGTAGTAAATCCGTCCTCCAATGCTCTCTCCCAAGTATGCAAGCTGACAACAATGCTCCTCATGGAAAGATAGAAGTTGTAGTGGAACCATTCCTGCTGTGATAAGGCCTCCTTAAGGTAGGAGTGATGATATGCATGGGAAAATGTGTCTCCCAATGATGATCCTCTCATCCATGCAATCATCCAAATCTCAACCCCCGGTTTCTGCAATGTGTTGGGGCTGAATGGAGAGCTGTGATTGTGCTTCACATGATGGCCCTCTCTCCATACGCTGCTCATATGGGGCTGCCTTGTATTTGGGATGGAAAATTATGGCCTCCAAGAATGGCCCAAACTACCCCACCAAGAAAATCAGCCATGAAATGCCTCTGCAAATTCTCCAAGTGGTCCCTCCCACAAGAAGATACAAGTAGCAATGTGGCAATCATGGTTTGCCATGGTATCTCCTGCAAGATAAAAAAATATAAAATGGGGATAATCATGCTCCCAATGGGCTGTACATACAATACTCTCCAAATAATGCTCCTCATGAGAGTACAAACATCAGAAATACAAGGAGAAGTATACAATGAAAGCAAGTTTCCAAATGACATACAGAGATTGTTTCAAAGTTCCACTTCATGGAACTTGTGTAGTGCCTCTTGGCCTGCCTCAAAATCACAAATAACAAGTGTTGTACTAGCCACTTTTTTTCTGCCACAACATCTCCTCATAAGATGAAACATGAAATACACATTGGTGCCAAAGGTGCACACCAAGAAGCATGTGGCTTCCCCCACAACCCATCATAATAATGGTCACCCCCATTGCTGTAATGGGCCAAAAGTACATCAAAATAGGGAGAATAAGGAGATGTGATCATCCTTAGCTCATCAAACTATCCATAAAATTAAGGAAGGAAAATCAAAATGAAGATCTATACCTCCTCTACCATGTACTCCTGTCCTTGAGCTAAAATGGCTCATCTGAATGCTCTCCCTCTCCTCCAATGAGTAAGGGAATGGTTGTGCCAACCTCTCCAAAATAAATCCAGGCTTTGAATCTATCCATATGCTGATGTAGATCATGCTGAATGCCCTCCAAGTGAACTCCTCTAGCAAGGCAAAGTATGCATCCAAGTGCATAGCTAAGAAGTCCGCATGTGCTGCATGAAAAAGTTTCTCCTTGAGACTAGAAACTCTAGTCAACAAGAGTCTGCCATGATGAAAGATGATCATATCATCCACTAAGTGTCTACCATCTCCATCAAGGCCATCCAATAATCATGCATGCACCAAGATCCTAGTACCACTCAACCAAAAGCTGAGTCCTCCAACGTGGATCAATCCTCTACATACACAGCGTTGGTATTCTGCAATATGGTGCTCCATCACGCTACTGCCTGCTACCTTTACATCCCCTCATGCAAAATTCATCCTCCAAGTTGCTGCCATTCCCATCATGTAGCTGCTCATGCTCAAAGAAATTATGATGTCTGAAAATAAGCCTCCCATGAGAGACTATCACCTCCAAAGAATCTCTTGACCCTGGTCAATGTAAGCATGAGTGGCCTCCATCTACTCCAATGCATGAAAGATTCCTTCCTCAAAGGAAGTATCATATCTCTCACCAAATATATGTAGCAGCCATCCTGCATCATGAAGATGCTATCCTCCATCCATACAACAACTCTATCTGCGCAGTGAAACTGATGAGAATGGGTGAGACTGAATAATGAGAGAATGTATCCCTCCTCCTTGTGCTTATCCCCAAACTCTCTGCACTATGCTGGATTCCTCCAATGTCTCCACCTCTCCAGAATCCAAGAGTGGTTAACCAAAAAGCACGATGCCTCTCATAATCTCTAGATCAAGTGGCCTCCCAAGTGGAAACCTCCAAAAAGTGAGACATCAAGATAGGAAGTGTATTATGTATATGAGAGGAATGGAAAGTCCCTCTCTCTCTACTGCACAGTGTAGTCCTTCTCCCATGTGAAGAAAATCTCTAAAAATAGATAGGGGTGAATGTCCATCATCCCTTCATGTTTATCCTTCTGCTCTTCTTCTTCTTCTAATGGTACAACGCTATAGGTTCTTCTATGCACCTCCTCTCTACCAACATGTGACTGTGTTTCCTCCTGAGTGAGAGGCCTTGGGTCTTGGCCTTATCTTGAAAGAAATGTCTCCTCACCCTCACAAATTGAATATTTCCCTTCATACAATGGGGGTCTTTCCTCTAGCAAGTCATTCTCCTTATTTCTTCCCCTCTAGAAATATGGAATGATCTTTGTTTCATGGTTCCCCTTCATGCATGCAAAGTGTTTGTAGTTTTGTCACACCCAGTTGCACACTGATTTTCATCAATACCTTTTGAAAAACTCTTTGTGACTCCAACATATGATCTCTCATTTGCATGAGAACATGAAATAGAACTCTGAAATCATCTATCATGAATCATACCTCTGAGTTGCAGCGCTGCTCCTCCAAAGGCCTCATCTCCTTTCATCCATCCTTCTTGCAGTAGCTATGCGAAATGTACTGCGCTGTGGGTCTACATGTGAGGTTGAATGCTCACACCCTCCATGAAAATATCTAGGGCTTGTTTCATCCACAAACCCTTTCCAGAAAATCTCTCTAAAATTTTCCCTTTCAGCAGATCTTGAATGGTGTGCTCAGTGGTCTGGAAAAGAAGAAGGGAAACCTCCTCTTCCTTCATTCCTCTTCCTTGTTTCCTCTGTCAATATCCTCTCCTTGGAGAGAAGCTCCTCCTGCTGATGACATTATATATTGGGCATAGTCTCAGCCAATATCATGCTTCGATACCACTATAATGTTCCAAATCTCAAAATTTCTACTCCATTGGGAATATCTTCTGACATTCCAATTCCTTCTTTAGTGAGCTATCACATGTCCATTTTAGAGATTTAATGATGGGTAATTTATAGGATATGACTCCTTCTAAATAAGGGAGAAATCCTGAGGTTAGTTGGCCCTTCTCAGACTCTTCCTATGGATATGCAATATTCCACCTCGGGAATTTCTGCTACAGGGTCCTTGAGCGCGTTGTATAAGGAAGTTGCTGCAAAAATAAGAAATAAAAAAATTGGGATTCCCTATATAACATCTCATACAACTCTTATGCAGAATATGAGCTCAAATAAATAACTCTAGATGGGTTATTCAGATCTCCCCAATCTAGGTCTCTAAAGCAATGCTCAATGAGAGAGCTTACAGCAACATAAGAACATGAATCTGAAACTCTGAAAATATGAATAAATTGTAAGAGGGAAATGATACAGCCATAATTATATTATGATACATCAATAGAAATATACAAGAAATAGTTTAGGGACAAGCCACTCAAACTTTAAGAGAAAACCTCCAATGAATAAGCAGTGAAATACAAGAGTAGCTGCAACTCCACAAAATGCCGAAGTAGCTGAAATTTCACAGTGTATATGAAGGCATAGCTACTGAACATAAATGAAATACATATGTGGCTGAAGGAATACAATAAATAAGGCCAATAACAAGAAATGGGCTGAAATACAATATTTCTAGTCAATCTATGAAAGATTGCTAGAAATGTCAGAACATACAAAAATGTGACAACCAATTTGACACTGCAACTGATACAAAATGAGAATGAGGCTATGGAAGATCTGAAATTTAAATGCCCTCCTCTAATAATTCCTCCAATACAAAGGGCTGATCCATTTGCCTCAAAAGCAACTCCTAATGAGCTCTATGAAACCCTCTCTCACTGCCTCCATAAAATAACGCAGTTTCCTCCATGGACTGCGTAGTGGGGGATGATGTAAGTGTGGCCACATGCCACTGATCTGAAATACTACCCGCGAATCCTCCTTGCAGCTCCTCCAATGAATATATCCATCCATCACTGAAGAAAAAAAGCTAAGAAGACTCCATGAGTTCCTCTCTAGTTGCACCCAGCTACACAACGCCCTCTCTGCTGCAGAAATAACACTGTAGAAGATGACTGAAGCTATGGCCAATGCCAGATTGAGGAAATGAATCTCAATCCTCATCCTTATTTAAGGAAGAGGTAGGGATTCCTAACCGGGAACACCCTAGTGCCCGAGGGCACCATCACCCCGCTAAACAGCCCGAGGATGCAAGCTTTGCATACCCTTGTCTGAAATCTAAAACATAGCATAATTAAAATGGGATGCCATCTCCTCCATATAAAGTGAGAGAAATATTCTCCGCCATGGTCCCACCAATTAGGGTTTCCACCCTTGCATGAATTTCTTCCCTCCAAAATTGCGCAGCTTCTCTAGGAAGCTTCTCCTCTAGGCAGTGCTATTGAATTTAGTCAAAGATGACTAATCCAACTGAGCTGGGTTCAATTCACACCCTTGGTGTTTATTTCAGCTGCTTTATTCACTCCCCTTTCACATTAGGAGTGTTATTTCTTCATATAAAAGGTGCTAAATGTGCCATCCCATTTGTGCTAAGAGAGCAAGGATGGATCTTATGGAAGAATACCTTACAACAGGTGAAAATGTCTCTTCATAATCTATCCCCTCGATCTGTGAGAAGCCACAAATTTGACCTTGTATTTCTCCACAGTCCCATCAGCAGTTTTCTTTACCTTGTAGATCCATCTTGAACCTACCACTAATTTATTGTAATATTCCCAAATAGAGAATGTAGCAATATAAGACTGATATGCAGGAAAATAACGCAGATCATTAAAGTGAGAGAAGAAGGCCAATATGGAGACCTTTCAAAATAATTTACAATAGTAAAATAGATGTACAATGAGGCCCATAAGATGCATAACTAGAAATACAAGTCACCAATAGAAGAAAAATCCTCAAAAGAGGTGTTGCAACCATATATTATGACTGGAAATAGCTTGAAATTGCTATTTTATTTGGTTGTAAAGAGATTTTGATTACACTTCATATTTAGGGAAAAAAATGCATGAACAGTCAGTTCTATGACAGATCCATACACTATATTGGCTCTTCTTCAGAATCCCCTTGGGGTTTTTAGCATTACACCATGTACAACTTGTAGATCTGAGTTTTTAGACTGTAGTTCTGCAGAAATATTCAGATCTGGAATTATATATTATCTAATATGAAACAAGAGAATGATCCCTCCAATGGATCTCCAAAGTGAAGGGCAGATCCCCAACACTTGAAAACCAACTCTCCAGACAATGTGCCAAAATACCCTGCAATAGCACCTACAGGAAAAATGCAGATATGGAAGTAAAACTGCATTTTAGGGTTTAGAACATGGTTGGCCACATGCCAAGATCATAAAATGATGCCCAAGAACTCCAATACACTCCCCCCAATGTAGTAGAAGCCTCCTCCACTGAAAAATGGCAATGCAATGATCTAGATCTGAGTAGATCTAGCCTCCACTTGTTGTAGATTACAAAGACAACCAAACCCTCAACATGATCTACGTTGTAGTTGAAAGAAGAATCTCAGCCTTCAGCCAGATAGTGGACAATACAAAACAAACTCTTCCAAGAGGCCTCTCAAGGAAAGAGGTGGGATTCTCGATCAGGAACACCCACTGCTAAACAACACTATTCTCAGCTAAACAGTAAGAGAATGATATATGTCTAAATAGAAAATATATTCAAAAGTATAATGTTCATCAACAACCTTTTCATGCTTCCATCCTCTTCCTTTTATAAGTTGAGAGCTTGCAAACCCTAAACCACCTTCAATGGAAACACTTATTTCACACAAAGCAGCTTCATCTAAAATTGTGGTGTGTCTCATTGATGGCCACTCCTCCAAGAAAATGTTGTAGATTTGGTCAAGGTTGACCCAGTCAAAATATCCACCCACTTTCACACCTAAGGGTGCTTGTTTAAACAACCAAGATTTAGCCTTTTTACATTTGGCATTGATTTATTCACTGTTTAGGAGTATTATGGACCTCCTTTTCATTTTTATTCTTCAAACAAAAAAATAAAACAAAAATGAATATTCCAATTAGCTTAGGACTAATTAGGAATATTACAGTCCTCCCCTCCAAAAGGTTGCTTGTCCTCAAGCAATTGATAAGGTGAGTGCTGCAGCTCTTCTCCTCCTCCATTGGTGACACCAACATGTGATAAGCTTCCTCCATCAGCTAAGTGTTCACCAATCCATCCCTCCATGAATTGTTCCCCCAAATTTCTCATGAGATGCAAAGATTCCATCCCATAAGGAGACAATAGCTCAAATGAAACAAACATGGTTTGCCCAATGTTCTCCCTAAAGCATGTAGCATAAGGTACATAGAGAGTTTCCATCCCATAGGATACATACATACCTTCCCTCCTTCCTCCATAGATCCCCATAAAAGGTACACGTACATCATCAATGTAGGGAATCAAAACAATGTATATGCAAATAGAAATTTGTGCATATGGAGGTGGGTCATAGTCCCACATGTGGAACCAATACAGTGCATCTCCTGCCTGCATCAGATCTAGATGTGGTAAGTGGTTTCCCCACCACTTGCTTGCTTCCCATGTTATCTCACCATGGTTTAAAGTGTGAGATATATTTGGTGCCTTAGGAAAGCACCCATCATGATGAAAAATCTCCCTTTGTCCTCCAAGGGAGTGGCCAAGTTCAGAAATTTGTGTGGCCCAAGGTTGGCCATGAAGTATATAAGATACAATACTCCTCCTTGGAGTCCTGACCTACATAAACATAGTGACAGAATACATACAATCAGAAAATAAAGTATGATTTACATGAGTATGTCCTTCACCAACAATCATCCTTGTACAAATGGAGTGGTGCATAGATGTTTCTCCATTCTCAAAAGAAGGGAGAGATAGCTGAAATAACTCTTTCATAGAGTCATATTGTTGTCCCAACTCCACATGGTTCATGCATTCTTGAAAATTCTGATGTAGTTCTCCTTCAAAGCCTTCCCAATCAAAGCTCCTCATGATGATGTTGTAGATCTTCATGGAATATATGTGGATGAAACAAAACTCTTCATAGGCTCTTTGTAGCAACTTCTTCTTGAGCTTGGAGGCTCTAGACAAGAAGCTCCTACCATGATGATAGATGACTCCCTCTTGGACTAAATAGCCCTCTTCATATAGCTGGTCATCAAGTATCATACAAGCAGGGAAAATTTTAGGGGCTAAAATTTGTAGGTGGGCTAATTTTCCATGCTTTTTCCAAAAACAAATTCAGTAATTTCCATTTTTTCTAAAAGTGATTTGCCCAAATTTTATATTATAAAATTATTTCACCTTAAAAATTGCCAAATTTTATATAGAGAATGTTTAAAATTATTAGAAATTTGAATATTTTTACAAAAATATTGTCAACCATTTTATAGACTGCATATGATGGGCTACATGATTTTCCAGAGTTTCTAAACTTCAAGATAAATTTCCATCCTTAAAATTTTCCTTGCATAAAAGTGTGAAGATCCTTGGAATAATCCACCAACAGTTGGGATTCCAAATATGGATGTAAAATCCCCAATAATGACAACGCTAATAATCTATCAACTGAAATGTTTTTCATGTGGCTTCTCTCCTTAACATCTCCCATGCCAAAGGTATAATTTGGAATGCCATTATTTCCATTCTTCTCCTCCCACAGTGTAGATTAAAAAATGAGAGTGGGTGATGATGATAAGGTGAGAACATCTCCCTCCTCCTTCAGCCTAACAAAGACTCCCAGTGCTATATTATTGTCTTCCAATGCTCCCATCCCTCTAGAATATGAATTTGGAGCATAATGTTGTGAGATATCTCCCACAAAAACTGAATCAGGTGGCCTCCTAGGTGGTTTGCCACTAGATAAAAGTGTCCCATGCAGCAACCTCATGAGCATGATAGATGGGACTGTAAGGTCCTTGCTTCCACTGCACAAATCCATCTATGATCTTTGTGTGGAAGTGGTATGTGAGGGGTATGTATGCATGCCTTTGATAATTTAAGTTTCACCACTCTTCTTTTCCACCCATTCCATTTGCAAAGCCTCCCAATCAGTGGTGACTTTTCCCAATGTAATGAACCATTCAACACCCAAAATCACATTGGTGTCGGGTATGTTAATGAAAAAGAAGTGATCAACTAATGTATAAGTCCCCATGGTGACTAAAAGTGATTGGAAATAATGCATGCATTACATTTTTCTATCTCTTGGGACCAAAACAAATAATCCCTCAAAATCATCAGTGGGTATTTCCCTCCTTTGCACTAGTTGGACATCAATAAAATTGTGGGTAGCCCCACTATCAATCAACACAGAAACCTTCTGATTCAAGATGGAACCTTGAACTCTTAAGTTCAAGTACTTAGGTTCTCCTCTCAAAGATGCAAGAGCCCCTCCAATAAGAGCAAATGCTCCATTCCCATCTCCTGATGGTTTTGGCTCTCCTCCTGCAGTGTCAGCATTGTGACCTCTTCTTGGTTCATCTACTTCTTCCTCCTCATCATCTGAGAAGACCTCTATGTAATGTGATTTTCCATCAGCACATCTATGTCCACGTGCCCATGATTCTTGGCAAGTGAATAAAATCTTCCTTCTTCTTAGATCTCTCTGGAATTCATCATCAAGAGGCTTCTTGTGTGAGCTCTCCTTGGAAGGAGCTACTTTTCTTCCTTTCCCTTTGAAGGAAAAGAGGGCTTATGTTGAAATATTACCTTTGATCTTGGTAAGGAATCTTGAAGGTCTCTAACCCTTTCAATAGCATCATGCAGGGTAGTGGGCTTGGTAGATTTAACCAACCCATGAAGAGGTTCATCTAAACCATCAATGAACATGTACACCCTTCTTGTTGTAGACAAATCAGGAACCATAATAGATAATATTAAAAATTCAAAAATGTAAGATTCTATATTAATTGATTTTTTCAACTTTCCAAGGCTCATGAATGGTGCCTCTGGATCTCTTCTATCAAATATTTCCACTAGCCTTCTAGTGAACTCTGAATAAGTAGTCAGATTGGAATGACCCAATGTAGACAATCCATGGAACCACCAATCATGTGCTTCACCTTCAAACTGCAGCGCTACAATATTGATAGCCTCCATCTCTGGAACCTTGTTCAACTGAAAGTAGATGTGAATTTTTTCTACCCATTATTTGGCAGAACACTTGGATGACCCATAAAAGTTAGGTAAAAATAATCTGCCCATAGAGTGATGTAGATCATGATTCTGAATGAATCCACCACCTCTATGATGATGCCCTAGTCTTATTTTTTCCTTGAGGTGAAAAAACTCCTGAAAACTCAAGTGATCTTTGAATCTCTGGTTTTGAGACTCATATTCTTCAAAATAGTCTTCAAGGGATTCTTGCTCTTGAAACCCTTCATTTCCCACAGCCAAAAAGGTAGGCATGGTAGAGCATTGGGAAACTTGTGGCTGATGCACTGGTTGATCATTCTAGTGGTGAGACATGCCAGAGATTTCTCCAAGATGGAATCCTTTAGGGGATTCTTTGATTCTATCCAATATCATCTCTTTGATCTCTCTAGAAAGATCTTGCACGGCTCTCAAAAGGATATTAGGAAAATGATTTTCTTCTTCTTTACTTCTATATACAGGGGCTTTACCCTTGTCCTCATTGTCATTTGTGTAATCAAATTTCTTCTTCTGTCTTCTCTTCAGATACCCCTTCTCTCTGTCAGTAAGAGGTTCTTCGTCTTCAGAAGACATATTGGCTTCTTAGGAAGCACAGGCCATGCCAAGATGATGTTGTGATACCACTGTAATATTCCCAAATAGGGAATGTATCAATATAAGATTGATATGCAAGAAAATAATGAAAATCATAAAATTAAGAGAAATAGGAAAATATGGACACCTTTCAAAAGCATTTACAGCAGAAAAATAGATGTAAAATGAGGCCCATAAGATGTGTAGCTGGAAATACAAGTCACTAATTGTGACACAGCATTTTGTCACTGTCCCTACAATCCACCGTCTCGAACATTGGAGGGATTTTCCCATGACCTGTGAGCAGTGAAATGACCTGAAACCACTTTCATGGCATCCCCTTTGATAAAGATAATCATTCCTATGAAGAAATTTTCCTCTCAAAACCCCTAAAAACAGATCTTTTAGCCTTGACGCGACTAGCCAGTTCAACCCTCACGCCAATGGGTAAAATCCACCATATAGGGCGCGCCAGCTAGCACTCTGTCCCTGTGTCTCACTCATGCCAAGATTAACAAGGGATGTTTTTAAAAAATAAATGGTGGAAGTTTGATTCCAAAAAACTCCTAGACGAGTCACTAAAATGAGTTTGGAGGTTTGGCTCGAGATCTCCATGTATGGGAGGTGGTTTTTCACCTATCATGGAAGCTTCCTTAGAGATAGGGCCAATCCCATGATTGTAGGGATCCCAACTCCCCTTCCTCCATATATATAATATTGCCTTCACCCTTAGCAAGCTAGCTGAACTTGTAGGAAGGAAACTATAGCCAGATAGCTATTGAGAGCCAAAGCAAAGAGAGAGAGCTTTGTCTCATTTCCGACTGGCTTCGTTGACACGTGCTCTGTTGTCAGCCCCGCCGAAGGAAGATCAAGCATCAAATCTTTGGGTTGTATCTTTCCTTTGTTATTTTAATGATAAATGAATTTGATTATGGTTCTATTCATGTGTCTATTTCTTTATGCAATGAATTACATCCTCTCTGACTGATGTATGGTTACAAGCTTTAGATTTACATTGTGTATCGTTGTGTCCTTTGCATGTGTGCAGGTGTTCAGATGTGTCGAGCAGAAGAATCTTGATTTTCCAAGCGAGGGATAGAAAGCATCATCCTTTCTTCAACGACCATTGCGTAGGATTTGAGGTAGGAAGTGCGTTATGATTTTTGTCGTCTTGTAACTAGGAACCTGCGTCACTGCGTGACCTGATTGTTGCTAGACCCGATCTGGGCTAGTAGGGATCGCCTCTGTCCACAGAGGGGATTTACCTCTCCAACAAACTGGTGACTCCGATGGGGAATTAGTTGGAGTTAGTCTTGTCTCTTTCAGTTTTTTTGGGATTTTGATTGATTGATTTTCTCTTCTGGTTTTCCTCCTTTGGGTGTAAAACCCCTGTTCAGCCCTAGAAGACCTGATCTACTCTCTGGTTGCTCTTTTTTTCATTCCTTCCCAGAGTAAACTCGATTGGCGTGGTTTATAGCCTGACAGTCGTGCCAATTGGTGCTTGTTTCTAGTTAGACCCACGCGCCAACGATGTTTTGGCACAGAATATAGCCAAACAGTCGCGCAAACCCTGTTTGGTGTTAGGTTTTGCTTGTTTTTGAGTCCTCTTAGTATGATTTTTGGTTCTAGTGTCATTTTTCTGACTGCTTGAGTGCCTTGAAGTCCTTGTTGACTGTGTCTGACCCTTATCCTCCGGTTTTTTTCCCTTTACCATCAGTTTTGCATTCTAGCCCTAGGGTTTCTAGGTGCTATAGTGTGTTGAGCCTCCCGTGGGAGTTTTTGGTCCTTGTTTTCCTAGTCAACTTCGTTTTTTCTTCTTTGCATTCGCTTTGTTGAATTCCATTGTGTCATTGCGTTAGTTGAGTGATTGCTCTCTTTTTCGTTCAAGTTTCCCTTTGTCTTATTTCGAGCCTAAATTACACGGTTTGTATGAGTATTTTTTAGATTCTTCTTCGATTTGAGGAATTTCTCCATCAGTTTGAGTTCTGATTGTGTGTGTTTGCATTGAGTGAACTTTCTTGTTTCGACTCTCTCACCGTCATTTCTCGAATTGGTTTCTTCATTAGTTTTTCATTTTTTTTGGTGCATTTGCTCTAAAACATTGAAAAATACAAAAACAAATCTCTTTGCATTTTGATTAGATTAGTGAAAATCGAAAGCTTTTCCGCATTATTAGTGTTATATAACTCTAAGAGAAAAGTTTTTAGTTTCATTAGCATGCATTAGAGACAGTAGTGGATGTTTTGTGATCATTTTGTTGTTATTTGAAAAGCTCTCAACCTTTCCATAGTTAGCTCTTCATCGAACAAAGTGATATATTGTGGCATGTAGTGTGCATTTAGAGGATTTTTGAGATACAACATTCGATAGGGGCTGAAATCGAAACATAATTTAAATATCAACTCTAAAATTTTTCAATTAACCTTAGGCAACATTGAAAAATTAACGGAATATCTAGAGGTCTAGGCTAGTGACGTGTTCCGGCATCGTTAAACCTAGTAGCTGTCATTCGCATTTTGGCTTTAGACAATGCTAGTACAGACTTGTGATCCCTGTACCGTCGTGTATATAAATGGATACCCCACTAGGTTGCTATCCTTTATCTGTAGGAAGCCAATTCTGCCGCATTTTACCCGTGATACACCGGACACAGCATTCGGGGAGATTACCTGCACGTATGTCAATTCCTTGGTTGATTTCTCTTTCATTTTTTAACCAAGGTGTATATGGCAGTTCACGGATATCTGGTACACCACTTACCTAGATTACCAGAGTAGTAATTTTGATCTTTACTGACTCCATAAATTTGAAAATATCATCAAGCACTTGTCCTTTCATGCTCTTTTCCAACCTAAAAGTGATAGAGTCACCTTTTACCGGTTTCTTAACTCTTAAAGTATGAAACGGTAGAGTTTTTTTGCAATGTTTTAAAAATTAACTGCCCACGAAATATTCCTGGTTAAATTTAGTTTCCTTAGGGTGTTGTTCTAAAGTCGTTTCCAATGGCAACATTTCAAGAGTTTACCAACCAAGGAATCCCCTCCGATGGGAATCCTGGTCCTTTTCCTACTTTTGGAAATGTTGGTGCTCCTTATATGGAAACGTTGTCCCTTCTTGGGTTAACTGTTGGGTTGCCTGTTTGGTTGTTTTCAACCTCTGTGGTCCCGAATGTCCCGGCTACTGTTCAATCAGTTCCTCCACCTGAACAACATCATGTTGATTCCAAGGTGGACCTCTCCTCTTCTTCGTCTGTTTCTGCATCCTCCTCTTCTACTTCGCTTGGTGAAAGTCTGGATTCGAGTAACCAAGTGGCTAAGAAGAAGAAGAATAAGACAAAGAAGAATAAGTCTGATAAGAGAGAGGCTAAGGTTGCATCTACTATTTCTAAAACATCTGCTCTCGATGAACCTTCCAACCCTCCATGGAAAGTTAAGTTCCCTTGCATGTTGTGCCATGGAAACCATCTACTTTGAGATTGCCCTAGCATTCCCAAGGTGCTCGAAGTATGGTAAAACGGTCGTCTGTCGTTTCCTTTGGCTTCCAGGAGTCAGGTTGGGGGCATGTCTTCAGCTAGTGCTGGGAAAGCTCCTAAGAAGTAGGGTAAGCTTTCCAATCCCTATAAGTTGTGTGAAGATCACCATTCCATTCACCTTTGTCCATATATGGATGAAGCCAAGATAGTTTTTGACAACTCAACTATTTTTGCATCATGCCTACCGGATGGTTACAAACAAATTTCTTTGATTTCTTAACTAGTTGATTTAATGATTGGTCAAGAGTCATCCTTGGTCGATCCTGCTTCCCCAGAAATTCAAATTCAGAAATCCATTCCCAACCAACCATTGGTAGTGGGATCGGTTGAGTTGGCCCCGTCTGCGGTGCACCAGGTATTTTCCGTTGAGAGTGGATCTCACATCCCTCAGGTTCTTCTTGTTTCTTCAGATTCCTCGGACTTGGAGAAATATTCTCCTGTCCCCGTACCTCAAGAAGCTACTCCTTCGCCTCCCATGATGGACATCCTAGAGGATACCCCTCCCAACTTCGTAATGGAGGTCGTGGAGGATGCTCCTTCTTCTTCTATAACACCAGGGGAAGACCATATCAGTCTGATGGTACCCCCTCCGACTATTTTGTTCACTTCCTTCGATTGGAATCGATTTGCAGGATACTGCCTTCTGCCTTATGTGCCCTTTGAGATCACGGTATAGACCTTTGATCTGGTCGTACCTAGCACCATTATAGATGAAGCCACATCTGTTAGTATCTTATCCTCAACTACTTGGTAAGCTTTCGGTTCACCGCCGCTTATGCCTATTACACAGAATCTATTGGCATTTAACAGAGGAACTAATCAACCATTAGGGATCCTTCAAAAGTTTACTGTTACTTTGGGAGGGAAAACCGTTCATATGGACGTGATGGTTGTTCCTGGCCCCTTGGAATTTAATTTACTCTTGTGCCATGATTATACTTATGCCATGGGAGTGCTTGTTTCCTCCCTCTTTCGTGTGACGTGTTTTCCGCACCAAGGACGAATCGTGACCATCGATCAACTTGTGTTCTTTGGTCCCAATATGGCAGCTATTCCACCATCATCCATTCTGAATATTTATCTGCCAGTTTTATCATCTCTGCTGCATGTAAATTATGCAGCTACCTGTCTTGTGCCTGTATTCAGAGATAGTGTCATTGTGCATCAGGTGCTGGGGGCATTGGGTCTTGATTTCTGAGATGTTTTTCCCCCATCGGATGAGAACCTCTTGGAAGCCATGACTTCTTATTCATCATGATAAGGTGTCTGGAGCATGGTTCATCTGCTTGTGTCAAGCTCCTTAAACCATGAAACAAGGTCATCAGAGCATGGTTCATCTGCTTGTGTCAAGCTCCTTAAACAATGAAACAAGTTAGTCAGAGCACAATTCATTTTCTTATGTCAAGCTCCTTAAAAAATGAAACGGGCTCTTTTGAGCACAGTTCATTTCCTTGTGTCAAGCTCCCTAAAAAATGAAACAAGATGTTATGAGGATAGTTATTTTAATGTGTCAACCTCATTAAAACAATGAAACACATTCCTGTTCAATTTGAGTCTTTGTTTAGATCTCGTAAAATCCCAGTCGAGTCTTTCTCAGATCTCATAACTTGAACCTTCACTCCATTTTCCTTTCATATGGACTGAAGCTTGGGGGGAATGTACCTCGAATTGAGGGCATGCTTACTTTTTCAAGCATAGTTTGTTTTCATTTCAAGCTTGCGTAAAAATAAAACCAGTTTCAAGAATAGTTTATCTTTGTTTCAAGCTTGTGTAAAAATGAAACCATTCCCATTTTACCTCTTGTGATTGCCATTTTATCAGCTGGTTTTGCCATATGAGCCTTGGTTTTCTCACTCCATCGTCATTATCTTCTCGGCAGATCATATGCCTTCACTTGGTTGTTTTACCCCTTCCTGAGGAACCGCTGCAATGAGTGGTCTTGTTAGCCAGAATCTTGACCTTTATTTGTTCTAAACAGTTTCACCATTACCGGAACCAGTAGCTACCCTTAATACCACTCATTCCTCCAGAGGAGTCACCTTTCAGCTCTTTTCTAACTCTCTAAAATTGAAACGATCACAGAGACGCTTGTCATTTTGAACTCGTTAAATGGCTGTGAAATGATATCTACCCAGTATACTTTTAACCATTTTTTGAGCTGGGATAGATTATTTACGAAAAAGGAATACCCTAGCCTATCACGACTAGGAGGTTTTCTTAGACATAGTTTTCTACCTTTTCAGATCTGAGAAACTATATATGAAAAGGGACTGTTGGAGTTTACTTTTCCGCTGTATTTTCAAACTCTCTAAACATGAAAAGAAAACGAGTTCTTCCTTTGTCAGAATCGTTAAAACCTGATGACATCGGACTCCATCGTAATGACGATACTTGAGTTCCTCCTTCCTAGGGCTCGTAAAATGTACTAGGTTGGATTTGTCTGAAGGAAAAAATTATATGACAAGCATATGCTATCCTCTTCAAGCTTGTGTAAAAATAATGAGGTACTCGCCAGAAATGGTGGGGAAAAATGGAACGAGTATCATCGTCGTGTTGGTAGTATGTCACTCTTGAACATGGCACTTATCTGCATTCGTGTTGGGTTGGGGACATCTCATTTCGTTCTCTGCTTGCTTCCATGGGTTTGGGTAATCCTTTTGACCACTCATCTACTCTTTTCCTCATCATCATGACCTCAAATCCCTTGATATCAAATACTTCCAAATCCAGTCTCATGTCACCGATATGTTTAGGAGAAGTTGGCCTTTGCAGTTTTCAACCTCCCTCTGATTCTCTACTGATCCTGATTCAAAAAATTATGTTACTCTATCTCATGTCGATGATGTAGGAAACATTATGGCCCACCTTCGATCAAGGTCACTTCCTGTCAACTTTAGCTCATTATCCAGGAAGCTGATATAGAGACTCCCTTCAGGTACCTTGGAGCCTACATCCCTCAATAGCAGGTTCTTCGCATTCGACGCAAGGTTTTCATTATTGGCCTTCGATCAGATGATTATGCTCATGTTCGACGCCAGCTCACTATTCACATTCAATGGATTGTACCTATAGTACCTTGAGGTTTGTCCTCATTATTGGTGGTTCCTCTCATGTCTGTTAACGGCTTTCATTATTGGCTGGTAATCAGACGATGTTCTTGCATGTTCGACTTCAACTCACTTATTCAGATGCTAGGACTTGTACTCTGTTCGGGTCAAGATGGAGTGCAAGACCTTGGATTTTTTCTAATGAAATATAGGTTGTAGATTCTTTGTGGATTATCATGATTGGTTACATGACTCATTTTATTGGATGGTTGTGACCATACCTGTGTCTACTTGTTGATCCTTTCTGGATGGCTACGTCCATACCTTGGATCCTGATTATTGTATATGCTATTATGGATGGCTATACCCATACCACATATCATGTATCAGAGATATCAATTGTATTTGGGTCTTCCGACGACAGTGTTTTCAGTTGGGCATGTTCTCATAAAGCATTTCACCCCTCTCTCTCTCTCGAGCCTCATGCTTTAAGGGGCATCTGTTACACATCATTTTGTCACTGTCCCTGAAATCCCCCGTCTCACACATTGGAGGGATTTTCCCATGACCTGTGAGTAGTGACATGACCTGAAACCACTTCCATGGCATCCCCTTTGACAAAGGAAATCATTCCTCTAAAGAAATTTTCCTCTGAAAAACCCTAAAAACAGATCTTTTAGCCTTGGCGCGACTAGCCAGTTTAGCCCTCGTGCCAATGGGGAAAATCCACCATAGAGGGCGTGCCAGCTGGTGCTCTTTCCCTGTGTCTCACTCGCGCCAAGATTAATGAGGGATGTTTTTTAAAAATAAATGGTGGAAGTTTGATTCCAACAAACTCCTGAACGAGTCACTAAAATGAGTTGGGAGGTTTGGCTCTAGATCTCCATGTATGGGACATGGTTTTCCACCTATCATGGAAGCTTCCTTAGAGATAGGGCCAATCCCATGATTGTAGGGATCCAAACTCCCCTTCCTCCATCTATATAAGCTTGACTTCACCCTTATCAAGCTAGCTGAACTTGTAGGAAGGAAACTATAGCCAGACATCTATTGAGAGCCAAGCCGAAGAGAGAGAGCTTTGTCTCGTTTCCGACAGGCTTCGTTGAGACGTGCTCCACTGTCAGCCCCACTGAAGGAAGATCAAGAGTTAGATCTTTGGGTTGTATCTTTCCTTTTTTATTTTAATGATAAAAGACTTTTATTATGGTTCTATTCATGTGTCTATTTCTTTATGCAATGAATTACATCCTCTCTCACTGATGTATGGTTACAGGCTTTAGATTTTATGTTGTGTATCATTGTATCCTTTACATGTGTGCAAGTGTTCAGATGTGTCGAGTGGAAGAATCGTGATCTGCCAAGCGAGGGACAGAAAGCGTCATCCTTTCTTCAACGACCATTGCGTAGGATTTGAGGTAGGCAATGCGTTATGATTTTTGTCATCTTGTAACTAGGAACCTACGTCACTGCATGACTTGATTGTTGCTAGACCCGATCTAGGCTAGTAGGGATCGCCTCTGTCCGCAGAGGGGATTTACCTCTCCAACACTAATAGAAGAAAAATCCTCAAAAGAGGTGTTGCAACCATATATTATGAATGGAAATAGCTTGGCAATGTTATTTTATTGGGTTGCAAAAAACTGTTGATTACAATTCAGATCTAGAGCAAACAAATGCATGAAAAATCAGATCTATGACAAATCCATACACTATATTGCCTCTTCTTCAAAATACCCTTGGGGTTTTTAGCATTACACCATGTACAACTTGTAGATCTGATTTTTTAGACTGTAGATCTGCAAAAATATTAAAATATGGAATTGGATCTGATATGATATGAAACAAGAGAATGATCCCTCCAATGGATCTCCAAAGTGAAGGGTAGATCCCCAACACTTGAAAACCAACTCTCCATATAGTGTGCCAAAAGACCCTGCAACAACACCTACAGGAAAAATGAAGATCTGGAAGTAAAACTGCATTGTAGGGTTTAGAACATGGTTGGCCACATGCCAATATCAGAAAATGATGCCCAAGCACTCCAATACATTCCTCCCAATAGATTAGAAGCCTCCTCTGCTAAAAAAGGGTACTGAAATGATCTAGATCCAAGTAGATCTAACCTCCACTTGTTGTAGCTTGCAAAGACAACCAAACCTTCAACATGATCTGCATTGTAGTTGAAAGAAGAAGCTTGGCCTTTAGCCAGATAGTGGACAATACAAAGAAAACTCTTCCAAGAGGCCTCTCAAGGAAAGAGGTGGGATTCTTGATCAGGAACACCCAATTCTAAACAACACTATTCTCAGTTGAACAAAAAGAGAATGATATATTTCTAAACAGAAAATATATTTAGAAATATAATGTTCATCAACAACCTTCTCATGCTACCATCCTCTTCCTTTTATAAGTTGAGAGATTGCAAACCCTAAACCACCTTCAATGGAAACACTCATTTCACACAAAGCAGCTCCATCTAAAACTGTGTTGTGCCTCATTGATGGCCACTCCTCCAAGACAGCATTGTAGATTTGGTCAAGGTTGACCCAGTCAAAATATCCAACCCCTTTCACACCTAAGGGTGCTTGTTTAAACAACCAATATTTAGCCTTTTTACATTTGGCATTGATTTATTCATTGTTTAGGAGTATTATGGACCTCCTTTGCATTTTTATTCTTCAAACAAATAAATAAAACAAAAATGAATATTCCAATTAGCTTAGGACTAATTAGGAATATTACATTTATCAACCGGCCTTGGAACAATTTCCCAGGAACTTTTTTTAACAATGGATTCATACTCCTCCACCATTGCATCTACCCATGTGGGCTCCTGCACTACTTCCTGAAAGGAAGATGGTTCAGTCACAATACATTTTCTCATGAGATCCATGTATCTAGTAAATTGGTCAGGAGACTGTCTTTTTTTGCGCTGTGAAGTAGGGGCTCCTACATTTTGTGCAACATCAAGTCTCAGCCTATCAACTTTTTTGGTACGTCTTCTGCCATTTCTGATGGATGGCTTTACATGAGTGGCTTCCTCCACTCCATGAACCTCCTCCTATGGTTGATCCACATCTAGAGACTCATCTTTGGGAACTAGTAGTTCCTCCTCCGCATGTAATTCCAGCTCTCTCTCAAGAAACAACTACGTGAATTTTTGCTCATCAAATTTTATATCTTGTCGCACAACAGTCATTCTATTGTTTGGAAAATACACATGATAATTATGGGGTGTTTCTGTGTACCCCACAAAAATCCCAACTTCAGTAGTCGGCTCTAGCTTATTCCTCGCATCCTTGGTCACATGCACATAAACAGATGTGCCAAAAATTTTAAAGTGTGAAACATGCGGTTTCTTACCAGTGAAAGCTTCTTCAAGTGTACTCATGCCAATTACTCTATGAGGACAACTATTTTTCACATAAACTGCAGTGTTTCATGCTTTCTGCCCACAAATGCATTGGTAGGCTCTGATCATGCAACATCACTTGTGTTGCACCCACGATAGTTCGGTTCTTCCTCTCCACGACCCCATTTTGTTGTGGGTTATGAGGCGCTACGAGTTCTCTTCGAATTCCTTCTTTGTTGCAGAAGTTCTTGAATTAATTATAGATGTATTCTCCACCATTATCACTCCTAAGAGCCTTCACTTTCTTCCCAAACTCTTTCTCCACCAATGACTTAAACTCACAGACCTTTGAGAAAGTTTATCCTTCTTCTACATGAAGAATATCCAACATTTATGAGAAAATTCATCAACAAATATTACATAGTACTTATGTTTTGCTATTGAAGAAACCAAGAATGGTCCACACACTTCTGTGTGAACTCTCTCAAGGATCCCCGAAGCATGGTTCTCCTTCTCATGAAAGGTGGACTTTACATACTTCTCCATGGTGAAACCCTTTCATTGATCTAACTGAGCAAGTGTTCCCATTGGAAGTCCAGTAGATATTTGATGCATGACTTTCAAGGCTCCATGATGAAGATGGCGCAATCGCCTATGCCATAATTTTCCCTCATCTCTTCTCACCACTTTTTTTTCCTTGCCCATCATGGCAGCATAGCCATCTACCTCCAATTTTTAGAGATTCTTAACTCGAATCCCTATCATCTTGGCTTGACATGTTTTTTTTTTTCACAAGAAATCTTTTCCATCAATAAGAACAACTTCATGGCCTCTGTCCTCCAACATTGCGATTAAGACCAATTTTTTTTTCAAACCTAGAACATGCATAACATCTTTTAATCGAAATGTTTTACCTAAATCCCTCTGAAAGGTAATGGTACCAATCCCGATAGAACTATACCATCCGTCATCGCCCATCTCTATATGCATCTTGGGATCTTTCTCCTCCAAGTCATTGAAAAGTTCCTTATCTCCCGTCATGTGAAAGGAAGCACCATTATCCAAATACCACACCGATCCCAATGAAATTGACACCATGCATACAATCAAGGAGAATTCAAGCTCAAATTGCGAGGCAAGGGCCTCACCAGCTGCAGCTCCATTAGCCTTCTTGTTCTTCTTATTTTGTGGAAAGTTAGTAGCAAGATGCACAAGTTCGTGACATTGAAAATACTTCACCTTGGACATATCCAGCTTCTTGCCTTTAGACTTGGATTTAGAATGGAATTTCTTCCCCTTCCCCTTCTTTGCATTGGCAGCCAAAGCACAATCCTCTTCATCATCATGATTTTATGAAGATCCATCTCTGGTGTTCTGCCTGAACTCCTCCTACACCAGACCCGATCACAGTCGTTCCCAATCCGGAATTTTTTCCCTTACATTTGACAGAGTCTTAATAGCTATGCCAATTATTAGGAAGTCCTAAGAGGGCCAAGCTCACCAAATCATCATTAGAAAAAGTTATTCCCACACTCCCCAGTTCATCCCGACATTGGAAAACATTTGTGAGATACTTTGGAATGGTGTCGCCCTTTTCCATCATGATCTTTCTGAGTTTATTTTTGAGTGCCAATTTCCTATGGTTGCTACTGCTTTGGAATAGATCTGTCAAATCCTTCCACATAGCATATGGTGTGGCCTTCCCATGGAGGCTTGAGATAATGTGGTCTCGTACTCCCTCCAATAGGATCCTCCTCACCTTTTCCACTTTATTTTATCATGCATCAAGATTGGCAGTATCTAATGAAGTAGGCTTAGGAACATCATTGTCAATGAAATCCTTCAAGCCATTGTCTTAAAGTATTGCCTCCATCCTGTCCCTCCAAGAAATTTAGTTCAAGCTTCCCCCGAGTGCCTACTCTAACCTCAAGCCACTGAAAGCCATTTCAATCTTGAATCATTTGTAGCACCAAGAAAATATTTCTATAAATTCGAATTCTTTCCACCAACAAACTCATCTCCTGCTTCAATTCTACAATTTCCTGTGCTCTAATACCATGTAGAAATTATACAAAATACATGTATGTCCTGGATTCTACTGATCTAATAATGTGATACTGTTAAATAAATAATCTCTTCTACAAATATTTGCTGAATTAAAAACACAATCTCCAATTAAAATATCATGAAGAAAGATCAATCACACATAACACAAATAATTTCCCGAGGAAAGCTTATAGCTAAAAACCCCACTATCTTATATTGTATGTTCTTTCATGGATCATGAAACAATTACATACAAATATCCAATACAAGAGCCCTCAGTACATGAGTTAATTGTCTCACACTACCATACAAAAATTGGCAAGTTCCTTAGCCAATTTATTGTCTCCAGGCAGCTTGCCTCCACTACACAATCCCTGCTGATAGCAATCCTTGAATGAATCCAATATTTCCTACCTTGACTGCGCAACCCTCATGGGAACATCCAATGTGTGTGTGGTTGCATGTGGGCAACTAGATAATGTCACAATTGATAGCTTACTTCCCTTTCACCTTGTTACAAAGTAATTTGTCACCGTCCCTGCAATCCCCCAACACGCACATTGGAGGGCCTTTTCCATGACCTGTGAGCAATGACATGACCTGAAACAACTTTCATGGCATCCCCCTTGACCAGGAAAATTATTCTTCTTCAGACAGTTTCCTGTGAAAAACCCTAAAAATAGACCTTTTGTCCTTTGCGCGACCAGCCAGTTCAGTCCTCACGCCAATGGGGGAAATCCACCAAAGAGGGTGTGTCAACTGACGCTCTGTCCTAATGTATTACTCGTGTCAAGCTTAGTAAGGATTTAAAAAAAAAAAAAAATGGCAAAAGTTTGATTCCAACCAACTCCTGAACTAGTCTCTAAAATGAGTTGGGAGGTTTGGCTCTGGATCTCCATGTAGGGGAAGTGGTTTTCCACCTATCATGGAAGTTCCCTTGAGGATAGGGCCAATCCCACCATTGTAGGGATCCCAACTCCCCTTCCACCATCTATATAAGCTTGCCATTTTCCCTTAGCAAGCTAGCACTAAGAGCTAAATCAGTAGCAAGGAGACTATTGCTAGAAAACCTTCGAGAGCCAAGCCGAAGAGAGAGAGCTTTGTCCCATTTCCGATGAGCTTCATTGAGACATGCTCCACTGTCGACCCCACCGAAGGAAGATCCAGCGTCAAAGCCTAAGGTTGTATCATTCCTTTGCTTTGTTAATAATAAGCAACTTTGATTATGGTTTCACTCATGTATCTTTATCTTTGATGCAACGAGTTACATCTTCTCTGACTGATGTTTAGTTACAAGATTTAGATTCTATGTTGTATATAGTTGTGTTTCTTCACATGTGTCCAGGTGTTCAGACGTGCTAAGTGGAAGGATCGTGATCTGTCAAAGCGGAGGAAAAGAAGCGTCATCCTTCTTTCGATGAACATCGCATAGGACTTGAGGTAGGAAACTTATCATTTCTTGTCACTTTGTAACTAGAGACCTGCATCTTAGTGTGACATGATTGTTGCTAGACCCGATCTGGGCTAGTAGGGATCACCTCTATCTGAAGAGGGGATTTACCTCTCCAACAAACTGGTGACTCCGTTGGGGACTTGATTGGAGTTTGTCTTGTCTCTTTCAAATTTTTTGGCTTTTTTCTGCTTAATTTGCTTATCTGGTCTGTCTTTCTGGTGTAAAGCCTCTGTTCAACCCCCACCATGCCTGATATGCTCCCTGTTTGCTCTTTTTTATTGTTGTCATTAGTAAACTCGACTGGCGCATTTTTTGACCTGACAGTCGTGCCAAATGGTGCTTTTTGCTTGTTAGGCCCCCGCGCAAATCTTGTTCTGGTGCTAGTTGTAGCCAGACAGTCACGCCAATCCTATGTGGTGATAGGGTTTGCTTATTTCTAAGCCTTCTGAGCTTGATTTTTAGTTTCGGTGTCATTTTTTTGATTGCCTGAGTGCCCTGAAGTCCTGGCTGACTGTGTGTGACCTCCATTCTCCGGTTGTTTGCCCTCTACTATCGGTTTTACGTTCTAGCCCTAGGGCATCTAGGTGTTATAGTGTGCTGAGCCTCCCATGGGAGCTTTTGGTTTTCGTTTGATCAGTCAACTTCGTTTTTGCTTCTTTGCATTCGTTTGGTGGTTTTCCATTGTTTTATTGTGTGATTTGAGTGATTGTTCTCTTTTTCATTCAAGTTTTCCTTTGTCTCATTTTGAGCCTAGATCACACGGTTCATATGATTTTTTGGGATTCCTCTTTTTTTTGAGGGATTTCTTCATCAGTTTGAGGTCTAATTGTGTGTTTTGTATTGAGTGGACTTGCTTGTATTTTCTCTTCCACTATCATTTCTCAAATTGTTATATTTATTAATTTTCATTTTGTTTAGTGCATCTTGCTCTTAAACATTGAAAATACAAAAAAAACAATTCTTGTGATTTTGATTAGTTAGTGTAAATTGAAAACTTTTCTGTGTTATTAGCATTATATAACTCTAAGGGAAAAGATTTTAGTTTCATTAGCATGCATTAGATACATTAGTGGTTGTCTTGTGATCATTTTTTTATTGTTTGGAAAGCTCTCAACCTTCCTGTAGTTAGCTATTCATCGAACAAAGTGATATATTGTGGCATGTAGTGTGCATTTAGAGGATTTTTGAGACATAACATTCGGTAGGGCCTGAAATTGAAACATAATTGAAGATAAAATCTAAAATTTATTCAATTTACCTTAAGGAAACATTGAAACATTAATGAAATGTTTAGAGGTCTAGGCTAGTGATGTGTTCCGGCGTCGTTAAACCTAGTAGCTATCGTTTGCCTCTTAGCTTTAGACAGCACTAGTACAGACTTGTGCTCCCTGTACCATCGCATATATAAAGGGAGACCCCACTAGGTTGCTATCCTTTATCCGTAAGAAGCCGAGTCTACCGCCTTATACCCGTGATACACCAGACACAGCATTCGGGGATATTTCCTGCACGTACGTCAAGTCCTTGGTTGATTTCTCTTTCATTTTTGAACCAAGGTGTATATTGTAGTTCACGGATATCTGGTACACCCTTTGCCTAGAGTTCCAGAGTAGTCATTTTGATCTTTTATGACTCATTAAATTTGAAAGGATTATCAAGCGCTTGTCCTTTCACGCTTTTTTCCAAATTGAAAGAGATAGAGTCACCTTTTATCCATTTATCGACTCTTAAAACATGAAACGGTAAAGTCTCTAAGTTTCAATGTGGTAAAATTAATAACCCGCGATCACACGCCCTTTTAGAGTTTTATTGTTCGCTGTTTGATTGTTTGCCTTGGTTTTGCCCGTGTGCGGTTGTTTTGATCTCTTCCTCTTTTCGTTGCTGTCACAGTGGCGGAACCTTCAGTTTCTTCTATCTATAGTCCTTACACAGACGATTCATCAGAGGTCTCTCAGTCCTCCACTAAAACTCAGCAGCTTGTTGTCTCCAAGTTTCTCGATGGGGGACCGGTTCTATCTTAGCTTCCCTTTGGAGGACTAGTTGAGTTCAATTGGCCCTTATCCAATGCTTGGTTTGGATTTGGAGTAGGGGAATATTTCCCTCTTCTTACATCGGGATCGCCTTTTTTAGCTGTTGTTATTCCTCCTAGTCCTCGTCGTCTTTTAGAAGATCTTGCGGCAGGGTCAGATATGGACTCACTCAGTCCTTCTCCTAGTGAGGAAATTCCTACATCTGGTGAAGATTACTAGTTGTTCCCAGAAAACAACCCCGATTATTCTTTCATGTCTTCACCTGGTCCTTCGCTTCCACCAGGGTATAGGTCATTAAGTCAGATTTTGGCTGCTGTGGCCTCCATGGGAGTATCAACTCTGTCCACGAGGCTAGTTATTCCTTCATTAGGGATGTCTCCTAGGACAACCCTCACGTCATCTCCTCAGGTCACATCGGTACCTGTTAGGCCTAACGTCCACATAGATACATCTAAACTTGCTGTTACTACTCAGTCTACAAGGACCTTGTCACTTCCTGAAGATGTTTAGATAGCATCTGCTATTCTGGAGAATATCTCTCCTGAGGAGTATTGGTTGTCTCTACAGCAGTCGAACTCCGAGGTTAGTCAGTCCTCCCAAGATCCCAACCGTCCTTACTTTTCCCATTATGGACAGGATGGTACACCTGTTTATTTTTTTCTATATCAGTATGATGAGCAGGGAAACCCTCTACGTTTTCCTTCTCCAGAGGCTTATCCTTATGTTCAAGGTTTTCTGTCTGCCTAGGCTGGGCAACCTTCCAACCCTCAAGGACAACCCTTCCAGGGCCAACCTTCGGGCCAGCCTAGTTATCTTTATGACCTACAAGGACAACCCTTACAGGGCCAACCTTCGGGCCAGCAGGGGTTGTTATATGGTCCGCAAGGAAAATCCTACAACCCTCAAGGTCAACCTATACAACCTCACCCTGTGGTCCAACCAGGGCAACCTCAAGGACCCACAGGTCAACTAGGGTATCAACCGGGACTGTTGTACGGTCCTAGGGGGCAAATCTAACCCTCTCAACCTATGGTGCAACATCCGCAACCTCAGTTTCCTATTGGTCTGAATGTTGCACAACCAGGGCCATCTTATCATCCTGTTACGGTTCAAACTAGTTATCAGGCACAACCTGGCCCTATCTCGCCACCAGGCCAACTGGATCATCTGGGGCAGCCTGGTGCCCTTCATCAGCCAGGTCAACCTGTTCAACCAGGACAACCTGTTCACCTGGGTCAACCTGTTCAACCAGGGCAGCTCACTCAGCTAGGTCAACCTATTCAACCAGGCCAACCTTCACATCCAGTTAACCCTGCTCAACGACCGATTTACTCTCTGCCGTAGCCGAATCCGCTTATGCGCCCAACTTATTAGGCTCAGGAGGGCCCCACTTACCAGCAACCCGCTCAACCCCAAGGTGGTTATTATCTTCAAGGTTAATCTCGACTAGTTTAAAACTCACCCCAAGGTTCTGGTTATTATATTCAACAACCAGGCTATACCTATACTCATCAGTCAAATCCTTATACTGCTCAAATGGGGTCGACATATAATTAGGGTCCATACCCTGGTTATCAACCCCCGAACACTGGTTATCAGCAACTGTATGAACCTAACTATATGGGTTACACCCCCTCTGGTCAAAATCCCCTGGGACAGAACCAATGGGGGCAAAGTTACGCTCAACCAGGGTGGATTATAGGTACGGGTCCTTATCGAGGACCTGGTATGCCTTTCAATCCTCAGTTTCATTTCCTTGCCACGTTGGAATTTCTGGATGTATCTAAATTGACCAATGATCTGATTCTTCACAATCCTTATTGGCCTCCGGTTCCAACCAAGGTGCCAGGTGATTGTCCTAAATTTGAAGGTAAAGCTGGATAGGACCCCCAAGCTCATGTCATGACCTACCGTCTGTGGTGTTCTTCGAACTCTTGGGTGGATGATTCAATTCATCTGCGTCTTTTTCAGCGCACGCTTACCAGTGCTACTGCTAAGTGGTATATAGAACTACCCCATGGTATCTTTCAAGACTTCATTACGTTAGTTATGGGATTTCTGACACATTTACAGTTACCAGTTTTTTATGAAGCCAGGACGCATCTCCTGACTTATCTCAAGCAGGATAAAGCCACCCACATATCTGATCATATTCATGAGTGGCGACATCATCGTAGACTGATCAAATTTGATATACATGATCAGCTACTAACTCATTGGTTAACTACCTCCTTCGTTAGCAAGATCGCTCAAGATATTGCTATGGGGGCATGTGTGACCAAAGAACAAGCCATCACTCGTGGCCAGTATCGTGATTTGGTGTACTCTCAGTCTGGCACGCTGTATGATATTTTGATTGATGCCCTGCAGCCGAGGACATCTAAAGCACCAGCTACCCCATCGGTGGATGGTGTTATTGGTTCCGTTTCTCAAACCTCTCGGAAGTCCTCTAATGGGAAGCATAAATCTAATTCTTCCAATAATTCTGCCCTTCCCACCCCTCCAGATTCTGGTAAGACTCTAGAGGTCAATGTCGTTCAGGCTAATCCTACGGAAAAGGCCTCCAAAGGAAAGAAAAAGGGCAAAGAAAATCCAAACCTGATGCCCCAAAACTGAAATCCTCCAAACCTCATGCTGACGATAGTTCCCACAAAAACCAAAGTACCCTTGCCTTATCTGTGAAGGAGATCATTATAACGAAGATTGTCCCCGACGATCTGAAGTTAGTAAATTTTTGAAATGCTTCAAAGGGACTCCGGATGTTCTCAAAGAACCATTCCTGTCTCAGCAGACCCAGATGGTTAAGCAACCTTCACCATCTGCACCATTTGGGTCCCAAGTTTTTATGATGAATGGTGCTACACCTATCTCAATTGCTATGGGCTCGAAGGATTATTATGGATCACACTAGGAAGCTAGGAAGGAAGTTGTTGATGGCCCACCTCCCCCACCTATCTCTGGTCCTTTAGAAATTGAGAAGCCCATCACTGAACTTGTTGTGAGGCTAGCTTCTAAATGTGTTCTACGAAAATCTTCCTATAATCCAAACGCTCGTGCAGCTCAACACTACAAAATTATTTAGGATTTGGCACAGGCGCCTTCCGCAATGTCTGCATTGGAAGTGCTTCAAATTTTCCCATCGCAACAGAAAGCTCTAGTGTCCAAAATCGGTGGAATTGATCCCGCCGATTCTAGTCTGCTCCCCTTCAACCTGGAAAATTTTGTCCCCCAACTTCCGCATCAAATTTCTCTCATTATAAAAGTCGGGATCAACGGCCTCAACATCCATAGAGCCATTGTGGATGAAGGTGCTTCCACCTGTGTTATGTCTTCCACCTGTTGGAAGACCATTGGATCTCTAGCTCTCACGTCATCTCCCAATGCCCTAGAGGCATTTGATGGTCGGGAATCAAAACCCCTGGGTGTTCTCAAGAGTTTACCGATCACATTACAAGGTAAGACAGTCAACATGGAAGTAGAATTGGTTGATGCCAAGCTCAAATACAATCTTCTTCTTGGTTGGAGTTGGACTCACACCATGCTATGCGTCCCGTCCACCCTCTTCTGGCTTCTAAAGTTTCCTCATGAGGGAAAGATCATCACTGTCGATCAGTTGTATTTTTTCGCCTCATCCTTCGAGAAAAATGTACCTTACGTGGATCAGATCCCCAATCCCCCCGACAGTGTAGGACCTAGTCTTTTCAAAGACCCCGTCCTCATGGGTATTTTTCCCGCGCCACCACCAAACACCGTTCAAGTTAACATGATCTCTAGGTCATATGACCCTTGGATCATCCCTTCGCCTGAACATGTGACCTCTTTCGGAGAATCGATGCCTTTGACTCCAATTGAGATCAATTACTGTGAGATGGTCGCTGCATCAGATCCTCCTCCTCCTGAACATGCTCCTTTGAGCATGGATTTAGATATATATTCTCAATCCCCTTGGCTCAGCGATACAAATTCACCTGATCCTTTAAGAGAATTCTTCCCTTCTGATGAAGCTATCGTTGAAACGATGTCTCTTGAAGATCTACCATGGAGCGATGGAAATCATCGTTCCTCGTTCATGTCTAGCCTGGGGGAAATGTCTGATTGTCTATAGAGCTTTTCATCTTAGGTTCCCACTCCGCCTCTTCAAACACCAATATTGACTCATGAGGTCCTTTTGGAGGGAAATCTGAGTAAAATTACACAAACCATGCCTATTGAAATCTCCGTCAAACCAGGTGTAGTCGAGAACATTCACGTGGGAGTTACTTGTTCTCCCAAAGAGATTCAGGTATACACGAGCCTTTTTCGTGAATTCAGAGATGTTTTCGCATGGTCCTATGAAGATATGCCTAGGATTGATCCCAGTATAATCGTGAATGAGATTCCCACCTACCCAGGTGTGAAACCCCTACGTCAGCTCCTATGCCTAGTGCATCCCCGAAAAGCCACAACTATAAAGGCAGAAGTTGAAAAACTGCTTAACGCGGGCTTTACATACCCAATTCCCCTCACAGAATGGGTTTCTAATATTGTCCCTATAGATAAGGAGCAGGGCACTATATGGGTCTTTTTTGACTATCGAGACATCAATCGGGCATGTCCTAAGGACAATTATCCCACTCCTTTTATATATTAGATCATCGATGAATGTGCGGGAAGTGAGATTTATTCCCTTATGGACAGTTTCTCGAGTTACAATCAAATTAATATTTTACTGCTGATCAACATAAGACTGCCTTTATCTGTCCATGGGGTACTTTTTCTTACAAAAAGCTCCCATTCAGCTTGAAAAACACTGGGGCCACCTTCTAGTGTGCTATGTCCTATGCTTTCCACGACATACGTCATATTGTTCAGCCGTATCTGAACGATTTTCCAGCCCATTCAGCTCAGCGTGAGGACCATCCTAAACACCTCCGCCAGATTTTCCTCCGTTGCAAACATTACAATATTAGGCTCAATCCTCAAAAGTGCGTCTTCTACGTGGATTTTGGCCGTCTTTTGGGATTTATCATCTCCAAAGATGGAATTCACCTTGACCCCCTCAAGGTTGAGGCCATTTTTAACCTCCCATACCCATCATTGTTACATCAACTGTAGAGTCTAGAGGGGAAAACCAACTTCCTATGATGCTTTATTCCGAACTACGTGGAAGTGGCCAAGCGGTTTACACAACTTTTGAAACAGGACGTTCCCTTCCATTGGGACGAGATTTCCCAGCAATCCTTCGATAAGCTTAAAAATTTGCCCGTCAATGCTCAGTTAATACATCCTCCCAACTATCATCGCGATTTTACCCTTTATTTGGCCGTTGAATTTAGCATGCTAGCTATGGTTCTAGTAGAGTATGACGATGATGGAAATGAACACGTAGTTTACTATCTATCTTGGAATATTCTCGACATGGAAACACGCTATGCCCACATCGAGAAGTTGGTGCTCGCTGTTGTTCAGGCCATTCAGCCGTTCTGCCATTACATCCTGTTGCATACAATAACCGTGGTTTCTGACTACAACCCCATGACATATATCTTGTCTTGCCAATTGCTGGGGGGAAAGTACTCCAAATGGATTGTAACCCTTTAGGAGTTCGAATTGGAGTTCACAACCGCCAAATCGACAAAATCATTGGTTTTTTCCAATCTTATTTGCTCTCTCCCGACAGACTCCGTTCCATCCCAATTCGAGGATCATATCTCAGATGAAACACTCTTTCTTATCAGCACTTTTGATCCATGGTATGGTGACATTATCGTGTATCTTCAAACATCCACGTTCTAGTCCAAGTTTACGAAGGATGCTCGACGTCATATTCGGCATCAATCTTAACCCTACCACATTGTAGGAGATATCTTGTATCATGTCAGAGTTGATCCTGTGATTCGCCGGTGCTTGACCCTGGAAGAGGCTAAGAAAGTCTTGAATGACTGTCACAGTGGCGCCTGTGGCGATCACATGTCCAAATATGCCATTGCCCAGAATATTTTGCATGTGGGTTACGTCTGGTCGTCTATATTCAAAGACTGTATAATTGCAGTCCAAAAATGTCATGCATGCCAGGACTTTCAGTGCAAGATGTGCACACCACCCCTACCCTTGCATCCTGTCATTACCATAGGCCCTTTCACTAAATGGGGCATATATTTTATGACATATAACCCTCACTCAGCTAGGGGGCATGCTTATATAATTGTTGTTGTGGACTACTTCACTAAGTGGGCCGAGGCGATGCCTACATTAGTCGTCGGCGGTAAGCCAACCACTCAATTCATTTTCAACCATGTTATTATGCATTTTGAAGTTCCTCAGGCCATTTTCATCGATCATGGAACTCATTTTTAGGATTACATGATAGCAGAGCTGACATCGAATTTGGGCTTATGCCATGATAGCTCAACGCCACACTACCCCTAGGCGAATGGCCAGGTTGAGGCCATCAACAAGGTATTGGTCACGATGCTTCAACGAACGATTGGTATCCACAAATCGAACTGGAATCTCCAATTTTTCTTAGCTCCATGGGCTTATCGAACATCAGTAAAGAGCATGACTGTATTCACACCGTTCCAATTGGTGTATGGTCTGGAAGCGACTCTCCTGGTTGAATGTCAAATTCCTTCTCTGAAATTGGCTGTGGAATTATTTTCGGACACTTCTCCAGAGGAAGAACGTCTCTTGTATCTGGAATGACTGGATGAAACTCGCCACTTGGCTGCCTTGGTTATTGAGGCACAGAGAAAGCAGGTTAAAGCCCATTTTGATCAATCGGTTTCTCTGCGTTCTTTCATTGAAGGAGACCTCGTCCTCTTATATGACCAAGCACATGATAAACTTGGAGTAGGAAAATTCCAGCCCATGTGGCATGGGCCCTATATCGTCAAATGAGTGCTAAAAAATGGGGCCTATGAGCTAATCGACTACGAAGGTATTCCTCTGGCATAGCCTAGGAATGGGTTGTACCTCAAGAAGTACTATGCTTGAGTTATTCTGGTGTGGTGTGTATGTACATAAGTGAGTGGTTTCATTTTTTGTACATGTGTGGTGTGGTGTGATTTGTAATCATCTTTCTGCTGATTGGGTCTTCCTAATTATGCAGATGTCTATTACTCCTTTTTTCAGTTTTGCGGATGGTGCCTCCCATAGTACCAGGAATCTGTCCTCGACAGCCTGGGTAATCTACAATCTTGTTGGTGAGTTAGTCAATTTACAAGGTGTTTGTCTAGGGCCTACCACAAATAATTTCGTGGAGTATAGTGTCATTTTGGAATTATTAAATGAGGTTGTTAACCTCGGTATTTGTGCATTACTTGTATATCTAGACTCATAACTTGTAGTGTTACAACTTAATGGTCATTATTTAATTAGAAACCCATCCATTTGACGACTGTATCTACGTATTCGTTTACTGGAAAGAATTTTGATTACATTACATATCAACACATACCCAGACACATGAATGCGTTAAAAAATGCAATAGCTAATATGGTTTTAGATAGACATTTACGCAACTTGTAAAAACATCATCATATGTAAAAAGATCCATCTAGAAATAGATATATATGTGTGTCTGTGTGTGTGTGTCGAAATGGTTTGCAGTTTGTGTACATCACATAAAGTCAAAAAATATACATGTCTGTTTTAATAGCTGGAGACAACATGTCTCTCAAAAATGTGCAAATGAAAATCCCTAGATGACTAATCAGCATGGTGCTCATGGTAGCATGTCACTGCCTGCACCAGTCACCTTAGTAAATGATGAAGGCGACTAGGCACCCCCACAGTGTGCCTCTGATAAGCCAATGGGACATCTACTAGCCGAGCATAATCTGGGATCCCCTGCGTGATACCCTCCAAGTTCTGGACTAGCTCACTCCCCTTGCCACCCTCAGCCTAAGGATCATGCGTGAGAGGGGTCCTCCGTGCGATAGGCGACATCCCGACGGGCCTCTCTGGGCCAACATATGCATACATATAGGATTGTTTAATAGAATAGGCATGTATCACAAAAAAATCATAAATACATAAAATCAAAAAGAGTCTTACCCAGCTCCTCATCATAGTCATCCCCCTTCGAGAGTGGAAGATCTGGGTCCCCTATGAATTCTGTATCGACATAGGGCCAATCCTCTATGATGATAAATTTTCGCCGAAGCCATGAAAATAACTCAGGCCTCAATGACATTTATTGGCCCCCTCCTGATCTGGGCATGAGTGCTTCCCATTGAGCCATCTGTGGCTCCCTCAATGGTGGCTAGGCGACTATCGCCCCCTGGACCTGGAAGATTGGTAGTTTTTCAAAGATGAATGACACCAGGATAGATCCATACCCAAACTACTTCAGTTTGGACTTGTTGCACTTCTTCAACTGCTGCTTAATGTTCATTGTTACGGCAGTGGTCCAATCGAATAGTGTCGGGTTCATGCATTCAGATGCTAGTAGGAGCTGTGTTTTAGTTGCCTCATGTGGTGCCTGCAACCCTGCAGCCCGCGTAATGGTGTGGAGAACTACTCTAAGTGATAGATTGGGGACCATGTGGATATCAACCTTCCCACTGTCTGATCCTGTTCATGCCCCTGGGCACACTCTTTCCATCACCATTGCCATTTTCTCACCATATGGCCTAGTACCTGTCAAAATCGGCACTGGACCTCTGTGGGACAATACACTTATGAAATAAATTTCGGATACTTCAAGTTCCAACACTTGGTCTCGAAGCCTGAATTTTTCTTTATTCTCGTCCCAAATGCTTATCAAATACTGCAGTAACTCAGGTTTTTCCCTCAAACATGGTGTTAAGAAGAACTTTTTTAGACCGCAGTTTCGGAGAGCGTTCATGCATGCTTCATTATCCATGGCCATTTCATCTTCTTCACTATGCTCCCTTTCCTTCCACTCAATCACCATTGCGGCCATGTATCTGCACCAAAATGGTCATAAACACCTCATTAGATCTCTGGAACACTTAGAAATTCAGTTGATTGGTTCAGATTTTGTTAAATTTAAGTGAAATTTAGGTTGTGCCATTAGCGCTACTATTTTTCCCTTTGCGAAAAGGAGCCAATTGGAGTGGGTCCGTGCCCAATACCTGCGCCAATTGGCCGAGCCCTAAAATTGCAAAGGTTCCCTTAGGGATCCAAAAACACAATGGAAATCTATAAGAGATGAATTAAAACAAAGGTAAGGAGAGCACCTCTTATCTTGAATGAACCAGAACTGAAATGACGTACTGGATCGACCACAATCGTCGCCACAATTTTTCACAAGAAAAGCTCATTGTTGCTCTCACAAGAGGTAAAAAGTAAAAGTGAATATGTTTTTACCATTTTTGGCATATTTATAACTTTTCAAAGTCAATTTAGGTTTTCAAGGTCATTTTTCCAATATTTCATTATATTTTGTCGAAAAATGGGTTTTACGCTCGCTTTGATGTGCAGCAACAAGTTTTCACGCAGCTTGGACGACGATACGAGTTGTATTTTATACTTTTTTGGACTCGATAAAACCATGAAAAAGTCATTTCTGGAGTCATCTTTCAACTCTTTTCTGACTCTCTAAACATGAAAATATTTCCGAGTGGCTTGTCATTTTGATCTCGTTAAATTGGCTGCAAAACAAAATCTACCCAGTATACGTTTACCCCTTTTTCGGGCTAGGATAGATTATTTATGAAAAAGGAATACCCTAGCCTATTGCGACTAGGGGGCTTTCTCAGACACAGTTTTCTACCTTTTCAGATCTGAGGAACTATTTACGAAAAGGGACTGTTGGAGTTTACTTTTCTGCTGTCTTTTCAAACTCTCTAAACATGAAAAGTTGTCGATTTCTTCCTTTGTCAGACTCGTTAAACTCTGTTGACATCGAATTCCGTCACAATGACGATACTCGAGTTCCTCCTTCCTAGGGCTCGTTAAATGTACTAGGTTGGATTTGTCCGAAGGATGAACTTATATCACAAGCATATGCTATCCCCTTCAAGCTTGTTTTCAAAAATAATTGGGGTACTCGACATAAATGGTGGGGAAAAAATGAAACCAGTATCATCGTCGTGTCGGTAGTATGTCACTCTTGAACATGGCACTTGTCTGCATTCGTGTCGAGTTGGGGACATATCATCTCGTTTTCCACTTGCCTCCATGGGTTTGGGTTATCCTTTTTAACCACTCATCTGCACTTTGCCTTGTCATTATGACCTCAGAAATTTTGATGTCAAATACTTACAAATCTAGTGTCGTGCTACCGATGTGTTCAAGAGAAGTTGACTTCTGCAGTTTCAACCCTCCTCTGATTCTCTATTGATCCTGATTCACAAACATTATGTTCCTCTGTCTCACGTCGATGATGTGGGAAACACTATGGCCCACCTTCGGTCAAGGTCACTTCCTGTCAACTCCAGATCATTATCCAGAAAGCTGATCTAGAGACTCCCTTCCAGTACCTTGGAGCCTGCATGACTCAATGGCAGGTTCTTCGCTTCCGACGCAAGGTTTTCATCATTTACCTTCGATCAGATGATTCTGCGAGTGTTCGACACCAGCTCACTGTTCACATTTCGTGGATTGTACCTATAGTACCTTGAGGGTCATTATCATTATTGGTGGTTCCTCTCACGTCTGTTAACAACTTTCATCATTGGCTAGTAATCAGACGATGTTCTTGCATGTTAGACTTCAGCTCACTTATTCACATGTTAGAACTTTTACTCTGCCTGGGTCGAGATGGAGCGTAAGACCCTGGATTTTGTCTGATGGAATCTAGGTTATGCATTTTTTGGATTATCATGGTTGGTTACATGACTCATTGATTGGATGGCTACGACCATACCTGATTCTACTTATTGATCCTTTTTGGATGGCTGCATCCATACCTTGGATCCTGCTTATTGTATACTCTGTTATGGATGGCTGTGCCCATACCACATATCATGTATTTGAGATATCAGTTGTATTTGTCTATGCAGGTTTTATGACAGCAGTGTTTTCAGTTGGGCACGTTCTCGTAAAGCATTTCACCCCTATCTCTCTCGGGCCTCATGCTTTAGGGGGAATTTGTTACACAGTAATTTGTCACCGTCACTTCAATCCCCCATCCCACACATTGGAGGGCCTTTTTCGTGACCTCTGAGAAGTGACATGTCCTAAAACCACTTTCATGGCATCCCCCTTGACAAGGAAAATCATTCCTTTGAAGACAGTTTCCTGTGAAAAACCCTAAAAATAGACCTTTTGGCCTTGGCGCCACCAGCCAGTTCAGCCCTTGTGCCAATGGGGGAAATCCACCAAAGAGGGTGCGCCAACTGGCACTCTGTCCCAGTGTATTACTCGCGCCAAGATTAATAAGGATTGTTTTTTAAAAATAAATGGTGGAAGTTTGATTCCAATCAACTCCTGAATGAGTCTCTAAAATGAGTTGGGAGGTTTGGCTCTAGATCTCCTTGTAGGGGAAGTGGTTTTCCACCTATCATGGAAGTTTCCTTGAGGATAGGGCCAATCCCACCATTGTAGGGATCCCAACTCCCCTTCCACCATCTATATAAGCTTTCCATTTTCCCTTAGCAAGCTAGCACTAAGAGCTGAATCAGTAGCAAGAAGACTATTGCCAGACAACCTTTGAGATCCAAGCTGAAGAGAGAGAGCTTTGTCCCATTTCCGATGAGCTTCATTGAGACGTGCTCCACTATCGACCCCGCCGAAGGAAGATCCAGCATCAAAGCTTAAGGTTGTATCGTTCCTTTGCTTTATTAATAATAAGTGACTTTGATTATGGTTTCACTTGTGTATCTTTATCTTTGATGCAATGAGTTACATCTTCTCTGACTGATGTTTAGTTACAATATTTAGATTCTATGTTGTATATCGTCGTGTTTCTTCGAATGTGTGCAGGTGTTTAGGCGCGCTAAGCAGAAGGATCATGATCTGCCGAAGTGGAGGATGGGAAGCATCATCCTTCTTTCGACAACCATCGCATAGGACCTAAGGTAGGAAACTTATCATTTCTTTTCATTATGGAACTAGAGACCTGCGTCTTAGCGTGACTTGATTGTTGCTAGACCCGATCTAGTCTAGTAGGGATCGCCTTTGTCTACAGAGGGGATTTACCTCTCCAACACACCTAGAACTCAAATGGGTCTCCACTGGATCTGACATGCATGCAGTTAATAATAGTAAATCTTCAATTTCATGTGTTACCACTGGTTGTGAATTAATTAATAATTAATTCACTTGATCTCTCAATAGTGTATCTTTAGTTACATCTAGCACAACTGAGTTTAACTCACTTAACTGAGTTAAACTACTTTACAACTTGCACAATTGCACTTCCAACTCTGTTACAACTTCGAATCACTCAGTTACAACTAATTCAACTTGCATGTCCCACCAACCAACCACTTAAACTCAAAATTCCCTTAGATAACTGATTTTCCACTTCAGTTAACTATTTCCAAGTGCTCATTGAGAATAGGTTATAGTTTATTGTCCAACTAATATTAAGGGATAATAATTATAGACATGCATACATATATATAGACATGCATTCTATAAATAGATTATGCACATACATCTATAACTAGACATACACCTAAAAATAGCTTGAGGCTCCATCCTAGTGTAGGTGCTTAATTTTCACAAGGATCTTCTTGTTGAATCTCAACATGTTGCAGATATCCATATCACATTCAGAGGTTGTCACCATAATGGACCATAACGCATTCATAGGCTGTCACCAAGGATATATCAATGGGTTTTCACATAGGCTCTACCATGCATTATAAGGAAAATGATTTCTTTGATTACACTGCGCCATAATGCTCTGATGCCATAATTCCAACGTTTATGTAGCTTTTTTTCAGTTGCGCCAACACCAATCAATTAAAACTTGACTAGGATATAACTATTACTGGCATATAACATCTGTTGGCATATCTGTTCACATATCATGAAACATATAATTTGGAAAATCAAATATCCTTTGTCTTAACGCAGGCTTGTAGCGCCAGTCCTGTATCTATCATACCATTTATGCGCAATCACTGAGATTGTAACATTTGGCATCCTCTACCATAATGTACCTTTAAGAGAGCTCAATTCTCCTTTGTCCATCTGACTCAATCATTATAGTTTAGGTTCTATGCCAACTGAGAATGTGTTTCCACTCTAGCATACATACCAATATTCACTTCATTTCCCTATTCAAATGTTCATCCTCTCGGTTGCTCAAATAATTTAGGTTGACGTTTATCCTAAACTGTAAACACATCTAGTTACAAAAATTGTCAACAAATATTGTTGACGCTAGCTTCAAAGACATCTTTTCGACTTGATATTCAAACGATGACCATATTTGGAAATGGAAGGGATACAAAATTGATAAATACAAAGAAAGACAGTGAGAACGTGGATCAATATGAGCAAGCAAAGACTATAGAAGTCATGTGCTAGAAAATGAGTTGGTAGTGGTTTTAAAGTGAAAGGAATGTATTGCTATTGTAGACTTCATGTTCGGGAATAACCTAGTTGAAAGATTTAGTATTGATGCATTATTTGAACATTTTTCTAGCATAGCAATCAACCACCCCCCGTGATACGACCTTACCGACCACCAAAATAAAGGGATTTCCCTTGTTTCTCTTATTATTTCTCAAGGGTTTTGGAAGTGGGCTCAATATCTCACAAAAAAATGGACGTAGAAAAATAATGGCCCCGCTATCCATCACTTTAGAACCCCATTGACGAAATTTACTAATGGTTCTCACACACCCCCAAAAACCTGCTATTTTCCTCTGGATGGTGCCTTGGTATAGTTGTATACCTCACTGAGAAGTACCATAATGCAGATTTAATTCAGCTAATCATCAAGATCAAACAATCAAATCACATTCTCATTAGTTGTAGCTCAATCAAAAATATGAAGTGCACATATGAGTTTATCTCCGAGGTACCCTAATTTCACATGCATTCACTTTTTTTTCGAACACGCGGAGTAGGGTCCCTGAATTTCCTACTCCAAGGAAATTCGGGTTGTTCCCTCTATGAGAGGATTTATTTCATTGCAAGAAATGAAGTGTTGGAGAGAATCTAATCCTTTTGTGAAATAGATTATTAGATGCCCATAGTACTGTCATTTGTTGTAGATTTTTTAATGTGGATTAAATATCTCCATTAATTCATTTTGCATACACTTTGACACTTGTATCCCTTTGAATATACTATCATATTTTTTATGAGAGGCACATGGTATCCAATACAGATCTCTGTTGCTCCCATTTTTAGTATGCTAAATCTATGTAAAAGATGCGTCTAGTATGGAAAATTGAGAGTAGATCATGATTAAAATCCCATTGTAGTTATTTCCATTCCTTAATTTAAATGTAAAATGAATTCACTATTGAATATTCATATCTTTGTTTTGCATTAAATATGTTATACTTATTTCTTTTGACATATTGCAAACATTGCAGGTTTGGCTAAACTTTAATGCATAACTTATCTTCTTCAATTGATTATCTCTATCAAGACATTTTTGGTGTTGCTCTCTTATGGTATTTGAAATAAGAGAGAACTCATGATGTTACCACCCCCCCTGTGTTGATGTTTCTCTTTTAATACTGACTAAATGACTTCCTTTCTTCCTAGAGCAGCTCCCCCTAAAATGAATCTAGGTCACTAGTTGTTCTTTATTCTTCCTCTTCCACACTTTAGTATGTTGTTTTTTGCTATCTGTATTTCCTTTTAATATAGTTTTTCATATGATTTGATCATATTTAATCACCTGTCTATATTTCTTTAGAGTATTTTTCATTTTGCAGTCTTTGGCCTTCTGTCCATGATTGCTACATAGATAGCACCTTAATTGACCAAGATAGGGAGGAAATAGTGTGTGTACTCTTGTGCTCTTCTTTGAATAAAATTTACATTCAATTTCCCTATGTCCAAATTCATTGCACAAATGTCAATAGCCAAAAATTTATTTATATACCAATTGTATGATTGTCTTCTCTATTTGCATGCTTGAGGGAGAATTTTGGTTTGCTGCATCTGCTGCTGATAAGCTTTGATTTTCTTTATTTTACATTCTGTAGCTACATTTCCAGGTTCATTGCAGGAAAAACACTTGATATATTTCACAGGAACAAATAACCGCCTTTTAGATCTTCTCAATTTTCTCATTTCATCAACAAGAGAAAATGGGCCTTCTACACATTGCATTTTTTTCGACTCGTTATTTTCATTTTCATTCTGCTTCTTTCCTTCTACTACATGTCTCTTCAAGGTTGTTATGTCCTCTTTATTGGTTGATTTTTTTGAGTTCTTAATGGATACGTTCTCTTCTTATAGATGTTTACACAGCCTGTTATTTTCATCTAACTCAGTTCTAGATGAATTAGTCTCAGCCTCTAACCTTTCACATTACATCTCTTTCTCCTTTAGTTGGTTATTCATCATCAACTCTATTCTCCTTGCTTCTTCAAGTTGTGCCCTTAGGCTAATGATTTCCTTCTTGTATTCATGTTCTATTTCATCACATATTTTCACGAGTGTGTTCTGATCTTTGTTTTCAGTCTTCAATATTTCTATTTCAGTGTAGAAAATGTCAAGTTTGGCTTGTTCTTCAATAGTAGCTTCTTCATGGAAATAACGTCCACTCACACTAGCAGGTACCTCATTTGATTGGAACTTTTCCTTTTGAAATGGGTGTTTCTTCTTGTTGTTTATCTTCTTCTTATTAACAATGCAGCCACTAGTGTCTCCTACATGCATGAGTTGCAACCTATTCCGGATTTATTTTACAGAAGTTAAATCCATTACTATATCAAGATCCTTGTTATGAAGATTTTTATACATTACACATTTTTCCTTGGAATTCCATTGTTGTTCTTGCAAAGAGGGAGAGTCTTTGCAGTAGCCATCGCATACAAGTTTCCATACACCAGGTCCATAAGCCATTAAATCCATTTTAACCTTATCTCTCCATTCATGAAAGCTTGTTGAACTCAACACATGTACACTTTGATAGTCCATGACTCAACCAGATCTCCTTAAAGCTATTAGGCTTACAACAAAGGAACCCGCTCTGATACCAATTGATGGACCCTTGACTAAACTGAGAGGAGGGGATGAATCAGTTTAGTCCATTCATGGACATCAAAATTATTTTATTAAAATCATTAAAAAAACCATTACATGATAAAATCAATAAATAATGATCAGCAAATTGAATATGTGAACAACAAGAAATAAGTAGAGTAACACATCACATCAAGACATAATAATAATGCACATGGACACCAGATATAAGTGGAAACCCATAAGGGATAAAACCATGATTTTATTATTGTTGTGACGCAAAGGCAAGATACTACTCCTTATTACATCTGATTTTTTGTAGGCTCCAACCTACGGGAGGCTGCTACCTCAAATTTATACAAGCTACAACATGCAAGGAAGCTTTAATTCCCATGTGTTTTCTGTAGGCTACCACCCACAGGAGGCTCCTACCTCAACCAACTCCAACTGAAAATTTTATCAAGATACAACTTGAAAGGATACCCCAATCCCCTCACATAACATGAAAACAATATTTTGATTTACATGGTTATAAAATCTGCATATCTCCACCTTTACTTCTACCTCTTTTCCCTTCAAATATGCTTCACATCAGCTCCATATGTGCATAATATCTCAATCATCTCTCTCACATTATCTAGCTCTCTAACGTCCCTATGCTCTCCAAAATTACATCCTTTATAGAGATGATTTGATGGTTGTTTTTATTTCACATAGCAATATGAAGAGAATAGGCTTGACTCTTTTCCTTCCATTCATTCGTTTCCACACACTTCATATTTTGAATATTAGTCCACAAAATACATAAATAATACAATAATAATTCTAGCCACATGTAAAGATTGAATGGATCAACTTAATACCAACATCAAATAACAATGTATATCATTAATGTATCACAAAAATTCAGCTTAATGCATCTTGTCCTTTTCCTTGGAGTCTTGCCTTTGCCTTAGAGACTTGCCCTTTCATCACAACAATTTAGCTCAATCAACAATTTCACATTATTACAATTTCTTCAATGTATTAGTTTCATTGCAATTTTATCTTCTTTGCCTTGATGTTCGTTTATACCTTTGTTGATCCTGATCTGTTCCTTTTCCATCAATGAAAATATTTCCAGCAGGATGTTTCCCAAAGCTCAGTCATTTCTGAAATTAAGTAAGGATGTAAAGTTTGGGGATTGGTTTTCTTATGAGAGTCACAATGAGATCAAATTGTATGGAGCTGATATAGAACCTTTCATACTTCCTATTTTTGTTCCTATGAAATTTTTTTCCTTGGATTTCATTAGGAAATGTCTAAATGTGGATTAAATTCATCTTATGCCTATGAAGAAAGGTCATTTATTCAAATTACCCAAGACTGTGGGCCCATTGAATGTAAATACCAGGAAAGCCATTGAGGAGGCTCACAAGATGTTGAATTATATGCATTTTTTGTTATAAGATAAATGGGCCTATGACCTATATCATGTAATTTCCAATCGTAGGTTGGAGAATGAGTATTCTCCTTTTTTTCATGAATCTAGACCAGAGGTAGAAAATCTTACAAATGGTGGACATACTTCTGCATCTGTGCATATGGAGGTGGAAACCCCACACCCTACTAAAAAGGGGCTCAAAAGAGGAAGGTAGGAATTGATTTATTTGGAGAGTGATGTGGAAAATGAAGCCAAGAAATCAAAGATAGTGCAGGAGATTAGTTCCTCATTTATGCCTAGATATTCTTTGTAGTTAGGTGAAATTTCTTGTACTCCCTCATCTCTTGTTCCTGGGGGCACAAGACATGATTCTATTCCTAATATCAAGCAGGTATTTATACAAATTTAGGAGATAAATAAGAGGATAAGAGAGAATATTGAATCTCAGTCAGAGGCTCAAATATCTCTTGAGAAGACTAGATTGTTGATAGCAATGGAATTGGAAAAAGATCAGCTAAGGATAACCTTTTATCATCCTTCAGTTATAAATGTGACATCTTCTACTTATTTCAAAACTGTTAATGTAACAGTGGATGAAAAAAATATTCCCCTCCCAGATAAGATCAACCTTCAAATGAACTTGATAGTTGATTTTTAATGATTTGAACAAGACCACTACAGTTGCTTCTAAAGATGAAAATATGTTGGGTAAGGTAATTAAGTAATTAAAATTGGAGAAAGAAAACTCTAGAACTTACTCCACACAAATGAAGAGTTGAAGAAGATAATTTTCAAGATTGGTGTTGATCCTGAAGATAAGTCAACAGTTCATAAATTGTTGCACAATGTTGAAACTAAAATTTAGACCTTGAAAAAGAAGCTCACGCTTCCCACTGGCGAACATCCAATGGCTACTGAAGTAGATCAAGTTGAGAAAAAAAAGTGCAATTGTTGCAAGCTCTGTTGGCTAAATATAGGGAGATTTCTAAGTTGAAATAGGTAAATGACGTGCTGCAAAATAATTTATATTCTTATGTTTGTATTGTTGTTATTCCATCATATTCTGAAGACCCTGCTACCAAATTAGCTCAAGTCCTGATTGAGTTAAAGATGGTAGAGATTGATTTAAAAAATACTCAAAGAGATCTAGAAAGTACATGCAAGGTGATTAAAGCTACATAGAAAGAGGTACAGATGACAAAGGACAATGAAGAGAATTACAGACAGGATTACCAGAATTCCTGTTAAGAAATAAAAGAACTCAAGGAGGAGGTGAAAGGGAATGTGTCCTTTATTCAAGCTCAAGAAATCATCTGGACTGATATTATTGAATTTGTTAAAAAAGTGTGGAATCTTTTGGTTATTGTTGTATAAGAAAAGAGTATTGTGAGAGACTTGGAAGAAGTTATTGTGGAAAACAAAGAGAAGTCACAAAACATAGTTGAATATGCTAGGAAAATTATTGATTTTATAAACTCTAAATATGCATAGGAGTTGAAATATTTTGTAATTTAATATAGAACTTAGTGTGCGTTGGAAATGCAGGATGATTATGAATAATTAAAACAATAAAGATGCAGATAAAAGGCTAAAGGAAGTTAAAGAAGCAGTGGTGAGATTTAATATTTTATTTGATAAAAGGACCAGGGTTGGTCTACCATCCTATTGGGATCAACAAGGAAATTTTCTTCCTTAGGAAACATATGAGACACTCTTTGCAGAAGCAAAGAGTTAGATTGGAAATTCCCATGAGAAGATTGTTATCTTAAAAGGATCCACCATTGTGAATCACCTGCATAAAGACTTCCAACTACTATGGATGATGAAGACTTTGTTTTCAGAAATACCTACATATTCCAGGAACACTAATTTCAGAATGGCACATGTCAATCTTGTTAATATCTGTAGATCGAATGTGGACCTGTGGAGAAAGTGCAAAGAGTGGATGTCTCCACAATAAAATGATGCAAAAGCAGGAACCTCCTCTGTCCCATGATCTCAGGCCACTGCCACTTACTGATAAGATGTTTTATTTAATCTTTTACTTTTTTTCTATAGATTCTTTTAATTTTAATTTCCATGTAATGACTGAAAAGAAGTAGTTTGAGAAGTTGACAGTTTTATAGCTGTCCATTTTGTAATATTGTATATAAGGCTTTTTCAAAAGAGAAAAGGGGTTCCATACTTTTGTACCTCAGAAGTTTTGAAGAATTTTTTACTTTACCTTTATGAGATCAATAAATTTTTCTGAATATTATCCAGCATTTGATGAATGTGATGAGTTTTTCCTGTTCCATGTTATGTATCTTTCTTATCTTGGAATAAAGTAATGTAGCTTCTGGTATCTAATTTACATATGTGATTTAGAGTAAATTTCCTTAAATGCGCTCCTTTATTCTAATTTCATTTATTGCAACTATTTTCTACTAAAACCATAGATAACATTTGATGTAATCACAACATATTATTAATGGACTTCCATCAGCATTTCATTTTCTCTTGTTCATTCACATTTATCATTTAAAGGAACTTGAGGGGTTTTTTATCTTGTAAATATTAAAGGGTTTAAGATATAAATTTTGGGGTTAAAAAATGAAGGGACAATAAACAATTTCAATGATAAGTGATAGTAAATGTCTTGGGCACTAATCTCCTTATAGCAAGAGATTGTCTCCAAAGGAACGACATTTTTTGGTGTTGTTGCTGGGGAACGAAGACACAAAGCCATTTTTCCCTGGATTTTTTTTGAGAAATAATTTCTTTCATTGGTGAAAAAATAAAGTGATTAGGTTTTGTTTTTCATTAACGTAGACCTGGCTTCCAAAAGGCCACACACGAGGTTTGACACCTCGTAGCAGAAATTTCTAGTTTTGTCTGACGCAGAAAAACTAGTATCAAGAAGGGTTTGGAAAGACAAAACCCTAGTCACTCCCAAACCTACCCTGTCTGCTCTGGGTAGTAGTTCTACTTTACAAAATCATGTTTTTCATTCAGAAGAATTATTCAGAAATATTATTTTCTTTGAGGAAGGGCATGTGTCCTCTCATTCAGTATTTCCTAAAACAACTTTGGAAGAAAGGTCTTTTGAGTCGAATTCTTTTTCATTCCCTGAGTTTCAAGAGGTTTCAAATTTTCATTTTGAATCCTCACAATAGTCTATTTATGCTATAAAGAAACCCATCCCTATATCAGTGTTACTCCATCAACCTTTTTTTTCAAGCAGGGACCAATCAAAACCCCAATATGGTGATACCTGGTTTCCTTTTGAATAGATATGCTCCATTAAATTTGGCCCAGCCAATGAATGAAATGCCACAATACTACCTTAAATTGTTTCCCCACTTCATAGGGGAGGATGACATCTCAACAGAGAAAAATATTTCTTCTTTCTGTGTCTTTGAATAATATTTGAATGTTGAGTTTCTTAATGTGGTTTTAAGGTTATTTGTGCAGTCTTTAGATGGAGAGGCTACAAAGTGGTTCAAAAAACTTCCAGATAATTCAATTAATAGTTAGGAAGAAATAGAGAACAGTTTCACTAATAAATGGGGTGAAAAGAAGGATGATGGGCATTTATTGACTGAGTTTAATGTTATTAAAAGAAAACAAGAAGAAATTTCATAGATTTTATTAAAATATTTAACAAATTGTATAATAGCCTTCTAGCGGAAATAAAACCTCCACTAGCTGGAGAAAAAGTGGTTTTTTCTGGAGCTTTTGAATCACATTTTGGTTTCGACTCGATGGAGAGAAGGTCTCCCACTTTAGACTAAATCCAAACATATTCCTTAGATATTGAGGTGAATTTGACTGCATCAGGAAAATATAAAGGAAAACAACAGACACAAGATAAAGAAAATGGAAAGTACAAGTTTCACATGATTAAATAATGGAATATATGACTAAGGTCATTGAAAATTTATCAAATAAATTGGTAAAGTTGGAACTGGAAAATAAAAACCCACTTAGAAAAGTGAAACAAGCTCAAAATCAAAATTTCAACCCACAATTTAGAAGATAACCCCTTCATATTATGCAAAGGGAGAAGAAAGATCAAGATTTGATCCAACCTCTTTTTATATAGAATATGGAAGTGAGGATGCAATAGAAGAAGGTGCAAAATAACAAGACAATCAAATATCATCATTGTATGTAGATGGAATTGAGGATGATGAAAATGAGGAAGTTAATGCCGAAACAGAAGAATCCTTGACTGAGCAAGAAATTGATCAATACTATAAGCATTTGAATGATCATATGCAAGTTGAATTACATAAGAATATGATTTAAGATCAAGGAAGAGGTCAAGATTGTTGAATAGTGATGAGGTGATAGAATATTTAGTACCTTAACAAATGGTGACTCCACAATAGCCTTCAAAGAAGATTGATAAAGGGAAGTAGCAAATTGATTAAGTAGCAAAAACCACTTTTCAGAAAGAGGAAATATCACAAGAGAAATCAAAGGGTGATAATTTAAACAAAACTGTTGTTTCATCTGAAAAAATCCACATTTGAAGAAGAATAATGAAGATTTAGAGAATTTAATAAAACCAACTAATCCTTTTACCTTAAGAAAATAATTGAAGAATATTAAAGATACCAATTCATTTGACTGAGTTGGTCAGAACTCAAGTGTATAAAAAACAGTTTTCATATTTTTTAGCCTTTCTCAATATAATGATGTAGTAGACACTGTGAATTTGCAACAAGACAAACTAGTGGTGATGTTTGGTCCTCATGTGGAAGAGGTGGATTCATCCACTTCTCCATTTTTCATTTATTTTTTAGTACATTCTTTCATGCTTCATAATTTTATGTTGGATTTGGGGGCTTCTTACAATTTAATGAAATTGTCGGTAATGAAGCAATTAAATTTACAAATCACCAAACCTTATAAGGTTCATTACTCATTTGATTATAAAAAGGTTAAGTGTGTGAGTTTGATCAAATATATGGTTGTTTCATTGGCTCAAATTCTATCCAAAAGCCTTGTGATGGATGTGGTAGTGGCAGATATCCCAACTCATTTTGGGATGCTTCTTTCCAGATCCCGGGGAGCTAATTTGGGGGTCATTTTAAGGTTGGATTTTACTTATGTCGTAATTCCAATTTTTAGGGGTGAAGGGAGAATATTATACAGAGAAACTGGGTTTTTGAAAACCATTACTAAGGATAATGCAAGTAATTCTCCTGTGTACAACTAGGAAAAAGATGATTTTTCCTATTTTATGTTGTAAGAAGTTGCAGAAATTGTTGAAGATACTTAGGTGCAACTCCCTCCAGTAGTTATGAATAAAGAGTTGATAGAAAATGGAGTCTATAAACATTAATGTTATGGTTCTTATTCAAAATATGGAACTAGAGTAGGTATTCTTTTGATCACCCCTTAGGGTCACTTGATGTAATTTTCATATAAGTTAAAATTTGATTCTACTAATAATATCTCAGAATATGAAGCTTTAATACTTGGGTTGCAAACTGTAAAATGATTAGGAGTGAAAAATATATTTATTTTTGGAGATTCTGAACCGGTAGTTAAAAAAATTAGAAATCATTGTCAAGAAAGACACCCAAGATTGAGAACTTATAGAAATGAAGTGTAGGACTTAGTGGAAAAAAATTTCCTTGCCTTTAATGTACAATTTGTTCCTAGGGAAGGGAACAGGCTAGAAGATTTTTTGGCAGTTGCATCCAGCACCTTTAAACCTCTCCTAAATCCTAAGTTGAGATATGAAGTGGAAATAAGGCACAGGCCTTCAATTCTAGATAATGTGAAACATTGGCAGGTTTTTCAATATGAAGAACAGATTAAAGAATTTTTGGGGATGATAGGAGAATTTTCTAATTTAGAAATTGATCAGGATGAAGATATTGGAAAATAGTAGGAAGGAGAATTTTCCTTCAAGGATTTGATAGGTAATAAAAGATAATGTGATAACAAAAGGATTGGTGCTCGTGGAAAAGTTATTTAATTCTGATGATGTTGCTAGGAATCTGCAGAAAATAGACTTTGAAGAGGACTTAGAAGATTGAAATTTGGGAACATATCAACAACCCAAGATGGTAATATTGTTTAAAGGTGTTCCTGAAAATGTTAAACAGATATATATAATCCTTTTTAAGAAGTTTGTTGATATTTTTTCATGGTCATATGAATATTTGAAGACCTATGACACTAGTATCATGCAGAAAAAAATACGTTTGCAGCCAGGGATTAAAGCTTTTAGACAAAAGTTAGGGCATGCTAATCCCTTTTTTTTTCCCTCAATTGAGAAAGAAGTTAATAAATTATTCCAGGAAAAAATCGTTGTCCCCTTAAGGTATTCAGACTTGGTGGAAAATCAAGTACATGTAAGGAATAATAATGGAGAGAAAAGGTTATGTGTTGATTTCAGAAAATTGAACAGAACATCTCTAAAGGATAACTATCCTTAGCCTAAGATGGATCATATATTACAAAGGGTAACAGGATCATATAGATTTCGATGATTGATGGCTTCTCCGGCTACAATCATATTGTAGTGGAAAAAGAGTATCAAAAGAAAACAACATTTGCAACCCCTTGGGGTACCTTCGCGTATGCTAGAATTCCTTTGGGGTTGATGAATGTTGGCGCCACATTTCAGAGAGCTATGGATATGGAGTTTGTAGGAGAAATGGATAAGTTTTTGGTGATCTATTTAGATGATATAACCGTCTTTTCCAAATTAGATGAATAAAATTTGCAGCATCTACAACAAACCTTTGAGAAGTGCAGAAGGTATGGTTTATCCTTGAACCCAAAGAAGTATCACTTTGCTCTAAATGAGGAAAAATTATTGGGGCATATTATTTCAAAATAAGGAGTGAAGATAGACCATGTGAGAGTAGAAGCAATAGGAAAAATACCTTTTCCAAGGAGTAAGAAAGAGATTCAGTTTTTTCTATGAAGAATTAACTTCCTCGAGAGGTTTGTTCCAAATTATGTGGAAATTGTCAAAGAAATCACTGATATGTTGAAGAAAAGGGTGTAAGTGAAATGGAATGCATCTGCAAGAGAGTATTTTTCAATAATTAAATAAGCCTTGCAAGAATCTCCTGCATTGATAAGTCCTAATTATGAAAAACCTTTCCAGATATTTTCATTTGCTTCTGATTTTACTATTGTTTTTGTACTTTTGCAAAAGAACGAGGAGTAGAGAGAACAACCTATATCATTTTTCAGTAAATTTTTGAGGGATGCTGAACTTAAATACAATATTTTGGAGCAGTAGACTTATGCTCTGGTTAAGGCTCTCAAATATTTCATGGTTTATATTCTTCAATCTCAAGTAGTTGCATATGTGCGAAATGTTGTTGTTAAAGATGTCCTGGTTCATTCTAGTGATGTTGAAGGAAAAATGGGTAAGTGGATAGCAAGATATAGGAATATGATTTAGACATAAAACCAACTAAGTTAATAAAAGGTCAAGGTTTGGCTAAAATCCTAATAGAAACTAATTTTCAAGCTTTGGGAATTAAACTGTTAGCTGAATTTGAAAAAAAAAGAAAATGTTGATAAGCAGGCAAGATTTGAATCTAGTGATAAAATTCAATAAAAATTCTTGTGTTACGAATGGTACAAAGATATTGTATATTATCTATGTTTTATTTTTCGTCCTCCTACCATGAACATATTAAAGTACAAATCTCTGAAGGTGAAGGCTCAGAAGTATGTAATTGTGAATGGGAAGTTATATTGGAGAGATCAAGTTGTTATTTTGCTGCTTTGTCTAATAGAAAGAGAATGTGTCGAAGCAATTAAATAATATCATGATAGCCTGTGTGGAGGCCACTATAGCTGGAAAGTGAAAACTCATAAGATCTTGAAATCATGCTTCTACTTGCCTTCTTTATTTTCAGATGTTTTTAAATTAGTAAATTTTTTTCAGAAATGCCAAACTTTTGCTAAAAATGAGAAGTTGGAACCACTACCTTTAATTCACGTGTTCATAAAGAAGCCTTTTAGGTAACGGGGGCTAGATTTGTTGGATAAATTAATCCAACCTCTAGTGGAAAATGTAGGTGGATATTGATAGGGACAGATTACTTTACAAAGTGGGTTGAAGCAGTATCGACCAGGAAGGAAAATGACTTGGTGGTAATAATTTCTAGAAGAAAATATTTTCAGTAGATTTGGTTGTCCAAATAAGTTAGTAACAAATAATGCCCAAGTTTTTAAATCTTATAAATTGATTTATTCTTGCCAAAACTATAATTTTATCTTGTCACACTCTTTTTTTTATCATCCTCAGGGTAATGGGTTAGCAATATCTTCAAACAACACACTGGTAAGAATTTTGAAGAAAACTATAGAACAGAGCAAAAAGAATTGTGATTCAAAATTGAATTTTTCTCTCTGGGCAAGTCGAGTGACTACTAGAAGATCAACTGGTAAGTCGCCTTTTAATTTGGTATATGTCACAGAAGCATTGTTCCCTAGTCAGTTGATAAAGTATGTGGTAGCATTAATTCAAGATGTCCAAGAAGAACCAAGCCCTTTAATCAAAATAATGAATATGTTGGTGGAGCCAAATGAACATATGGATAAGGTCAGAGAAAATTTAATCAACTATCAAGAGAAGATGAAAACAATTTTCGAAAGAAAAGTGAAGGATGTTCTATTCTAGCCAGGTGATCTTATTTTAAGATGGGATGTTAGAAGGGAAGATAAAGGTAAACATGGGAAATTTGATCCCCTTTGGTATGGACCTTTCACGATTACTGAATCCAGAGCTAATAATACTTGTGTCCTAGAAAATTTGGATGGAGAATTGCCGCCATTACCAGTAAATGGACAGTATCAAAAGCATTATTTCTAGCATTGAAGTTCTTGTAATAATATTGTTTCTGGATCCATCGCATTGGGTAGGTTGTTTCTTCATCACATTGAATTTCTTGGTTTCATCATTGTGCATACCGGTTTGATTAGTGTGCATAAGTCAACGAGTGATTCATCGCAATGTGTAAGTCACCTTTGACTCCATGTCCGAAGTGAAGGTACTTATTATTTGCATTTCTTAGTGTTATTTTGCAAAAAACACTATCCCAAGGTGGAGCCAGATGTTGTTGCCTATTTTAAATTTTATATATGTTGTATATGTGGTAATATATATTTTGAAAAATATAAAAATTATATATGTGCAAAAAATAAAAACAATTTTAAATAATGATGCACTAAAGGGTGGTAGAATATTTTGTGGCAGACAAGTGGGACCCATGCCAACACATAGCATTAAAGATCAAGCAAGTTACATCATGGAGACCATGAAAAAGAAGCTCAAGCTTCACACTGGTGAACATCCAGAGGCTACTAAAGTAGCTCAAGTTTATATAGAAAAAGAGCAATTATTGCAAGCTTTGTTGGCTAAAAATGGGGAGATTTCTAAGTTAAAAGAGGTAAATGACATGCTACAAAATAATTTAGATTCTCATGTTTGTATTGCTGTTATTCAATCATATTTTGAAGACCTTGCTGCCAAATTAACTCTCAAGTCATGACTGAGTTAAAAATGGCAGAGATTGATTTAAATAATACTCAAAGAGATCTAGAAAATGCATGCAAGGTGATTAAAGCTACAGAGCAAGAGGTACAGATGACAAAGGACAATGCTGAGAAGTATAAATAGGATTACCATATTTCCTGTTAAGAAATCAAAGAAGTCAAGGAGAAGGTGAAATGGAATATGTCCCTTATTTAGGCTCGATAAATCATTTGGACTGATATTATTGAAGTTGTAAAAAATGTTTGGAATCTACTGATTATTGTTGCCGAAGAAAAGGGTATTGTGAGAGACTTAGAAGAAGTTATTGTGGAAAACAAAGAGAAGTCACAAAACATAGTTGTATATGCTAGGAAAATGATTGATTTTATAAAATCTAAATCTGCACAGAAGTTGAAATATTTTGGAATTGAAGATAGAACTCAGTGTGTGTTGTAACTGATCAGGATGATTATGAAGAATTCATACAATAAAGCTGTAGAGAAAAATTTGAAGTTAAAGAATTAGTAGTGAGATTTAATATTTTATTTGATAAAATGACGAGGGCTGGTCTACCATCCTGTTGGGATCAACAGTGAAATATTCTTCCTTGGTAAACATATGAGACACTCCTTGTGGAAAAAAAGAGCAAGATTGGAAATTCCCATGAGAATATTGATATCTTAAAAGGAGCCACCATTGTGAATTACCTGCATAAAGACTTCCAGCTACTGTGGATGATGAAGACTTTGTTTGTAGAAAGACCTACATATTCCAGGATCACTAATTTCATAATGGCACATGTCAAGCTTGTTAATTTCCCTAGCTCAAATGTGGACGTGTGGAGAAAGTGAAAAGAGTGGATGTCTCCACAAGAAAATCATGCAGAAGCAAGAACCTCCTTTGTCCCAGGATCTCAGGCCACTGCCACTCAATGATCAAATGTTTTATTTAATATTTTACTCTTTTTTTTCTAGAGAAACTTTTAATTTTAATTTCCATGTAATGACTGAAAAGAAGTAGTTTGAGAAGTTGACAGTTTTATAATTGTCTATTTTGTAATATTGTATTTAAGGATTTTTCAAAAGAGAAAAGGGGTTCCAGACTTTTGGACCTCGAAATTTTTGCAGAATTTTGTACTTTACCTTTATGAGATCAATAAATTTTTCTGAATATTTTCGAGCATTTGATGAATGTGATGTTTTTTTCTTGTTCCATATTATGTATCTTTCTTCTCTTGGAATAAATTAATGTATTTGCTGGTATCTAATTTACATCTATGAGTTAGAGTAAATTTCCATAAATGCACTCTTTTATTCTGATTTCATTTCTTGCAACTGTTTTCTATTAAAACCATAGATAATAGTTTTTGTAATCACAACATATTGTTAATGGTTTTCCACTAGAATTTCATCTTCTCTTGTTCATTCACGTTTACCATTTAAAGGCACTTTAGGGGTTTTTTATCTTATAAATATTAAAGTGTTTAAGATATAAATTTTGGGGTTACAAAATGAAGGGACAAAAAACAATTTCAATTATAAGTGACAGTAAATGTCTTGGGCACTGATCTCCTTACAGCCATAGATTTTCTACCAAAGAACAACAGGTGCTATGGTTTAGGAGATATACAACACTCTTGGAGGTCTATTTTTCAAAAAAAAAATTGTATTTTCCTTGTGTTTCAGTCATTCTCTTTTGGTGCATTTTTCTAACAGCTAGAAGTGATTTTTCAAAAATAAAAGAGTATTTTTTCAAGAATGGGAAAAAGAACAAAAACCTCTCTAATTTTTTGCACAAATGTCACGGTTTGGGAATTAAAGGTGCCACTTGGAGACCCATTTTCACAATTTCTTGCCGATGGAATTCTAAAATTTTTGAAATTCAACTTGTAAAATCGAAATGTAAGGTGAATATAAATAGTTCTACATCATCATCAGTACATTTCAAGCACATATTCATACTCATTTTATTCCAAAAAAATTCGCAAACATGTCAAGCTTGAAGACATATTGCACTTTGTTGCGCAACTCCTGTACAAGTATATCAGTGAATGTTATTTTGAAAAATTTCGAATTTTAGATCTTCTAGAAGTCATTTTAGTTGGGAAAAGTGTCAATATGTTCAAAATCATGTCAATAAGTTTGAAATCATGTAGTTAGAGTTGTTAAACAAATATGCATTGTTTGAGTTCATGTTTCTAAATTGTAATAACAGTTTCTATTTTTTCTACATAGCAAGGAAAGATGCATTGCATCTAGACTATTATACTTTTGTGAAGTGAATTCGACCAGCTAGAGTGGTAATTTTGAATTTCTCATTGTATATAATGAATTAAATATGTTAAAAAAAAAATTGGTTGGAGTGTTAGAGGCTAGGCTTTACTTTTCTGCAAATTGTACATCTTTTCATGAATGAATAGAAGAAGGAAGGAGTTAGTTTGAGCAGAGATACATGTGTATGATTTTATTGGTATGATTTTTTCCTCTATAATGTGATATATACTTCTTTAGACCTTCTTATATATCTTAAATCCATACTGTTAATTTCCTCATGTTCAATTTGATGAAATTTTCAAAATTTAAATGAGTTTTCTCTTATTAAACTAGTTGAACATTCTATGTGTTTTTTCCTCTATGATAAATTGAATGATTACTAATAGATGTGAATATCTTTCCCCTGTGGGGATTGCCACCATATTCCTTATTCATTAAAATATTCAATAGTGCCTTGATCCTAATTAAAATTGTCCTCTATACCCACCACAAATAGACTAAGATTTGAACCATCCTATGAGAATTATAAAAAGTTCAAAATTAATATCATATCAGTCATTAAAATTGATTGATAGTTGAAATTCGCAAGAGAGCCCTCTCCAAGGCTAGAGGGGTTGGACCTTACCCTAAAAGATGTTTGTGGTTACCTACGGGAATGTTCTCCTTAGCTTAGAGAAATTTACGGAGTTCTAACATGAGTTATTGAGGAGGAGGTGTACATCGAGAAACCAGAAGTCTTTGAGATATTTGATCGGGAGTCTCATGTGTGCATAATGTAGTGAGCATTGTATGGTCTCAAACAAACACCATGTACTTGGTACACTAGGATTGATAGCTATGTCATCGATTTTGGCTTCACCAAAAGTGAAGTGGATGAAAACCTCTATCATATATTAATAGAAGGAAAATTGCTTATTATTGTCTTATATGTTGATGACTTGATTTTAAATGGTGACGAACAATTTTTCATATCTTGCAAGGACAACATTGCAAGAGAATTTGAAATTAAGTACATGGGTCTCATGCACTGATTACTCAGGTTGGAAGTATGGAAAGGCGATGGGGAGCTATTTGTCTCTCAAGGAAAATATGTCAATGAGATACTTAATAGTTTTTTCATGGATAGCGTAAGCCCATGGAGACACCTCTAACAACCAGTTGGAGGAGGGATGATGCCACTTCAGGTGAAGAAGTGGATGTTATCATTTATCGGAAGCTTTTGGGTTCAGTAATGTACCTTGTGAACACACAACTAGATATGTGTTATGCAGTCAACCAGCTGATCCAAGCTATTGCTAGGCCAACCAAATTATTTTGGAAGGAAACTAATCATGTTCTATGGCACATCATAGGCACTACCTAGCTAGGACTATGGTACAAACAGACACAGGGAGTGAAGTTGTGTGGCTTCACAGATGCAGATTGGGTGGGGATTCCATTAGACCAGAAGAGTACATCAGATGGAATTTTTAGTGTTGTGTCTACAGTTGTTTCCTGGTATAGCAAGAATAAAATATTTGTGGGGCTCAGCTCAACAGAAGCATAATACATGGTTGCAAGTCAAGAAGCATATGAGACGATCTGGATGAGAAAGATACTTGTGGGAATTTTTTTCAAATGATGGATAAAACCGTGATCTATTGTGATAATCATAGTTGCATTAAGCTCTCTTAAAATCTTCTCTTTCATGATCAATCCAAGAATATAGATATTTGGTATCACCATATACAAGACTATGTGCAGATGCGGATAATGTTGCTAGAATACATTCCGACAAACGAACAAGATGTTGACATTTTGACAAAGGCCTTTTCAAGACGAAAGTTTAAGTTCCACAAGGGTAGGATAGGGTTGGTTTATAATCACTTTCTTGCTAAGAGGGATTGTTGAAAAGTGCAGCAAGAAAATCTTGGTTTGACTTTGTCGTGGTTAAACTAGAGAAAACTTGAATTTCCACATCAACAGAAATATTGGAGGTAGTTAACTGACATGACATGGCTCTTATCACTCAGTTAACTTAGTTAATTTGAGTTGGAAGGCTTGAGTTCAGTTAAGCATGAGTGATTTCCAATTTGTAGCAATCTAATTCATTTATATTAAGTTGTGTTAAGTTAAACTAGTTCCAACTATTGGAGGAACTAGAGGAAGGTGAGTTGTGTAGTGTGACTTTAGTCTAACTCAGTGATCATCCAATTAACTGACAAATCATCCCAAAATATCTAATGCTAGCAGATAATTCTAGTTACCCAGTTGAGGTGAAAATTCCAAAGCAGTGTAGCATCAGTTGTAGACTATCCCAGAGTGTACAGGTGTTTCATGCAACCTGATGATCACGCAATCCATTTTGGAGAAATTCCTAATTAATAGGGGCCTAATTTCTCAAGGAATTTCACAAGGAAATAGGGGCTCAAGCAGAGGTAGAAACTTACTAAGTTTGGATAATAGCTTCTCAGTGAGGAAAGCTATTGGTTATTCACTTGCAGGGTGTGCTCAATTGAGAAAATAAATTGTAACACATCTACATTCATCTTATTAATGCAAGTAGGCATTGGGGTTTTTAGCATATTTCTTTCACTGGGAAAAATATTTTGTGCATGTGTGTTATTTCTTATTGCATATTTATGATTTGTGTTCTAGATTGTGAATTGAATTCCATAGAGCAGTAGAGTAGGTTTGTGTCTTGTGATTTTGATTAAAACTTCATGAGAAGTTGCAAATCTACACCATAATTTATACATATGGCTTAGGCTTGTGACTTTCAATGACATGATGTATATGACTTGGGCTCGTGACCTTCAATGATCATTCTAGGCTGGACAGATTTTAATATTATATCACATGTAACACTTTACTATGTAGCCTTACCACTTATTATTACCTAACTTTTGTATATACTCTATTTGTGTTAGCATTGCGGTAATACTCATAATATTGACTGAAAAATATTTAAAAACAATAAAATTCAAAACCTAAAATACATGATTGCACTTTTTCTAAATAATGAAATCAATATAAATTTAATTTTCAACTTGGAGTCTTGGAATAATATTATCGTGACACCGGTGGTGTCCTCCAAATTTGAAAAATTTGTTGGATATTATTGTCAAGTCACGATGGCGTCCTGCCAATTGGAAAAACTTGTTGGATATTATTGTCAAGTCACGACGACGTCCTATCAATTTGAAAGAGTTGTTGAATCACGTATTCTAATTGTTTGTCGATTTATTTCAATGAAATTTGTTTTAAATGTCGTAGGATATTGTTGAAATTATAACTTTGAAATGTGTAATTTGTATTATTTGAATATTTTAAATGTTGTTAAATATATTTATATACTATAAATAAATAATCAAAATTATAATTTATCCTAATATATGTTCTCCAAAAACAAAAATATCAAAGAGTGAAGTTGTGCAGATACACAGTTCCATTCTCCAAATGATGCTCGAATGCAATCTAATTAAAACTCAACAAGCCCAGATCTTGAGATAACACAATATTGTAGTGTAATTAAAAAAATAAATTGAACTGGAATGGAAAAGCAACAGATGAACGTCGATTTTCACAATGTCAGAGATATGTTGCTCTTGATAAGAGCTTCCGACGTTTTTGAAACGGAGGAATATTTTTTGCATCTGAACTCAATTCTGAATCAAGATCCTAAAAATTTAGATACATTTTTATTCAAATTGACATAGATTAAAAAAAAATAGATAATCGAACTACAAATAAAATTTGAAATTATTGGAGATGGAAAGGGAGAACTTTGTGAAGGACTTTGATCAACAATATGGAACGAGTTGTAATTTCAAGAATTGGTCATTTTATATTACTGAGATTTTTTCCCTGCATTGAAAAAAAAATCAGAAATAAAATTTTATGTGAATATCTACAATTAATCTCGAGAACCATATAACCGCAATTTGAATTTCAATATAGTTTTCAAAACACTTTTCAAGAATAAGGTGACTTTAAGCGAAGAATGTATATTATGAACTATTTTAATTCATGTGGATGTGTCCTAAAGGATAATTTGAGATTAATATGCAATTTTATGTGAAAATAAAATTTTAGATAGCTTTTAAACATGATCGGTGTGTTTATCAGAATAAAGAGCATCAATGATTTTAAATACATATCGCACTATTGTGTTAAAAAAATTAATCGCACTGTTTCAGGACTTCGAAAATAAAAAATAATTTTATCATGTCGATGCGTTGAAAATTTATGTGCCCTAGCAATGTTAGTGTGCTTTTATTATAAACACACATGTGCCCTTGAATATCGAATGCACCGATATTTGGATAAATTGGAAAAAAAATGATTCTTTTTTTTAATTCAAAAACAAGTGGCAATGGATTTTTCGAAATCTAATTTCATAAAGTCGTTTAAATAATAATAAAAATATTAATTATTTCATTATTTTTCCCACAATTTCAATTGATTTGCAAGAGAGACATACTAGGAACATTGTGCAACAACAGAATACTTTGGAGCAGCAAAACTATTCAAAATATAAGTTGAAAGGTATGGTGATTCACTCAAAACCCTGCATAGTAAAAATTTTAAATTTTATTGTTTATTTTACTAATAAAATAGATTATAATTTATGCTAGGGATTAAGTAAAAGAGAGATTAGTTGCAAGACATACTAGGAGAACTGTGGAGCAAAAAAATATTTTGGAACCACAAAAAGATTAGAATTTGAAAGGTATGATAATACACACAAAACCATGGATCGCGAAAAAATTAAAATTTTACTGTTAAATTTTTTTATAATTTCTGTTAGATGTATTCACAATTCAGAAAATAAAAAATAAATAATAATAATAATAACAATAATAATATAATTAAAAAAATAAAAATAAAATTAAAAAAATAATAAAATAAATAAGTTAAAATTAAAATTAAAATTAAAAATTAAAAGTAAATAAAAATTTAAAAAATAAAAATAAGAAAATAAATAAATAATAATTAAAAATAAAAATAAAACATATATAATAAAAATAATAATTATTATTATACTAGTAAATGTTTTTATGATCTTTATTCCTATTTAAATTTAATTAAAATTTAGAAAAATAACAAACAAAATCAATATTAACCTTAAACCCTTAGGGTTTAACTTCTTCTACCATTTCAAAATTAGGGTTTTTTATTTTATGCATTTTAGATTTAATGGGTTTGTATACTTACTATATATAGTGTGTTTTACATGTAAAGTAGGGGAATCACTTATTGAATTATATCCAAACCCTATCGACCTTGTCCGTTTTTTTTTTAATATGGATATATGTTTAACGATGTGTTGTATGTAATATAATGCATAGGTGCACCCTGTGTAATATAACGCATCGTTATATTATAACATTGTTGGCTTTGTACACTTTGTTCATCGTTGCTCTCGGTGTAATATAATGCATCGTCGTGCCTCTTCCAAATAACATCGTTAAATTATTTCGATGTGTTTAGCGTTACAAATTACACTGTATTAATTTAAAATTATTTTAAAATTTTAATTTTCCATGACGATGTCAAAAAATTAAACGTCCAATGTATTTAATGGGATGAACACACCGGTGCGTTTATTCAAATAAACACATCAGTTACCATAGCTCTTTTTGGTTGAAAACTGTTTCGTTTAATTATAAAATATACTTAATGGCTTCAATATTGAATGGTGCAGGCTGTATATTGGTAAAAAAAAGGTATGAGAAGGTGCCAAGTAACAAAAATATTCATCGACACAATGAGAGCACATCGAAAAAAAAAATAAAGAAGGCAAGTTCTTTATAAATTCTTTACAAAATTAATATCTTTGAACTATATCTAAGTTTAACTAATATGTATTGGTTAGTGTGTCTCATGCAAAGCCACAAAATGAAGAATATCGATTAGATTATTTCTAATCTAAGTGTGGAATAGTGTAAAATATTAATAGAAAAATTGTAGTAGGATGAATCACGTGAATCAAAAAATACTATTAAATATGAGTTTTTTTTTTGGAATTTTCATTAATAATATACATAGGAATATTAGATAACATGTTTCAAACAAATTATTAATTCATATATGTTTAATGTTCTACAGGGAGAAACAACAAAGGAAAATATCAATGTCTTTCTATGAAAAGAAAAATTATAGAACATGTAAATGACAAAGGATTGGTCTTTAGCTCATCTGGATTGGTGTTGGAGGTTAATGAAAGAGGGGGGATTTTTTACAAAGCTATGATGGATCTAGTGGAATCATTGTATAGACGTATTTTCCACTTACAATACAAAAATCAATCCAATGATTCTAAGAACCAAATTATATCTAAACTACAGGAAACATTTTCAAATCAATGGTTAGAATTGCAATAGAAAAAACACACAGCAATAAAAAAGAAGCATTCAAAAGATAATATTGCTAATTAAAATGATTCTCTAGAATAATATGTATATATTACTACAAACCATTCATTTATTAATATCAATTTTGTTATATTTAATTTTCATCTATCAATATAAAAATAGTTTATTACTTCTTTTACAAAGATCATGAAGATCCCAAACGATCAACGAGTTGATATGTGAAACATGTCAGTAGGAATATCCAAAAAATGTACAAGGAGTTAGTAAAAGAAATGGACATAATTGCATCATAGGAGGAGTCGTCTTAACAATAATGTGCTTAAAATGTATGTAATCATGATTCACTTTATACATATAAAAAATTAATTTAGCATAAATATTAATTTCAATTATTTTCTTGCAGAAAATAGAACAAAATGGAACTCATTTAGCACATAAAACAGGACGACAATGAACAAACTGGTTGATTACGAAGTTTGTGAGTAATTCTTAATCTTTTCTTATAACAACTCAAGGTTTCACTTTCGTATATTTTAATTTTTTTTACAGCAACCATCCTTGAATGTCTTCAAATATGTGGTAACATGCAAAGAAGATTCATTGAAAGAATTGATTGAGATCGGGTTAAATATGGGTTGTGATTATACGTTGGCATATCAAAAATTAATTTTGGAATTTGTAAGTATCTATGTTGTTTTACTTCTTTGAGTTTATAATTAATAGAAACAAAAAACATAAAAACAAAACAAAAAAAAACCTTTATATTAAATCTATTATTTATAATGGGGTTTAAAACATGTAGAAAACAAAGTATGGAACTATGCCAACAGAAGACTTGTTGCAATAAGGCATGAGACCTAGTTTTGAAACCATGTGCACAGTTTATGAGTCACTTATTACTATGGTACATTTAAATTTTATTTACATTGATGTATATTATTTATTTCAGTTTTCATTATTCTCACTAATGTAGATTACACTTGTTACACTTCATTTTTATGTTTGCAGATGGAACAAGATCAAGAAGACGAAAGCAATAGATGCAATCAACAAAAAATTCCTCTAAATAACCCAATTCATGGAAGTAGCTCGAGCAGTGATAGTAGTTCCAGTGAAGAATAATGATCTATTTGGATATCAATGCAACCTGTTGTATTTTTTAAAATAATTGTGTGAAAATCAGACATTTTGTTGAATGTAATAGACATAGTGTCCCAATTGAAAGATGAGTTACCAATAACAATCTCATTTTGTATGACAAAGAGTCTCTTATTGATATATAATAAAATACATTTTAATTTATTCTATTGTGTTATCCAATGTCACTGTGAAATGTTACACCACTGAATAAATATATGGATGACTAAATATTATAATGAAGAGATGTAAAATTTGATAATATAACAGATTAATCCAAACATCATATACAAATGCACTAATCAAATTTTAACTTATATGAGTATTGTTATAAGATATATGTCAATTTTTCGATGAATAACGGATTTAAAAAATTACAATAATTGCACTATCACGAGATGATGATTCTAAAAAAAGGAAAATATCATACAAAAAATGGGTGCCTCCATAACATAAAAACCCACTCGTGAATTATGTTATATAAAAGCATCGTGACGGGATAATTTTTCATGACCGGTGCCTTTTTGAAAAATGACAATACCAGGGTGTTTATTTATTCAAGCACTGGTATTGTTTTCAATTAACACCCCAATGCATTATAATTCTTAACGCACCAGTGCTTTCCTAGAACTAAAACCCCAATCCTACAAAATATTAATTCCATCACCAGTGCATTATCAAAACCATAGCATCATTCCTTTTATATCCCAAACGCACCAGTGAGTTATACAAATAATATGCAAGAACGCTCTAATTTTAAACAAAAGCACCGGGACAACAATTATTTTTTTTGTGCCCTAGTGGCGTTTCTTAAAAGAATTCCCCTAGGAATTTTTTTATAGATACGCGTCGGGGTGGTATACATTTCAAGATCTAGTGGCCTTTTCATCCAACACCTCAACACTTTTAGTTATGTATGCAACCTAGAGATTTGATATATGTAGCGCACTAGTGCTACTTGTTCCATGAAGCAACTGCAAAAAAAAGCATCTTCTAAAACCTTTAGTCACCTAGATTTTCTTGGTTGTGATTAAGTTTCATTATAATCTCCTCTAAAACATCCACTGTCACAAAAAGATGTTTTTTTGACAAGTTTTTCCAATTTTATAACACTAAAAACCTTCATTATAACCTCTGGTAGAAGGTATTTTCCTTGTAGTGTTCAAGGATGCACTGAAAGGGAAGAATGTTATTATGGCCAATCAAATCCAAAATATTCTAGGGCCTTACATTATCAAGCAATTGGACAAGGTACCAGCTATGGACATAAAAACTCCCATAGGTAAAATCATGATTTACTGATCTACAATCTAAGGCATTAAATTGTTTATCAATGGGTGTACTCCTCTTGGACAACAAACTGTAATCTCTACTTATGCCCTAAAGGCTTCTTCATAGTATAGTTTGATACATGTTAATATGTGGAAATGTTTCTAAATGAAGGGTCATTGTTTTGGGGTAGATATGGGATTGTTGTTACACCATGGTTCCAAGAGTTTGATGTTACAAGCATGGTGGTAATAACGATGTCGTTTGGGTGAGGTTTCCAAAGCTCCCTCTTCCTTTTTGGCACCATCAAGTCTTGGAGGATATCATAAATACCTTTGGAAAACTCAACAGGATGGACCTATATAAAACAACAAAAGGTATCTTTATATGGTGTTGTCTACCGACGCCACAATTTCGCTCGGACGACAGATTTCCTGTTAAATTTGTCAGAATGTTAAAGTTTTTGAATCAATTTTTCGATGGTGGAAATCGATTCAACACCATCAAGAACCCCAAGGGAACCCAAAATCCTAATTTTTGACTATTTTAACCAATTTTTTAAAAAAATTATGCAATATTTTGTCATTATCTTGCTAGAATTTCCATTATTTTTCGAGCTAATTTGTGGGCTCTTTAGACTATGCTTCTTTATATTTTCCAAGATATGTGTAGATATCAACCTTATAAAATGTCTTTGTGTTGGGAAAAATATTGAGAGGGGAGGGGGGGTGAATCAGTATTTAGAGCTTATAATATAAATTCAACTTTTTCTTTGAGCATATTTCCATACGCAGTTTTTATGAATGAAACTAGCATATGCACGCAGAAATGAAGAAGGAGACTAACGTATACTTATTTAACTTTCCAGATTTAGAGAAAATTCTCAGAAGCAATCTTATAAACAGATTTATCAGTTATGTATCAGGTTATGAGAAGTAAGCAACAGAATAAAGCATCACACACATGAACACCAATATTTAAGGTGGAAACCCAATTCAGGAGAAAACCACTCCTGCTGTCATCTCTGTTTTCAATCTTTATTATATAGAAAACCTTTTTCAACATAGTACTAATGTACAATCATACCAGTATGTAGGCTTCTACCTGCAGAAGGCTGCAACCTTCTCTCATTTTCTAGCTACAACTGGAAGGGAGCTCCAACCCCCTGATCTTGTTTACCAGCCTCTCCTGGAAGGGAGCTTCGACCCCCTGAAATCAATCAGCAACAAGTTTCTAGCTACAGGAGAAAAAGTATACATTGTGATTTTGTGCTTACATTGTGACTTGGGACGTATAACAAGTGCAAAAGAACAAGTTTGTAATTTTGTAAAGGCCAAGTCTAGCTACAGGAGAAAAATTTTCTTCAAAGTCTATACCTTCTTGTTGAGCATACCCCTTGCAAACAAGTCTAGATTTACTTCTTATAACATCCCCATTCTCATTTAACTTGTTTTTGAATATCCATTTAGTTCCAATGAAATTTTTGTCGTGAGGTCTTGGTACTAATTCCCAAGTGTGATTCTTTTCAATTTGATCAAGCTCTTCATTCATGGCTTGAATCCAACATTCATCTTTGCTAGCTTGATTGAAATTGTGTGGTTCAATAGTGGATAGAAATGCTAGATAGCTAGAAGATCCCACAAGAGTCCTTCTTGTTTGTACACCTGATCCGTTATCTCCCAGAATTTGAGATTCTGGATGATTCTTTTGAACATATCTGGATGGAGCTTTTTCAGATAAATCATCTTCAGGTTCTTCATTGGGTTCACTATTTATATCATTTCTATTTGATGTAGAAGGACATATGTCACCATCATCTTCATTTGTTGTTTGTTTTTCTTCTTTTGGGGCTGCAGGAGACTCATCAATAACAACATCAATACATTCAACAATCTTCCGAAGTCTTTTATTGTAACATTTATATGCTCTAATCCTAGAGGAGTAACCAAGAAGTATTCCTTCATCTGCTCTAGGTTCAAACTTGCCAAGTTTTTCATCATTATTTTTGATAAAGCATTTGCTTCCAAAGACTCTAAAATGCTTCACGGTGGGAGGATTACCATACCAGAGTTCATATGGAGTTTTATCACTATTCACACGAACATGTGCCTTGTTAAGAATATTTACCGCTGTATGTGTTGCTTCTCCCCAAAATGTGTCAGGTGTTCCGGAATCATCAAGCATAGCTCTAGCCATTTGTTGAAATGTTCTATTCATTCTTTCTGCTACGCCATTTTGTTGTGGAGTGCCAGCTACAGAAAACTGTCTTTTTATGCCATGTTGTTCACAAAATTCAAGGAATTCATCTGATGTATATTCTCCTCCTCGATCAGATCTAAGACACTTAATTTTTAGATCTAATTCATTTTCAACCAGTGCTTTGAAGATCTGAAATTTCTCAAATGCTTCATCTTTGTGTTTAATCAACCCAATCCAACACATTCTAGAGAAATCATCAATAAATAAGATATAGTATTGTTCACCACGTGGTGAATTTTTCCTCATAGGCCCACATATGTTAGTATGAATGAGTTCAAGAGGATTACTTGATGATCCTTCCTTGGCATTAAATTGCACTATGGTTTTCTTACCGAATTGGCAAGATTTGCATATGATACTTTTAGGTAGAGTAATATTGGGAATATCACAAACAGCTTTAAGTCTGCTTGATTTGCTGATTTGAGAGAAGCTTAGATGCCCCAACCTTCTATGCCATAGCCAGTTTTCTGAAGATTTACTCAAGTAACATTGATCTTTGCAGTTCTTCAATACATACAGGTTGCTTGGAGTTCTGTTTCCTTTTATAATTGTTTTACCTATATCAAGATCACGTACCACACATTATTTTGAACTAAAGACAACTTCAGCTCCTTGATCACACATTTGACTTACACTTAACAGGTTATGCTTTAATCCATCCACATGTTAGCCCCCCTATGAAATTCTTGACAAGCAAGCTGGGGGCTAGTATGCTTTGGAGCCTTCAAGGAATGACTTTTCCTGAAAACCCATCATCCTTGAAGTCTCTTAGTGTTGTGCCTAAAACAGGTTCCCCCTGCTAATCCATTTCTCAAAGGGCCTATTTTCCCCCTTATACCCCTGCAAATTATGCCATCTTAATCTATGTGTTCCCCTTGTCAAATTCCCCTCTAATCCCCTGAAACCTCCCAAAGCCCCCTTCGAATTCTACCCACGTCCCTGGTTTAGCCTGATTCGCTATTTATCTTCCTACCGTTACCCTTATAAGGCTTCAAAATGCATTGAAAAGGCTTAAAAACCCACTCTGAACCTTATATCAGGCCTAGCCCCGCACTCCTTTACCTTCCACAAAACCCAGCACTGTAACCATCCACCAGTCCGAAAGGCAATAATATCACATGCCCACAGTTCATCCCATTGAACGCGCCATCGTCGTCCCCTCATCAACCAGATCAACGGTCCGGAATGCGCCTGTCCTTATGGTCCCTACCACACAACAACCATAAAACAACCTAGTTTATCCCACACCGCTTATGCGCGGTGGGTCGTTTTCCCCGAGCACCCAGCGATTCCACTCATCGCACGCCACGTGTCCTTTGTACGATGGTAAAACCGCCCATCCCCCATGCATTATCTTTCGGCCCAACTCTTGCAGCGAAATGTGCGCAAGCCGTCCAATCCTGAGCGCCTCATTCGACGGTCATCCATCAACAAATCTATGCACAAGTTAAACCATCTCTGTCGTATCCCTGGCCCACTGTCTATCGCCCCAAATTTTTTTTCCGCCGTAGATCCCCTTTAAGATCAAACGGTCCAGTTTCGTTTGCCCGCTGACTGAATATTCCGCTACTGCCCGCCCTTCGCCACGTCACCCCCACGTGCATTCATCATAAAATCGCCATCTCATTGCATAAAATTGGCTCTTTTCATGTTTTTAAGGTTTTTCCATCCATATTTCACTCCGCAGACCGCTAACCTCCACCGTAGCATTTTTTCACCATTTCTCTGCAAGTTTTCCCCTCCATCTCATCATCTGCACAATCACGCTCATTATCCACATCATCCACCACCCCATCCATTGTTTTCTTCGCATTTTTCATGTTTTGCAGGGTTGTAAATGATAAAAGACCGCCATAATGCGTAGCCTCTGTTGTAGTGACAAAGAAATCAAAGAAGATCATTTACAGGGGCAGAATTGATGAAAAATGACCTGGGAAGGTGAGGACAGGACGCTCATTAAAAAGAACAGGGTTTAAAATCTATGGAGAACCTACCAGCACCATTAAAGCTCAAAATGCATGGACAGAGGCAAAGATGAAGTAGCAGAATGTTTCAGTACAAAAAAAAGAGATTAAGGCACGCCAATGAACAACTTAAGCCTTAAATCAGTGGTTTAAGAGGCAAAGAACCAGTTTGAAGACCCTGAGGATTGATCAAAAGGTCTTAAGTGCAAGTAAAAGGTAATATCAGGGTTTATTCATCAGCATAATTTTTTTCTTCATCAATTACAGGGTGCCCATATAGCTTTTATTACGCACAATGTCCCTGAAGGACTTTCCACCCTGACAACAGTTCAAAACCACCAGAGCATCTATATGGCAGATTCTCAGTAGTTTATTTTATTTTTGGTCAAATCACCAAGATTACCACAACCGAAACATGTCAGAGTCATATCCAAAAGAAGATCACTCTTTCATCAAGGGGTGATAGAGATTAAATTCCCAGCGTTCAAACAGAATGGGTTTCGTCCCTCTTTCTTTTCAAGAGTTTAATACATCATTTAGTTTTTCATCTACCTCTTCTGCTCCTCTTCAGCTATAAATCTCAGAAAGAAACATTGTAAGGTTGTTGATGAGATATCAGAGAAATGTAAGCATTTTCCTCTTGAGACAAGTTCTTTGTGTAATATTGTAAGATAGGCTGAGATTTGATGTATCCAGACTGAATTTTCAAGATGTGGGCAATGATGTACCTGATTGGTGTTGTTTTTAATATGACAAACACTTTTCTTTGGATCCTGATCTAAAGCAGCTGGTGATGTTTTCCTATCTCTGTGTCTGATTTCATTTCATTCCATTTCTACTGGCTCGCATCAGAAGTTAGGCATAAGATTTACCCTTGATAGGTACCTTATGTTGCTACTCTCCCAGCCTTTTATGTTTTATGCTTATATGTGTATCTGAATATTGATCTCAATTGATTTAACTAGTGTAGTGGATGTTATTTCCTGCTCTCTGATGTATGAATTAATGAAATCTATGTTTGGATGTTCTTTTTAGGATCTAGTTTGATGAGTTGAGAACAATGGGAGGTCTAGAACCCTGTCTCTGCCTCACTAGGATCTTTCCATCTTAATTAAGCCTTTCTAAGATCCCTTGTATTGCCTCTGATTTTTTCCAAGCAGTTCTGGAGTTAAATGACCTCTGACCTAATCTATACGCAGAATTGGATGGTTCTCCTTCATTCCTTCTCAGTCCTTAATGTTCCATTTCGCCAATCATCCTTTAAGATCCAAATGCTCTAGATAACTTGCCCAACTGAAAGCTTGCACATTGATTACAAGTAAACCCTTTTTTACTCCATTTCCAAATGGCCTTGATGTTCTCTAAGTTATCAACCTTTGCCTAAATTTCCTCTTTGCTCATCCTTGTCTTATATTGGACCCTTCTTTCCTGATTCCCAACAACCAAACACAAACAATCAAACAAACAAACCCTGTGCTTCATACCTAGCCTAATACATTATTGTGAGCTTCAAAGACATATATACTTTGAAAATTATAGAGAGATCCCTCTCTGGACCTAGGAGGGCCAGATCCTAAGGTCTGAAAGTGGTTCTATGTTGTCTCATCTTTTGGTCTTGTCCACCTGGCCAAAACATGGGAACCCCAACATAATGGCGACTCCACTGGGGAACTGAGTGCATTACACCTTAAGCACCCTTAAGCATTCAAAAGACCTAAAATCTATGGTTAGGTTGTAAGTTAAACAGATTCTATCCTCACATCATTCTCTACACCATTTTTATGCTTCCCCATACTCTTGGACAGAGTCTGAAAAGGGCCAGGTAGCCTCCGGATCTCACACTCTCTCTGAGGTGACACATCTGGTAAATGCCCTCCCGGTCAATCTCTGGTTAGATTTTGCTGTGTTGTGAAGATATCCTTGAAAGAGGACATCCCACAAGAACTGTGGTGGACATTGTACCCTCCCAAAACATCTCAAACCCTCCACCTGGCGACTCCAAGGCTCCATAAACGTTTCAAAGACTCCACTGGTGATCGGTAGGCCTGATGATTATCTTGGTTTCACATAAGACTCCATTGGGAGACCAGCCTTTTAAACAACATCAACCACAGTGAAAGTAACAAAGAGGGTTAAGCTGCTTGGCTAGGAAACAAAATTCTAGCTTTTAGAACCATTCACACAAGAGCTTATCCCAACCCTGACCCACCTGAAATAGTTGACAATCCGGAGAGTATCCTTAAGGGAGCCCCTACACCTAAAAGACCAACTATTTCTGGTCACATTCATAGAGCTAATTCTGCACTAGAAGACCTAGCAACTCTATCACATTTTCTCCCTGACCTAGACCTACCTAACAGGCTACCAAGGACTAGGTCATCTAGACCAGCTAGACCCTGAGTTTCACAGCTCACCATCTCATTGTGGTAAAAAAACTAGGGACAGAGGAACCCCTCCTTATACACCACCGGATATCCACTTCATTCAAAACTTGGGGCTCTCCCACCCTAGATCTGCTCATCAGACTTCTGTTGGTCCTAATATCCCTGTTATCCATATACCAGCTGCTTAAGCCAACCCTATACCTCATCAAAACAGTATCATGGCAGCCTGGTATGCACCTCTGGTTTTACCTCAACCCTTGTTACCCTTACCCAATGATTATCAGTCAAAAATCCCACACTTCACTGCTAAAGAATCCATCACAACTTAGCAACATGTAGATAAGATGGAGGATTATTTTGACTATATGAAAATTGATGATGAAACAATCAAAATGAGAATCTTTGCCCAAAGCTTAGGGGGTGATGTAAAGAAATGGTTTAAAGGTTTACCTCTTGGCAGTATCCAAGATCTCCCTGCATTATATCAGACCTTCATAAACAAATGGGAAACTAGGGAAAACCCTCACCAGCTCCTAGGAGACTACATGACCCTTAAGAGGAACATGGGAGAGAGCATCCATGATTACACCACTAGATTCAACAACATTTACAATGCTCTCCCTCCACACATGAAACCTCCTCAAGGTATGGCCCTAGCCAAATATCTTGATGGATTTGATGCTAACATGGCCTATGAGCTTAGAGATAAAGACTATAACACATTGGAAGACATGCAAAAAGGATCCATAACTGTAGAAGCAAACTTGATGGAAAAGAGGGCAAGATTGAAAGCTGAGAAGAGGGTAACATACAGGGATGACACTGTAGCTTCCACTTCAGACCCAAATTATGATATATTATCCAAAAATGTGGAAATAATACAACAAATGATGGAAAAAATGGTTGTCACAGTTAGCAATCAGAATAGAAACCAGAACCAAAATCAGAACCAAAACTTTAGGAGAAACAATACCACTCCCAACAGACAAAGAGAGTCAGACCAACAAGTTGTTCCCCCATTCCAAAAAAATTTAGATGAAGATGAGGGAATCATAGAGGATTCTAAAGGGAATGTGATAAAAATGTTTGAAATAGAAGACTCAGTCCTTAACTATGATTCAGGGGAAGACCAGCCCTCACCTTCACACTGGGATGAGGAACAGTTAGAAACTGAAGATTACAGATTATGATTTGAAAATTCCATGGTGCAGGTCAGAGAACAATATGAACTTAAGAGCAAAAGGAACCAAGAAAATTCCAAAACTGAAACTCCTGAGTTTACCATCAAGAAAATACCTGAAAAAACTTCTAAAGCATATGCTGTAAATAGCAAATCAACAGCTGAAAATTCTGGGAAAAACAAAGAAAAAGACAACCAGAAGAATGAAAAACAAGGTGAGCCCACTAGCAGTACTAGTACTTCAGTTAGTACTCCTGATACAATTGTTCCTGACCCTGTACATAGTGAGAAATCACAAACTGGTTCAGCCACTAAGGCAGTGGCTAACAAAAAAGAGTTGAGCATTTCCAAGAGTCAGTCCACTTTCAATTTAGAGAGGGAGATTTCAAAAATCAAAATCTTTGTACCATTATCTAAGCTGGCCACTCAGGATGTATATAAAGGCCAAATTTTGAAAGCATTAAATCTAGGTGAGAACAATGACACTGTAAATTTGAGTGATGATCAACCTGCCCTTCTGTTCGGTCCAAAGATTGAGGGAAAGTTTCAGGAAGGAGTAGTTCCACCTTTTTATATCAGTCTCAACATTCATGACAAAATACTCCATAATTCCATGCATGATTCTGGAGCATCACACAATTTAATGCCTAAGGTGGTGATGGAAAGATTAGGCCTAGAGATAACCCGCCCTTACAAAGATTTGTATTCGTTTGACTCTAGCAGAGTAAAATGCCTAGGTCTAATCAAAGAATTGTGTGTAAGCCTCACCCAGATTCCTGGTAAGTGTATGGTCATGGACGTGGTGGTGGCAGATGTGCCACCTAAATATGGCATTTTACTATCTAGATCATGGGGAGCCAAACTGCAAGGAACGATGCAGATGGATGGCTCATACGCCACTATCCCTATATTTGGCCAACTTAGAAGACTGTATAGAGAGTCCCAGATGAAATTCCTAGTCAGTAGCCCCGAGAAACCTGAAAATTCACCATTATAATATGTACACACAGACCTGGATTCTTTCATTCTTTATAACAACCCATCCTTAGGAGAGCCAACGTCAGGAAACAGAAATACAAACAATAACATAGAGCCCATAGACTTTAACATAATGTCTACCCTAGAAGAATACGATGAAGAGAACCATAGGCAGGGTACTGAAAATGAAACCCTGAGTGAACTAAAACCAGAAACAGAACATAAACAGCAAGATAGCCAAATCTTTGAACTCCACACATGTCATGAAGAACAAAACAACCCGCAGCCTAGTACAGACCCTGTAATGCAACACAATGGTGAACCCAGCTGTAGGGAAGGAAATAATGATGAAACGGAAAATGAACCCCTATGGGAAATGAATTTTGATGGATCTTGTACTAGGAAAATTGCTGGAGCGGGGGTGTGGGTACGTAACGTAGAGAGTGATTATGCAGAGAGCCACACTGTCAATCTGCACTTCAAATGCACAAATAATATTGCAGAATATGAGGCTCTCATCCTGGGTCTGAATCGATTGAAAAAATTAGGAGCCCATAGGATAGCTGTGAGAGGGGACTCAAAGTTAGTTATCAAACAGGTGAACGGTGAATATACAACGAAACATCCTCGACTAAGGGCCTACAGAAATGACGCAGTGGATTTGTTGAAAACTTTTGTAGAATACGATTTGGTGTTTGTGCCTAGGAGTCAAAACGTCACTGCAAATGGACTAGCTTGCCTAGCCAGTTCTTATCCTAAGACTCTGGCTGACCCACAGATCATCATTCAGACCAAATTTAGACCTGTTGTGCTAGACAACGAAAAATACTGGCAGGTCTTTGAAGGTGATAAACAGATTGAGGACTTCCTGACAGGCAGAAATGAGTTTGAATTATCTAGTTCAGACTCTAAAGACAAAGACAACTGCCTTAGCAAGGAACCCTCTGATGAAGAATCCCCACCTTGTAACATAGAAATAAACACCTTTTCTGAAGAAACTGGAAATTCAACCATAGGATGTGAAAACTTGGAAAATGAGGAAATGGAGGTGCTGCAGGCCAAAGATAAGAACATACCCAGAGGCCTGGCACCCCTAGAGGACCTTTTTGACTTTGATGACATAGCCAAAAAGCCCACTATAGAACATGAAAACTCAGATATAGAAGAATGCAACATAGGCATTGAAGATAAACCCAGAATGATTAAACTGGCTAAGTCTATACCTGCAGACATGAAGAAAAAATACATTGACCTATTTAGGGAATTGATTGATGTGTTTGCATGGAGTTATGAAGACTTAAAGGCCTACGACACCAATATCATACAACACAAGATACCCTTGAAGGAAAATCAGAAGCCTTTCAGAAAAAAAATCCATAGGATCAATCCAAAACAATTGTCTGCAGTAAAGAAAGAGATTAAAAAGATGTATGATGCAGGCATCATAGTTCCGGTGAGGTTCTCTGATTGGGTATCAAACTTAGTGGTTGTAAGAAAGAAAATAGGGGAGATCAGACTATGCATAGACTTCAGAAACCTCAACAGAGCCTCCCTGAAAGACAACTACCCTTTGCCTAGAATGGAACATATCCTACAGAAGGTAGTGGGCTCTAAGAGAATCTCCCTTCTTTATGGTTTTTCAGGATACAATCAATTTCTTGTACTCCCAGAAGATCAACTCAAAACAACTTTTACCACTCCATGGGGCACCTTCATGTATGTGAAGATGCCTTTCAGACTGATGAATGTTGGGGCTACCTTCCAGAGAGCGATGGATATGGCTTTCTCAGATGAGATAGGACACTTCATAGTTATCTACTTGGATGACTTGACTGTATTTTCTAAAACTGAAGAAGAACACCTGAAACATCTGAGGAAATTCTTTGAAAAATGTTGAAGGTACGGTCTGTCCTTAAATCCTAAGAAAACTGTGTTTGGGCTGCAAGAAGGAAAACTTCTTGGCCACATTATATCTGAGAAAGGAATTAGAATAGACCCACAGCGAGTTGAGGGAATACTTCAAATCTCACACTCGAGAAACATCAAAGAATTTTAGTCCTTCATAGGGAAGATCAATTTCCTTAGGAGATTCATTCTCAATCTTGTTGAGCACCTTAGGAAAATGACTGACATGTTGAAGAAAGGTGTGGGAATTAAGTGGACTATTGAAGCCACGAAATCTTTTGAGTCAGTAAAGCTTGCACTCACTCAAGCCCCTATCCTTATCATCCCACACTTCTCAAAGGACTTCCTGATCTTTTCATTTGCCTCCCAGCATACAGTGGCTACGGTTTTACTGCAGAAAAATTTAGAAGGAAATGAACAGCCAATTGCCTTTTTCAGTAAGGCCTTAAGGGATGCACCCTTGAAGTACAACATTATGGAAAAGCAAGCCTATGCCCTGGTAAAGGCCTTAAAATACTTTAGGGTGTACATTATGCATTCTCACACCATAGCCTATGTTCCAAATATAGTGGTTAAAGACATCTTGTCCCAAGACCCTGATGGAAAAAGGGGCAAGTGGATTGCTACAATTTTAGAATATGACCTCGAAATAAGACCCACCAAGCTAATCAAATCTCAAGGCCTGGCACGATTAATGGCTAAATCTAATCTGCAGACCCTTGAAATTAACATGGTAAATGCCTTAGATGAGCAGGAAGGATTGCCCCACCCAAATCTTGAGGAGAATTTTCAAAACTCTCCTTGGTATTCTGATATCCTTTATGTGCTCACCAATCTCAATGCTCCTCCAGAACTGTCCAAAACTAAGGCCAGATTCATAAAATTCAAATCTGGAAACTATTGCATTTTGAATGAGAATCTATACTAGAAAAATCCAAATGGCCTATTGTTGAAATGCTTGCTTGAACCTGAAGCTGAAAGAATTAAACAGGAATTCCATGCTAGGGAGTGTGGAGGCCACCTGATTTGGAAAGCCACTGCAAACAAGATACTCAGAGCTGGCTATTATTGGCCCACACTCTTCAATGATGTCCATAAAATGGTAATTTCCTGTCATAAATGCCAAATATTTGAAGGCAAAAGAAAGCTCCTCCCCCTCCCTTTACAACCCATCACTGTAGAAGGTCCCTTCATGCAATGGGGCCTAGATTTTATTGGGGAAATTCACCCCTCTTCTTTTGGGCAACACAAATGGATCCTAACTACTACAGATTACTTCACCAAATGGATAGAGGCCATACCCACTAGGAATGCCACCGATTCTATCATCATTAGGTTCCTAGAAGATTACATCCTCTCTCGGTTTGGCTGTCCAAGAAAAATAATCACTGACAATGCTGCTGCTTTCGGATCCAAGAGAATGGTTGATTTCTGTCACCAGTATGGAATAGCCCTTGGTCATTCAACTGCCTATTATCCTCAGGGTAATGGATTAGCTGAATCATCCAACAAAAGCCTAGTGAATATCATTAAGAAGCTACTGGAAGAGAAAAGAAAGTCATGGCACAAGAAGTTGGTGCATGCCTTGTGGGCTGACAGGCTTACAATGAAGAAGTCCATTGGTATGTCACCATTCCAGCTCGTTTACGGAGCAGAAGAATTTTTTCCTACCAGCCTTGGAGTGCCAGTGATTAATCTTGTCCAGGAGATTCAGATAGAGGAAGACAGTATGTTAAGAAGAATTAACGAAACAATCCATCTTCAGCAAACGAGGGAGCAGGTTTATAGCAGAGCTGTTAGAGTTCAGGAAAACATAAAGAGGCAGTTTGACAAAATAACCAAAGCTTCATATTTCAAAGTTGGGGACAAGGTTCTGAAATGGGATTCAAGGAGAGAGGACAAAGGTAAACATGGCAAGTTTGATAGTTTGTGGCGAGGTCCATATATTATCCAAGCCACTGTGGATCCTAATGCATTTTTATTACAAGAACTTGATGGTACAGAGCTGTTTGGGGGTCCTGTCAATGGTAGGATGCTCAAACACTACTTCTGCTGATTTCCGATTTTCAGTTTCCATTTCCATTGTACATACCATTGCAGATTTAATTTCAAGAAAACAGAGAAAAATGTTTCAAAAAACAGAGAGAAAGGAGAGGTTCAGACATGCTCAAAACATGAAACTTTGAGGTGAAAAATATTGGCTCTCATAAGCCCATGCATTTTCCTGAGTAAGGGCCTACTTCAAACCAATTGGACGAGCAAGACATGTACTATGAACTTGGTCTGGAGTTTGCTCTTACTCAGAAAAATTCTCAAGATGAGGCTCACAAAGATATCCCACCTCAGTATTAGTCCATACAGGAAGTAAAGAAGTTGATCCTAACATGCTCAAAACCTGGACCAGAAAAGGGAAAAGAAGAATCAACTCTAACATGCCTAAAACCTGAGCTGAGAGGCAAAAGAAGTGACTCTAACAAGCTCAAAACTTGAGTCACAAAAGAAGGATGCTGCAATTTTAATATTTTAAGCCTTCACAGTTTTTTTTCCTGTAAAATGTCATCCATGTGCAACTATTTTTATGCCTTGGATACACAGCAAGTCAGACAGTCTAATCCTGGCTTGACTGTTTTTCAATTGTTGTCTTAGAATATAGTGAAGAAACCTGTTGGACAGTTTAATCCGAGCAGGTAGTAGAATAGGTAGAGAATCAAATGAGACCAACAGTCTAACCTGGTCTCATGGAGTAATAAGCATAGATTTAGAATAGGTTTGTTTTATGTTTTCATGAATAAAGGATGTAAAGGGTCTGCTAGCTCAAATGTGCCCTAAAGGAGGAAAAAATGCTAGGACTGTAGTATGGGTAGGTACTTTGGTTGGGAGAAAGTATTTCTGCTGATTAATATATCTGACATATTGTGGCAGATGAAAATCAAAGAAGAACGATGGCTTATAGCAGCAAGCATCTGGCCTACTCCAAAGATTATTTCTGGTTCTTGACTCCCTCAAGAAGAAGCCATCCCCATGTGGAGCCACTGTTAGCCCCCCTATGAAATTCTTGATAAGCAAGTTGGGGGCTAGTCTGCTTTGGAGCCTTCAAGGAATGCCTTTTCCTGAAAACCCATCATCCTTGAAGTCTCTTAGTGTTGTGCCTAAAACAGTTTCCCCCTGCTAATCCATTTCTCAAAGGGCCTGTTTTCCCCCTTATACCCTTGCAAATTATCCCATCTTAATTTATGTGTTCCCCTTGTAGAATTCCCCTCTAATCCCCTGAAACCTCCCAAAGCCCCCTTCAAATTCTACCCACGTCCCTGGTTTAGCCTAATTCACTATTTATCTTCCTACCGTTACCCTTATAAGGCTTCAAAATGCATTGAAAAGGCTTAAAACCCCACTCTGAACCTTATATCAGGCCTAGCCCCTCTTCTGATAGCCCCGCGCTCCTTTACCTTCCACAAAACCCAACATTGTAACCATTCGCCAGTCCAAAAGGCACTAATCTCCCATGCCCACGGTTCATCCCTCTGAACGCGCCATCGCCGTCCGCTCATCAGCCAGATCAACGGTCTAGAATGCGCCTGTCCTTGTGGTCCCCACCGCGCAACAGCCATAAAACAACCTAGTTAATCCTGCACCGCTTATGTGCGGTGGGTGGTTTTCCATGAGCACCCAGCGATTCCACTCATCGCGTGATGTGTGTCCTTTGTACGACGACAAAACCGCCCATCCCCCATGCATTATCTTTCGGCCCAAGTCTCGCAGCGAAATGTACGCAAGACATCCGATCCTAAGCGCCTCATCCGACGGTCATCCATCAACAAAGCTGCGCATAGGTTAAACCATATCTGCCATATCCCTGGCCCACTGTCTATCGCCCCAGATGTGTTTTCCGCCATAGATCCCCTTTAAGATCGAACGGTCCAGTTTCGTTTGCCCACTGACTGAATATTTCGCTACCGCCCGGCCTTCGCGACGTCACCCCCACGTGCATTCATCTTAAAATCGCCATCTCATTGCATAAAATATTTTCATGTTTTTAAGTTTTTTCCATCCATATTTCACTCCGCAGACCGCTAACCTCCACCGTAGATTTTTTTCACCATTTCTCTGCAATTTTTCCCCTCCATCTCATCATCTGCACAATCACGCTCATTATCCACTTCATCCGCCACCCCGTCCATTGTTTTCTTCATAGTTTTCATGTTTTACAGGGTTGTAAATGATAAAATACCACCATAATGCGCAGCCTCTATTGCATTGACAGAGAAATCAAAGAAGATCATTTACAGGGGCAGAATTGATGAAAAATGACCCGAGAAGGTGAGGACAGGACGTTCATTAAAAAGAACAGGGTTTAAACTTTGTGGAGAACCTACCGGCACCATTAAAGCTCGAAATGCATGGACATAGGCAGAGATGAAGCAGCAGAATGTTTCAGTACAAAACAGGGAGATTAAGGCACGCCAATGAACAACTTAAGCCTTAAATCAGTGGTTTAAGAGGCAAAGCACCAGTTTGAAGACCCCGAGGATCGATCAAAAGGTCCTGAGCACAAGTAAAAGGTAATATCAGGGTTTATTCATCAACAGAATGTTTTTCTTCATCAAGTACAGGGTGCCCATACAGCTTTTATTACGCACAATGTCCCTGAAGGAATTTCCACCCTGACAACAGTTCAAAACCACCAGAGCATCTATATGGCAAATTCTCAGCAGTTTATTTTATTTTTGGTCAAATCACCAAGAGTACCACAACCGAAACACGTCAGAGTCATATCCAAAAGAAGATCACTCTTTCATCAAGGGGTGATAGAGATTAAATGCCCAGTGTTCAAACAGAATGGGTTTCGACCCTCTTTCTTTTCAAGAGTTTAATACAGCATTTAGTTTTTCATCTACCTCTTCTGCTCCTCTTCAGCTATAAATCTCAGAAAGAAACATTGTAAGGTTGTTGATGAGATATCAGAGAAATGTAAGCATTTTCCTCTTGAGACAAGTTCTCTATGTAATATTGTAAGATAGGCTGAGATTTGATGTATCCAGACTGAATGTTCAAGCTGTGGGCAATGATGTACCTGATTGGTGTTGTTTTTAATATAACAATCACTTTTCTTTGGATCCTGATCTAAAGCAGCTGGTGATGTTTTCCTATCTCTATGTCTGATTTCATTTCATTCCATTTCTACTGGCTCGCATCAGAAGTTTGGCATAAGATTTACCCTTGATAGGTATCTTATGTTGTTGCTCTCCCAGCCTTTTATGTTTTCTGCTTATATGTGTATCTGAATATTGATCTCAATTTATTTAACCAGTGTAGTGGATGTTATTGCCTGCTCTCTGATGTATGAATTAATGAAATCTATGTTTGGATGTTTTTGTTAGGATCTAGTTGGATGAGTTGACAACACTGGGAGGTCTAGAACCCTATCTCTGCCTCACTAGGATCTTTCCATCTTAATTAAGCCTTTCTAAGATCCCTTGTATTGCCTCTGATTTTTTCCAAGCAGGTCTAGAGTTAAATGACCTCTGACCTAATCTATAGGCAGAATTGGATGGTTCTCCTTCATTCCTTCTCATTCCTTAATGTTCCATTTCGCCAATCATCCTTTAAGATCCAAATGCTCTAGATAATGTGCCCAACTGAAAGCTTGCACATTGATTACAAGTAAACCCTTTTTGACTCCATTGCCCAATGCCCTTGATGTTCTCTGAGTTATCAACCTTTGCCTAAATTTCCTCTTTTCTCATCCTTGTCTTATATTGGGCCCTTCTTTCATGATTCCCAACAACCAAACACAAACAATCAAACAAACAAACCCTGTGCTTCATACCTAGCATAATACCTTATTGTGAGCTTCAAAGACATATATACTTTGACAATTATAGAGAGATCCCTCTCTGGACCTAGGAGGGTTATATCCTAAGGTCTGAAAGTGGTTCTATGTTGTCTCATCTTTTGGTCTTATCAACCTGGCCAAAATATGGGAACCCCAACACCACATACATGAAATTATTAGCTTTCACCTTTTTTTTTAGAAAAATAGACCCTTTTCCCTTAATGACAGTAGGAGTATCATTTCCAAATGTAACATTCTTTTCTTTTTCTAGAGCACTATATGCAAGAAGTTTTTTTTTGTCACCTGTCATGTGTTTTGAGCATCCACTATCAATATACCATTGATTTTCTTTACCTTCTGCAAATAAAGCTATGCCACAATTTTCAACCTGTAATTCCTTCTTTTTCCACACTTCGGTGTTTGAAGGAAAATGCTCTTTTGGCTGGACTTTGCTCCTGTATTCAGATTCTTTATGGCCAAATTTATTGCAATAAGCACATTCAAATTCATTTTGAAGAGGAGAAAAGTTCTTATAGGTATTCTTCTTTGTTCCAATATCCATCCTTTTATTTCTTGCTTCTCTTGTCATGATGGTTTTATATGCAACACATTGAACAACTTTATGACCAAAATTGTGACATGAGAAACATTGTCCATTGAAGAAGAAATTTCTGCTATTATGAAATATTCTACTTGAATTTACCTGTTGGTTGGTGTTTCTTTGAAAGGTATTCTTGTTATTTTTTTTTGAATTGAGCTGGTCATGCTTTACCTGTGAAGATTATTTATTCCGTTGCTGAGTGGCAGAATGTTGGATACTGGCTGTAGTTGCTTTTAGATAATTTGGTGCTGAAGTCTGAGAAGATTCTCCGATATATCGAAGACCTGTCTTTATAAAAGGAGAACGTTGTACCTTGATAATCTCATCTAAGGTTTCAGATCCTTTAGCAAATATAAGATTCAAAGTCTTCACTTTCTCAATTTCTTTTCTTAGACTTACTATTTCACATTCTAATTTCTCATTGTGTTTCTCCTTTTCTTCAAGTTGATTTTTCAGAGTTTCTATGGATATTTTACTTTCTTCTAAGCATATTTTGAGTTGATTGAATTCATCAAGAAAATCATTTTCCTCTAAAGAATCCATAAAAGTATATTTTTCTTCTCTAGATTCTTTTTCAAATGCCATGAGAAGTCTAAGATCTTGTTCACATTCTTCCTCACTATCAGATAACCCATCACTGTCTTCATGAGTATAGTAAATTTTTCTAGTGCTAAACCGATTCTTATTCCTTCTTGCTACTTCCTTCTCTTTTCCATGTGTTTCTTTGTAAGGACACTTAGCAGCATAATGACCAACTCTTCCACAATCAAAACATTTGAAAGGAAGCTTACCTCTGAACCATCCTGTGCCAAGTTGGAGTTTCTTTACAAAATTTACCTCATCTTCTTCTGAGATATACCCTGATCCTTCTATCTCTTATACTTATTTCCCTTTTGTAGAAGCCCTAAAGACGACTTCTTTGACTTTAGATGGTCCTCCTCTTCTCATTTCACATGCAGTTAGTATGCCATGAAGTTGCACCATAGTAAGATTTTGAAGATCCTGCTTTTCTTCAAGAGCAGAAACTTTTGACTCAAATTTTGCCGTTAGTGATCTTAAAACTTTCTCAACCAAAGTAGATTCAATTATTGTTTCTCCCAAATTTCTCATATGATTTACAATATCATCAAGACGTAAAAATAAATTGGCAATGCTCTCCTCATTATGCATTTTTAGATTCTTATATTGAATTCTGAGAGTTTGGAGTTTAGCACTTTTTACCTTTGCATCACCTTCATAACTTAGAATTATTTTGTCCCATATTGCCTTTGTTGTATCCAGCTGCGTGACTTTGACAAATTCTGATTCAGTTAGACTTCCCAATAGAGCATTGACTGCATTTGCATTTTTTTCATAATTCTTTCTTTCTGTTGGATCTGTTGGTGTTGCGGTTGGATATTGATATCCTCCTTCAACCATAGCCCATACATCTGCTCCCAGAGACTGAAGATAGGATCTCATCCTTGTTTTCCAGAAGATTAAATTGTTTCCGTTGAAGAGCGGAGGCCTGATAGATGTTGTTCCTTCTTGATTGCTCATCTTGATTGATCTTCCTTCTAGCGGCTAAGCCTTTTTAGAAGGACCTGCTCTGATACCAATTTTTGGGAAAAATACTGAGAGGGGGGGGGGGGGTGTGAATCAGTATTTAGAGCTTATAATATAAATTCAACTTTTTCTTTAAGCAGATTTCCATACGCGGTTTTTATGAACGGAACTAGCGTATGCACGTGGAAATGCAGAAGGATACTAGTGTATACTTATTTAACTTTCCAGATTTAGAGAAAATTCTCAGAAGAAATATTATAAATAGATTTATCAGTTATGTATCAGGTTATGAGAAGTAATCAAAAAAATAAAGCATCACAGACATGAACACCAATATTTAAGGTGGAAACCCAATTCGGGAGAAAACCACCACTGCTGTCGTCTCTGTTTTCAATCTTTATTATAAAGAAATCCTTTTTCAACATAATACTGATGCATACTCTTACCAGTACGCAGGATTCCACCTGCAGAAGGCTGCAACCTTCTCTTTTTTTCCAGCTACAAATGGAAGGGAGCTCCAACCCCCTGATCTTGTTTACAAGCCTCTCGTGGAAGGGAGCTTCGACCCCCTGAAATCAATCACCAGCATCTATTGACAGAAAGCTTCTTCTTTCATACTGAAGGCTTCAACCCCCAGATCTACTGCTGACCACGTTTCATCAATTTTCATACTGGATCCAACAGCTTCAACACAACCCTTCACTTAACATCAACAAACATACATTTCCCAATACTTCAAACAGAACAGTGAGACCACTGTAACCAGAATGTCAAAAATAAACCAGACTTCAGAATAGATATGCAGATACAAAATCAACCCTGAACATTCATTAATTCAAATAGAACACACTGATTTTCTTTACTGAAGCCGCGTACATACGCGCTTTCCTGCATACCAACCCGCGTATACTTCTGTGTATTTTATTCTTCAAAAACCCTAAATTCCATACGCACTTTTCATGAAGATAACCCGCGTATATACGCACTTTTTCTGAAACCAACTAGCATATAGATCTGCAAAAATAAATTTTGTAGAACAGACCAGATCTATAAAACTTACCCAGATTTATTCATTTTCTTCAGTAGACTTGCGCCAGTTCTTCATGATTTTGTCAGTCGATCAAACCAGAGATTCATCATCGTCAAATCTAGAGATCTTGAACCATCATTATATCCATGGGTGCATCATAGATTTAGATCTATCATTTAAGATTAGAGTTCATCCATGCAGATATTCCTTAGAGAAAGTTATTCATCAAAAACCCTTACACATGCACACCTTGCACTATGATCTTCTTTCCTTAAATAGATTTAGATTTTACCAATACCATGAGTCAAAACCACACAACTTCCGATGGTTTTCTTGGATGGAATCAAATAAACCATATAGTGCTCAATACTGTGTGCGAAAACCATGGTAATTCCCCTTGGTATTATAATTTTGGAGCACAAAAGGGAATATGCGACTTGGGACATACTTATCCGTGTGTATACGCGACTTGGCCTTTACAAAAGCGTGTATACATTGTGACATATTATATTTATCATTTCTCCAGCACATACTGGACTTCTTTTTCTCTGTCACATCTGAACTGCACTGTAGATACATCATTCTTACATCTTTATCCAAATACAACTCATCAAGTCAGTTTCCATCAAGGACAACTTCATCAAGTAGGTTGCCATCAAGGACAACACATTGCATCATATTGCCACACTTTGTAATATTCCTACTTAGCCCTTGCTAAGAGGAATATTCATTTTTGTTTTAATTTCTATTGTATGAATAAATAAATAAAGGACATGTAAAACTCCTGAAAAGGCTGAATAAATCAATGCCCATGTGAAAAATGAGAAATCAAGGCCATGTAAATAATCACTTGTAGGTGTGAAAGAGGTTTGAGCTTAAGACTGGGTCAACCTTGACCAAATCTACAGCACTGTCTAGGTTCAATGCATCTCCAAAAGGGACAGCGCAGTTCTAGAAGGAGGCCTCTCATGTGAAAAGGGGAAACTCATCAAAGTGGTTTAGGGTTTTCAAAGGCTTCTCATCTTATAAAAGGAGAGGGAGGGAAGCAAGAGAAGGTTTTTGATATATCATATTCATGAGTATTTTTTCTTCTTAGAAAAATACTATTCTATGTTGTTTAGTGGAGAATTATTCTTGGAATTCCTATGCGAGGATTTCACCTCTTCCTTTGAGGATTCGTGGAGGATTGTTTTGCTGAATTGATCCACTATTAGGCTTGAGGCCAAGCTCTACTTACATTGGAAACGCTGATCCATTGAGGGTTTTGCTGCCTTTGCAAGCTGCAACAAGTGGGAGTCTAGATATGCAGAGATCTAGTGTATTTTGGGAGCCTCCTCTCATGGAGTGTGTCTTTTAACCTCCTGGAAGAGTGTCTCTTCTCTTTGTACTTTAGATCTAAAATTTTGCAGTGGTTATCTATGTCATTTTAGCTACAACATTTTTCATATTGATGGACTGCGTTATTTTGGTGTGAGGCTCTTCATGGTGTTTTGATTATGGTTTAGATCAGAGATCTCTAGTGCTGGGCTTGCCTTCCACTTGGTGATCCATGGATTAGCTTGCTGATCCATGTTATATTTAGATCTAATCCATTGTAATGAATTGTTATATTCATAAATTTACTGTAAAAATTTCCAGATCTGCAACCTGTTTCTCATATCTACTCTTGTTTATGCATGCTTTTTCCAAAATTCCAACGGGATCTTGAAGAGGAAACTATCTAGTTTCTAGATCTGAAATAGATCTAATTTTCTACCCACAAATATTCCCTATATCTGAGTTGTAACTTCCAACTACTGAAGCTCCTTTAAAATAACGTTTTTGAGCCCTTTTCTACAAATGTACATGTGTTATAGCTCTCTTTCTGAAGATTTCTTGCTATATTGTCTCATTCATCCTACTGTATATTTAAATAGCTTAATTATAATGCTTATTTGTTGTTTTATTTATGAAATATTAACCTCCTTTCTGATCTCCTCTAAATATCTGATAAAACTACGCAATTCCTGAAGCAGTGTTTGCATTTGGCTATAACCTTCCTCTTTGAGAGATTTTTAGCTAGTTTAGTTTTTCGGAGATATGTTTAGTGTATCTAAAGTGATTTTTTTTAGATGAAATTACATATATGACAATCATAAAACATAAATAAGAGGAACCAAGTCCTGATCTGCATTTTTGTTGCACATTTTTTCTTATACAACGTTTCTATTGAGCACATTGTTGATATTCTTGAAAAAGGGATATTACAGTGGTATCAGAGCTCCCTTCTTGGCATAGCCTGTACTTGCCTTGGAGCACCAGTGATGCTACATTCATAAGCAGATGATCCTCTTACTGAGAGGGAGAATAGGTACCAAAATAGAAGTCATAAAAAGTATGACTACACGACTAATGATCCTAACAAGGGTCAAGACAAGGGGAAAGCCCCTGAAGCTGTGAATGATAAGGAAGCAGAGGAGTTTGCAAAAAATATTTTGGAGACCATGCAATATCTTTCTAAGGAGATCAAAGAGATGAGGGTGGACAAAATGATGGAATCTTCTGGGAGATTTCAGTTGGGAGAAAGCTCAGATATGTCTCATCATGGGACTGGTCAACCAGTGAATCTGCCACTAGCCCCACAAGCTTCACAACGCTCCACTATTCTTATATTCTTGGTTGTGGAGAATGAAGGACCACATGATCAAGATTCTCTTGAAGAATACTTTGTGGAGTATGACTCTCAGAGTCAGAGATTCAAGGATAAATTGAGTTTCCAAGACTTTTGTCACATCAAGGACATAAGAAGACCAGGGAAACAATATAGAGATGGTGGTTTATTTCATGGTAGAAAACACACCATGGGAAGATCCTTTTTTCCCAAGTTTTATGGATCATCCTCCAATTCTGCCAAGGCATGTGTAGAAATGCTAGATATCTATTTCCAGTTGAACAAAGTCCTTGAAGTTGAGGCCATCAAGATTGCAGCGCTACACTTTGAAGGTGAAGCACACAATTGGTGGTTCCATGGTTTGTCTACATTGGGACTCATCAATGTGACTACCTATGTTGAGTTCAATAGAAGACTGGTGGAGAGGTTTGACGAGAAGGATCCTGAAGCACCCTTCATAAGCCTTGAAAAACTAAAGCAGTAAGAAGATGCAGAGACTTACATCTCTGAGTTTCTTAAGATTATTAGTCATGATCCCTGATATATCTGTAGCAAGGAGAGTCTACATGTTCATTGATGGCCTGGAGTAACCCTTGCATGAATTGGTTAAATCTACCAATCCCATCACTTTGCATGATGGCGTCGAGAGAGCTAGAGATCTCCAAGATGCCTTGCCAAAAGAAAAGGCAACTTTCCAAAGCAAGGCCCCTCACTTTTCTAAGGGAAAAGAAGGATAAGCTACTCCTCCCAAGGAGATCTCTTTGAAGAAACCTCTTGATATTGATCTCAGGAGGGAATTAAGGAAGAAGAAGTTTTTCTTGACTTGCCAAGAGTCATGGGTTCCCAGACATATGTGTGTTGCTGGAAGAGAACACTACATATAAGTCTTCTCTAATTTCGAGGAAGATGATGATGAGGAACCTAGGAAGGGTCACAACGCTGATGATGAGGAGGAAGAAAAAACACCCACCAGATATGGGAAGGGAGCCTTTTCTCCAACCAATGGGACTCTTGCCTCTTTGAGAGGAGTGCCTAAGTAATTGACCCTAAGAGTACAAGGTTCATTTATGAATCAGAGAGTATCTGTACTGATTGATAGTGGGGCAACCCAAAACTTTATTGATGCTCACCTTGTGCAAAGGAGGGGAATCCCCACTAATAATTTTGAGGGATTTTCTATCTTGGTTCTGGGAGATAGGACCATGCAGTGCATGGAATATGTTCCATCACTCTCTGTCACTATGGGATCCTACACTCTGGTGGATCATTTCTTTGTGGTTGACATACCAGACACCAACATCATCTTGGGTGTCCAATTGTTGATTACCTTGGGGAAGGTTACCACTGATTGGAAAGCTTTGCAAATGGAGTGGGTGGACTTGAAGAGTGGGAAACCACAAATGATCCAAGGCATGCACACCTAATGTTTCCACACAAACAACATAGATGGATTTGTGCTGTGGAAGCAGAGATCTGACAGTCCCTTCTCTCATGTTCATGTGGATGCTTCAAGGGACATTCTTATCTAATGGAAAGCCACCTAGAATGCTATCAGATTCAGATATTGTGGGGGAAGCCTCACAAAGTACTACTCCAAATCTAAATCCAAGAAGGATTGGAGCAATAAAATACCAAGCTACAGCATTGTGGGAGGAGAAGAATGGGAGGAGTAGCCTTCCATCACAAAAATTTGGCATGAAATATGCCAAGGAAAAGAAGAGGAAGATCAGGAACATAACATATCTTTCTATGGGGGTATCACTAGTGCTGTTATTGTTGGAGAGTGTGGATCCATATTGGATATCTCAACTCCTTGTGGATTACTCCGAAGATCTTCACACCGGGATGATACTAGATGGCATGAAGCAAGAGGGAGGCTATTTGGTCCATGAAGGGGTCATCTATCATCTTGGTAGAGTATTCTTGTCTCAAGCCTCCAAGCTTAAGCAAGGGATAATACAAAGGGCACATAAAGAGTTCCTTTCTAGCTATATGCAGTCAGCAAAAATCTACTCCCTAATCATGAGGAGTTTTGATTGGGAGGGCATGAATGAGGAACTACATCAACACTATGATTGGGAGGAACTGAATCAACACTTTCAAGAGTGTAGGGGTTATGATGATTTGGGGCAGCCAATGGACTCTATACATGAGTTATTTCAGCCATCTCTTCCTCCTCTTGAAAGAGGAGAAATGTCCATGCCCAAACCCATGTGTGTGGGAGACTTGAATGGTAAAGAATCTGATCTTATGGAGCATGTTTATTTTCCTGATTTGACACATTCTCTTACCATATTTATGCAAGCCATGGATCCTAAAAAGAGTGATATTACATGTAGATCTCATGGCATTGGTAAGGCCAATAAAAATTCTAAATCTGGTCACTCCCTTGAGGTGAAAATGAAGATCATTTTTCATGATGGGTGCTTCCCAAAGGCACCAAACATATCTCTCATTTTCAGCTATGATGAGATAATGTGTGCAACAATTAAGTGGTGGGGGAACCACTTACCAAACATAGATCTACTGCATGAAGGAGATACTCTTCTATAATGTTCTGAAATTTTCCAACAGTAATTTGGAACATTAATTTTTCTAATTTCACCTAGGAGGAGAATAAATGGGTAAGGAAACCCATTGCATAATAAAAACCTCAATAAAATCCCTCTAAGTATGAAAGGGGATCAACTTTGGAGCTGGTTTGCACACCCTCATGTGTGAACAAGGATATTTGCAAGGAGGCTTGGTTAAGTTGACCAAGTCAACAACACTGCCATAGGAGGAGTGGCTTACTTAGGAAGCCAGCACAGTGTGAATGAGAAAAGGGAAATTTGGTGGAGGAAACCCTAATGGAGCTTTCATTTATTTAAAAGGATGACAAGGAAACCATTGTTTCTCATGCTTGTATTATTCATCTCATTGTCTAGTTAGAAAATTGGAGCATTCTTTGCTACTTAGCAAGAAATGCCGGAGGAAGTCCTCTTTAGGATTCCTTCTCCTTCTTGAGAGGTCTCTTGAAGGATTTTTCTTCATTTTCCTCACATCCAGGCTTGAGGCCAAGCATCCTCCATCAAGACAGTGTTATTTCTGTAGCAGATTAACACTGTGTTGTTGTGTGTTACAGTGAGGGTTCACTACACCATCTCCTTCAACTATTTTTCAGAGGAGGAGTCTCTCTTCTCTTTGGGAGATCATTTTGGAGGCATCCCGGAGCTTATTGCATACTTTGGCATCAAGGCCAACTCACTCCATAGCCCTACAATGCATTTCCATCCATTGACTGCATTATTTTGAGAGGAGCATTTGCAGTGGGGCTCTTGCAGAGTATTGGAGGGAAGATATTTGGTGAAGGGATCAACCTTTCACTTGAAATATCCATTGGAGGAGGCACATTCAGTTTGAGCATTAGATTCAGCCATCTCTATCTAGTTCTATTTCTAAGTTGCTGCAGCAACCCAAAAACTCTAACATTTCTAAGGAATTGCCATTTTGTATGTTTTGCAGCCAATCCTTTTAGAGATTGTGCATTATTGTTTCCAGGGGTTGAGATCTTGCTCCCCCTATTTTATTTGAGCCACGTATTGATATGTTTGTGTATTGACACTTTTTATGCAGCAGCTTCCCTTCATAGACTGCGCAGTCATAGCTTGATGATACATATGTAGCAGTGGTTTTATCATGTATTTGGTACTTGTTATTGAGGCTGAGTATTGCTTATCTTGAGTGCCCTTTTCGCTCAAGATCTTGTATTCATTGTTGTTTCTATTATTTAATGAGAATTCTATGGATTTCTCTCATGTTTATATGATTTTTATGTTTCTGCTTCACCATTATTGTGCTTTCTTATTGCTGGAGCTCCAACTTCAGAATATCTGGAGATATTCTCATTGTTGTAGCAATTTTCTAAAAAAGGAACATTACAGTGGTATCAGAGCATGATCTTTGGCTCAGCTTGTGGCTTCAAGCCAAAGTTATAAATCCCTGAAGGGGAAGGTTTCAAACTCTATAGACAGAGTCTGTAGATGACTAGGTAGCCTCTAGTTCTTATCCTTTTTTCAAATGTGACATATCCAGTAAATTCCCCTGCAGTTAATCTCTGGAATAAAGCTTTATATTCCTGAAGAGGGAATCTTATAGGCCCATGGATCTCAGCCATCATATCATAGAGAGAGAAAATGAAGGCTAAATCATATGGATAAAATAGGGAAGGAAAGTTTACAAAGCTTCTTCCAATATCCTTACTGAGCATTCATGAAGAATTTGAGAAGATAAGGAGGGAGATTTGTACAGGATCTCCAAAAGGGTTTGAAATTGAGTCAAACTCTAGATTTTCTTGTAGGGGATGTGAGCATGCAGCTACACCCTATAATACACAGTGCAGTCACATAGAAGAAATGTCGAAGAAAGGAACTCTTAGAGGTTTCTTGCATGAGTATGAATCTCAAACCCAGAGGTTTAGAGATCATATTACTTTTCCAGAGTTTTTCAAGATCATGGTGAGGAGGAGCAAGCAGCATGATGAGGATAGATTTCTTCTATCTGTCTTTGATGGTTCTCCTACTTGTTCAGCCAGGGCTTGGATTGAAGAGTTAGACACCTTTTTGCAGCAACATCAGATTCCCGAAGATGAAGCCATCAGAGTAGCAGCGCTGCACTTGGGAGGTAAAGTCTATGCATGGTGGTTATTTGAGTCTTTTACTTTGAAAAATGAAAATACCTCTTCATATGAAATGTTCATTATAAATTTTATGAGGAGATTTGATAGAAGAAATTATGAAACACGTGTGGAGGAAGCAAACACATTCAAACAAAAAAAACCCTTGCATGTGTAGGTTTTAACCCTGAACAGAAATTATCTACACACGAATCTTATAATAGAAAATAAACAATAGCGAGAGCATAAAACATAAAACAGATAAACACAGAGATTTTCCCCTGGATCCCAAATCGGGACGACCAACTTGATTTTCATTATATTCCTTTTAGTGTTACAACACATATATATACATGCCGAAGCATACATAAACCCTAATCCATTAACCCTGGATTAGAACATAACCGTAGTTCCCTTGACCGGATCTACAAAAATACTAGGGGCCAAAAACCATCGTACCCCAAAACCATGCACAAAACCATGGGCGGATCTGCCTATGAGTGGGTCCGCACAAAAAACAAACAAAAACCAATTTTGCGCGGACCCCAATGGTGGGGGCCCAGCACGCCCCCTCGTGACCCCCCGGCCCGCGACGCAACATACGGCGCGTGGGGCTAATCGTGGAAAGAATATAACACATACCCAACATTCTCCCACTTGTTTCTTTCCGGGGAGCCTGAGGAGAGCTTACTCATTTGGCCAATTCCTCAACACCCATTGTTTCTCTACACCAAGAGAACTTCTGAGTGCTCACAGACTTCGTCAATGCATCTGCAATATTCTTCAAAGTGTCCACCTTTACCAGCAACACCCTTTTAGCCTCAACCATATCTCTAACAAAGTGATATTGAACATCAATGTGCTTTGTCTTTGAATGATAAACAAGGTTCTTAGCCAAGAAAATTTCACTTTGGCTATCCTGGATCTATCATGTAACCCCAACGCCTGCTTAATAACGAACACAATCTCTGCAACCAAACTGCCTCCTTGCTTGCATGAGTGGCTGCCATGTATTATGCCTCTGTAGTTGAAAGAACCACTATAGACTGTCTTTTACTCATCCAACTGACGGCGCCTCCAAATAGGCTAAACACATACCCACTTGTATATCTTCTTTGGTCCGGATCTCCAGTCCAGTCTGCATCAACAAAACCATGAATGTCCAACATTATTTCCAATCCTAATCTTCCCTGGTAGCATAAGCCATAATCACTAGTGTCATGTAAATATCTAAAAACCCGCTTCACGGTTGTCCAATGCTCCTTTCCTGGGTTTGACCGCAAGCCTGTCAATACTCCCCATGCATGTGCAATGTACGGTCTAGTACAGACCATTGCATACATCAGGCTACCCACTGCACTTGCATATGGAACACGGGACATATCCTCCTCTTCTTCTTGTGTCTTGGGACACTGTTCAGCAGACAACTTTGCACCTACGGGAATAGGAACACTCACCGGTTTACTATCCTGCATATTGAACCTCTGCAATATAGTCTCGACATACTTCCTCTGGTTTAACCAGAGCATCCTCTTTGCCCGATCTCTCTTAATTTCCATGCCCAAAATATAGTTTGCAGCACCAAGATCCTTCATATCGAATTTGGAGAATAGTTGGGTCTTCAAATCTTGGATAATTTCTTTGTCATTTCCAATCAACAACATATCATCCACATACAAGACCAAATAAATAACACAGTCACCAATTAATTTAAAATAAACACGGTGATCCTCCTTGCTTCTGGTGAAGCCAAGTCCCCGTATATAGGTATCAAATTTCTGATACCACATCCTTGGTGATTGTTTTAACCCATACAGAGACTTCTTCAACTTGCATACTAGTTCTTTCTTACCCTTCACCATAAAGCCTTCAGGTTGCTTCATGTAGATCTCCTCTTCTAGATCCCCGTGAAGAAATTTTGTCTTCACATCCATCTGTTCTATCTCAAAATCAAATGCAGCAGCAACAGATAAAAGTAATCTAATACAAGTAACCTTGGCAACAGGAGAAAAAATATCACCAAAATCAATTCCCGGCACCTGGGAATAACCTTTCGCTACCAACCGAGCTTTGTATTTCTCCACCTTGCCTTCTACATTCATCTTCTTCTTAAACACCCATTTGCTCCCAATGGGCTTCCTTCCAGCCGACAACTCCACTAGATCCCATGCATCATTTTTGTGCAAGGATACCATTTCATCAACCATGGCCTCCTTCCAGAGTTTTCCATCCTCTGAATCTACTGCCTCCCTGACAGTTCTGGGTTCATCATCAGTTATAGTTAAGGCAAAACCTGAACAGAAAGCAGATGGACTATACCTTTCTGGTTGCCTTCTTTCCCGAACTGATCTTCTCAAAGCTGGAGTTTGTAGCTCTTCATCTTCTGAGTCTTCTTCTGTTGTAGAGTCTGATTCATCCTCCTTTAGCTCAAACTCTATCTTCTCAGGTTCCTTTGGTAGGACTTCATGTTTAACAACATCTTTCACTTCTCTAAACACCACATCTCGGTTGTACACAACCTTCCTTGTTTCTTGGTTCCAAAGCTTGTAACCCTTTAAACCATCCTTATACCCAATAAAGATGCACCTTTCAGATTTATTATCCAACTTGGTCCTTTTCTCCTTTGGAACGTGTACATATGCATCACATCCAAATACCCTTAGATGTGAAATAGAGGGTTTATTACCAGTCCATACCTCATGTGGGGTCTTATCCTCCAACGCTGATGAAGGTGATCTGTTAACTAAGTAACATGTAGTCTCCACTGCCTCTGCCCAGAATTTTTGTCCTAACCCGGTACCACTGAGCATGCTTCTTGCCTTTTCCATCAGTGTTCTATTCATTATTTCTGCAACTCCATTTTGCTGAGGTGTGTATGGAGTAGTCTTCTGTCGTGATATACCACACTTCTTACAGAACTCTTCAAATTCCTTCTTACAGAACTCCCCACCATTATCTGTCCTTAACACCTTTATCTTCTTCTCTGTCTGGTTTTCCACCAGAGCCTTAAATTCTTTAAATTTGTCAAAGACTTCAAGTTTCTTCCTCAAGAAATATATCCATGTATTACTTGAGAAGTCATCTATGAATGAAACATAGTACACAGACTTTCCCAGTGATGGAACTGACACACGCCCAAACACATCACTATGCACAAGTTCTAATATCTTGTTTGCCCTCTTAGCACCAGAAGGAAAACTCACCCGATTCTGCTTCCCATATACACAATGTTCACAGAAATCGAAATCCAGAGAACAATTAGACATACCTTCTACCATACCATCTCTATGCAGTATCCGAAGGCCCTTTTCTCCAATATGTCCAAGCCTTTGATGCCATAGCATGGTCTTTTCTCCAGAGACAGCTAGACTTTCCGTCCCACTTTCAGGAACCACAGAACTGTTACACCCATCAATAACAGTGCTACCTTGTAGCTTGTATAGAGTTCCAGTCCGAACTCCCCGCATTAATACCGGTGCTCCCCGAACCATCTTGCAGGCATCTTTCTCGAACACTGTTTTTACACCTGCATCATCCATCTTGCTTACAGAAATCAGATTTCTGGCCAATGTAGGAATATGCAGAACACCAGAAAGTGTTCTAATCCTTCCACCTTGCAGCTTCAGCTTGACCTTTCCACGTCCGACGATTCTGGCCTTCCTATCATCCCCTAGGAAGACATCACCACCATCATATTTCTCATACTCGCAGAACCACTCCCTATGGGGAGTGAAGTGAAAGGATGCACCTGGGTCAATCAACCATGACTCATGATCTACATGTGTATTTGAAGAAGAAGCCAAATACACATCCCCACCTTCATCCGAGGTGGTTTTTGCCTCTGCAGAAGGACCTTCATCGGATCCCTTTCCTTTCTCAGGAGCTTTAGATCTGCATTCCTTTTTGTAGTGCCGTTCCTTTCCGCATTTCAAATACACCTTTACAAACTTTCCGGAAGTTAGATCTCCCTCTGCGTTAGATCTCCCCACCTCCAAAACCTTATTCTTGTTTAGGTAACCGATGCTTGAAGACAAGTCATGCAGATAAGGCATCTCCGACCCTCCCCCTCCATGTTTCCTCCGTCTCATTTCATAAATACTGACAAAGGTAGGAACAATGTCATCAAAATTCAAGGTAGTTGTATTGCTACCTATTGCAATAACCAGACTGTCCCATGAATCTGGTAGAGAACACAACAAGCTGATGCACTTATCTTCATCTGAGATTTTAATATCAACAGATGACAGCTGACTTACCACATTATTGAAGGCGTTCGGATGCTCTGTCACCGAGTCTCCATCCTTCATCCTCAGGTTATACAGCTTTTTCCGTAGGAACAATTTATTCACTAGAGACTTAGATTGGTACAAAGTCCCTAATTTTTCCCACAAGGTCTTCGCCATAGCTTCCCCAGATACATTCAACAATACTGAATCTGAGACACACAACCATATTGTGCTCTTAGCCTTCCGATCCAGTTTCTTCCAATCTTCATCTGACATCACCGTTGGTTTAGTACCTGGATCTACTGCGATCCACTGATCTTTATCCACCAGCAGATCCTCCATCTTGAGTTTCCACAAATCAAAACTCTGACCATTAAATTTCTCGATCTCTATCTTTCCGCCGCTCGCCATCTTCTTTCACCGCAAGAATCGATCTCGCAGATCTCCCACTGCACAGGGTCTACCACAGGCCCGAGCAAAAAACCCTCAACAACAAAGGCGTCCCCTTGAAGCCGAAACAGCTTCGATACCAAATGTAGGTTTTAACCCTGAACAGAAATATCTACACACGATTCTTATAACAGAAAATAAACAATAGCAAGAGCATAAAACATAAAACAGATAAACACAGAGATTTTCTCCTGGATCCCAAATCGGGACGACCAGCTTGATTTTTCATTATATTCCTTTTAGTGTTACAACACATATATATACATGCCGGAGCATACATAAACCCCAATCCATTAACCCTGGATTAGAACATAACCGTAGTTCCCTTGACCGGATCTACAAAAATACCACGGGCCGAAAACCATCGAACCCCAAAACCATGCACAAAACCATGGGCGGATCCGCCTATGAGTGGGTCCGCACTATGAGTGGGACCCCAACGGTGGGGACTGCTTCGCCCCTCGTGACCCCCCAGCTATGCCCGATGCAACATACAGCATGTGGGGCTAATCGTGGAAAGAATATAACACATACCCAACAGCATGTGTTGAAGGAAACCATAGACACAGAATCACTGCAGAAAGCTATGAAGGAGGCTGATATCTTGCATGATGCTTTAGTAGAGGCAAGATCTTCATTCTTGGCACAAAGAAGTAAGGAGATCCCTTTTCCAAAAGAGGATCCAATCATTGGAGGGTTTCCCACTCATGTTGAGGAAGTTGAGGGCAACAACACTGTCATTTCTAGAGTTGATCTGGTACCTCATGCAGAGGAAGGAGGAGCTCCTACTCCAACTAGAGGGATTCTTGCATCTTGGCAAGGAGGTCCCCAGGATCTCATTCATGGAGGTTCAAGCACAATAAATAAGCAGCATGTTGTGTAGCATTACCGGTGGAAGAAGGAGGAAGGGAGGAAGAGCAGCATTAGGTGATGAGAGACATACACCCTTCTCTATTTCAGAGAGCTAGTGCAAAGAGGAGGAAGACTATATTGTGCTGTGAAAGTAAGGGCAAGATTTCCCAACTATATGTGCAGTCCACTCTTGACATAGATGTCTCACTGAATGGAGGCATTCCACCAGGGAGGCCACCTGATCTATCATTGATGAGAGACATTTTGTCTTTGGATTCAACACTCTTGTATTTTGGAGAGGTGAAGAGTTTGGAGGAGAAATTTGGCATGAGGGATGTCAAAGTAGTAGACAGAAGCTTGAGGAGAGCTACACATGCTAGATCACGAGTGCTGTCCCTGAGGAGGATTGATCCTTACTAGAGATCTCATCTCTTAGTTGATTACTCTAAGGATCTTGATGCATGCATGATTCCAGATGACCCGGATACATATGATGAGTATATGATGGATGATATGGTCATATATTCCCATGGCAGAGTCTTCTTGACTATAGATTCTAGTCTCAAGGAGAATTTGTTGCATGCAGCACAGGAGGACTTCTTTTCCATGCACTTTGATGCATAAATTGTCTTGGAAGAGGAGTTCATTTGGGAGGGCATTCAACTAGACATATTTCAGCATATGGAGATATGAAAATCCCAGATTATGATGGAGAGGAGGTCACATCCACCTTCCTACTCATGGAGATTAAGGAAGCGTTTTCAGTTGAGCCATTTTAGCTCAAGTATTCTAGTACATGATGGAGAATGTACAATTCCACCTTATGTTTTATACTTCTTGTATTTTTATGAGCAACATATTTTACCAAGGAGGATTATTCCTTCTTGAATATTGTATCATGATGTACTTGGAGCCATTTGTAGCATTGAGATTGGCTATCTCATTGGTGGTTTGTGGGGAAAACCACATGATTTTTGGTGTGCACCATTGGCACCTTTTTGTACTTCCATATTTATATCTTGTAATATGATTTTGGCAGCAAAAAAGTGGCTGGGAGAGCACTTTTTTTTGTTTGATTTGATGCAGGTAGGGCATGCACTATGATGGTTCCTTGTGTGGGACTTTGATCCACTGTCCGGTTGTCATGTGACAACTTGTTTCTATTGGTTTTTGCTTCCATGTATTGCTGATATTTATATGTTCATGGGAGGCTTTTATCGGAGAGTGGGCTTGAGATTGAGGATGCTCATTGGGAGCATGATTCTCCTTACTATACATGTTGTACATTTCAGAAGAAACCATGTCCCAACCATGAGGGCCACATTATACTTCTTTTCTTCTTGTGGGAGAAACCACTGGAAGAACCTGAGGAGGCACTCCATGGATCATGAGGAGATGGAGGAGTTAGCACAGTCAAATCTTTTCCCTTTGAGGATAAGGGAAGACTAATCTATGAGCCACTCCATTGATATGAGCAAAACTTATGGTGAGAGTATTGTTGATTTTCATTTGTCTATATATATGCATCTCTTAACCATATATGCGCATGGATTTGCTCACAGGAAGGATATTCTTCCTCCTAGAATTGATGGTCTATATGAGGCCATTATGGATGATCAATCCCTAAGAGGAGATGGGGAGAACTTTTCTTATGGAGAACATACTCACATTGCACACTACATCATTCACTTTCTCCAGGAGATTGGGGCAGCAAACAAATGGTGGGGAGGCCACCCATCATTTTATTTTCGATGGAAGTGGAGAGTCAAACTACGTTGGCTACATTTAAGGGACCATTGTACTTCTCCTTTACTACACATGGCAGCCAGCATGATTCTCCTTATGGTTCCATTGATTTATATTGCTGGAACTTTTCTTGGGAGCATGATTGGAGGAGAGACACATTGGGTGGATGTGTCCTTGGAGGGAGAAAACTCCCACATAGTTTGTACTACATGTTATAAAGGGAGCATGGGAGATGGTATGGCCACTACTATAGCTCATTTGTTTCATTATGAGGTGAGCCTTATGAGGAATGATATGCCATATGATGATGACTTCCAACTCTTCATATATGGATAGACTTGGGCCAGCATGATTTGCAGCATTGGAGGAGAGGTCCTTGGGGATCTAGTCTTCATCTTGCCACTTGAGGAAAAGTATTTTGCAGCCTAGGATCATAATTTTCTCTACACTTATCATGAGTGGAGAGAAGGACAACATGGGGTAGGCTACATTGTCTACCATGAGCATATTTTCATCCCACCTACTTTGCCGGAGCCAAAGGTGGAGGACAATTTCCAAGAGTTGCCTAGTTGGGAGGTAGCTCATTTTGTATGGATGATTGCTTGGGGATGGAGGACCCACATGAGGAAGATGTTCCTAAAAACTACATAGACTCCATGCCTTGAGAGAAGGCTATCCATTTTTGTCCTTGCAATTTCATGGGGACAAGCAACATTTGGGAGGGGAGGACTGTAATGTTCTGAAATTTTCCGACAATAATTTGGAACATTAATTTTTCTAATTTCACCTAGGAGGAGAATAAATGGGTAAGGAAACCCATTGTATAATAAAAACCTCAATAAAATCCATATAAGTATGAAAGGGGATCAACTTTGGAGCTTGTTTTCACACCCTCATGTGTGAACAAGGATATTTGCAAGGAGGCTTGGTTAAGTTGACCAAGTCAACAACGTTGCCATAGGAGGAGTGGCTTACTTAGGAATCCAGTGTAGTGTGAATGAGGAAAGGAAAATTTGGTGGATGAAACCCTAATGGAGCTTTAATTTGTTTAAAAGGAGGAAAAGGCAACCATTTTTTCTCATGCTTGTATTATTCATCTCATTGTCTAGTTAGACAGTTGGAGCATTCTTTGCTGCTTAGCAAGAATTGCTGGAGGAATTCCTGTTTAGGATTCCTTCTCCTTCTTGAGAGGTCTCTTGAGGGTTTTTTCTTCATTTTCCTCACATCCAGGCTTGAGGCCAAGCATCCTCCATCAAGATAGCATTATTTCTGCAGCAGATTAACATTGTGTTGTTGGTTGTTGCAGTGAGGGTTCACTACACCATCTCCTTCAACTATTTTTCAGAGGAGGAGTCTCTATTCTCTTTGGGAGATCATTTTGGAGACATCTCGAATCTTATTACATAATTTGGCATCAAGGACAACTCATTCCATAGCCCTATAGTGTAGTTCCATCCAATGATTGTGTTATTTTGAGAGGAGCATTTGCAGTGGGGCTCTTGCAGAGTATTGGAGGGAAGATATTTGGTGAAGGGATCAGCCTTTCACTTGAAAGATACATTGGAGGAGGCACATTCATTTTGAGCACTATATTCAGCCATCTCCATCTAGTTCTATTTCTGAGTTGCTGCAGCAACCCAGAAACTCCGGCATTTCTGAGGAATTTCCATTTTGTATGTTTTGTAGCCAATCCTTTTAGGAATTGTGCATTATTTTTTCCACAGGTTGATATCTTTCTCCCCCTATTGTATTTGAGCCACATATTGATATATTTTTGTATTGACACTTTTTATGCAACAACTTCCCTTCATAGATTGTGCTGTCATATCTTGATGATACATATGTAGCAGTGGTTTTATCATGTATTTGGTACTTGTTTCTTGAGGCTGAGTATTGCCAGGGTTTTGAGCAGTTGCTATGGGAAAAGATACCTTAAGGCCTTGGGTTGAGGGACCTAACAGAGCAGATGGCATATCATCACAAGAAGCACTCTAATGACTAGTTTTTATGCTTTAAACTAGAAAATGAGGGTTATGGACCTTACTCATTTATCTTTCGTTTGAGGTCGATCCCCTTGGTGCAAACCCTCTGCTACTCCTCGTGCTCCAGAACCTACAAGTTAGTCAAGAACAAACACACAAACTAGTTGCAAAGGATACATGTCCTAGATGTCAGCATGTTAGCATATATAATATCATAAATATAACATGAAATAAACTATTCAAGATTATTAAGCATGTATAAGAGACACATAACACATTTGATTGATAACATGTATAGAAAATAGTGGAGAAATCATCTGATATCAGCCACAGCCTTTAGTTAAACCATCCTATGGATTCGTCCAGCCTAGCCTCACAAAGATTCTTCCATATATGGTGCACAAAGGATGTCACATAGAATGGGGGTGACCATCACAAGGAAACAAGGGTTTCTTGAACCTGGGAAGTGCAGGAGGCACAGGGGAAATATTATACTTGATCATGGCTATAACATGCTATAATATCAATAATATTATCTCTCTACTACCTTAGGCCATTCCCTTGAGGTGTATTTATACTTCCTCAAATTAGTTTTTCAGTTGGGGAACAGTTAGGCCATTGGCCAGGGTAGTTAAGTTACAGGAAAAAACCATAAACCCTGGCTCATTAATAGGTAATCATATATTTTTTAATATTTTAAATAGCATACGTGGGTCAGCTATGGATGGACCCATGTGTGCACGTGGAAAAAAGTAGGCAGAGTCACGTATGGATTTTAAAATATTATTTTTTAAGAAGCGTGACCAAGTTTGAATGGGAGGGCTACCCAAGGCCAATGCATAAGTCATCAAGTATATAGAGGTGATAAATGCTGCTATAATAGATGCCCCCTAATATATGAGGTCAGAAGGGGTACATGATGGCTGAATGTATTATGTGCATATAAATAGCCTTGCGAGGACTAAAGAGGACCTCACCATATTTCAGCTTGCTAAAAACGAGTGATAGAAATAAGAAATATAGCTCATGTCTGAGGCAGGCATACCCATGCTTAGTGAAAGAAAAGCATGTCCACATATCAAGTATGGAGAGGATCCAATATGTATACAAGTATAACTAAAATGTAAAGTACATAGTGAATCATCTGATCATTGCCCGAAAGCACAAGTCAAAATCATGTCCAAGTATCACATATAGAAGACTGATAAATGATTCTACATAGATCTATGATCACTGAAGTCACAACTGAATCTACAAGTACCAAATCATAAGTGGTGGAAGAAATGGTACAACACGCAGCTCGAGTGCCAACATATAACATGTTGCTATGATGAAACTACAACATATAAGGGTGGATGATGTCACTAGCAGAAACTGAAGGAGCTATCAAAGTGAACCAAAACATGCTAATGCAAACTCAAGGTCTTCACCGATCACCATGGAAAAATTCTACACAATGGGAATAAATGAGTTGAGGTCGACCATGTAAGAAATAATTTGATTACAAGTCATTGATGTATACCATTAACAAACACGAGACAACCCACCAATAAAGATAATGAGTGTCAAGATGCCCCAAAACAATATAACAAGTGTGAATAAATGAGTTGAAGTTAAACACTTGAGAGAATATACCAATTAGGAGACATTGATGTATTCTTGTTGTCGATAGCGAAGGAGTTTGCCACTGATGGCTCCAAACCCTAAGTTACTGAAAAAAGGACTCTAGATCTAATTCCTAGAGAAATGAGTCAGAGTCTATGGGAAAATATATGATGGAAGGAAGGATTTAAGGCATCCCACATCATTCTAGCGTGAGTGTAACCCACATGCCAAGATTTGGAAGGAATCAGACGAAGCAAAGTGAAGTAAAAAACCCAAAGTACTTTTCCATCATGCACAAAATATAGCTAGCACATGACAAAAACCCTCTGAACCAACCAATAATGAAAGTTGACAAAGAGGTGAGGTATCCACTGATACGGTCAAATGGAAATCAAGGTGCTGCATGAATCCCAGGTGTGATAATGTAAGCTGAAGTCGAACACAAGGGAAACCACTCAATCAAACAGCCATGGTGTTGATCAAATGTTGAGCACAAGGTCACCTATCAATGATGTAAATAGGGCCAAGGTGCGGCTCTAGGTTTATTCTCATATCAATATGTAAAAGTAGATAAGAGAAAAACCCACCAGAAAGAAGTCAATGGAGACCTTCTCAAACTAGCATGAGAAAAGGAGAAAATAGCTGATGTGATAGAGAAAGATACTGACAGATCAGGATGGCCGACTGAAAAATTAGTGAAGAGACACCGCAGAAAGGTTGACTCAGGTTAACTTTCCTTGAAAAAAATCATGATTCATTTTGACTATGGCAACAAATGATAACTCTGTATAATTGTGTCATGTAAGAGGCATAAAAAGACCCTCCGTATGATTGGAAGAGATAACCAACCGGGGGAGTACTGAATCAATAACAAGGTTATGGATTCTCCTAAGTAAAAAATGAAAACCATCCCAAATGGAGAAAAGACTTACATTTTTTTGTGCTTTGTTCAAGTGCAACACAACTGACTCTGTAGCTGCCATCAAATATGGAAGTATTCTCACGTTCCCACTCTTTTTAAAAAATATATTTTTTTTTCTTTTTCATATTTCAAAGCCCGAAAAGAATAAAATAATGCCTATATTACAATGGATAGAACGAGTGTCGGTAAATATATGCACTAGTTACTGGGATAGGAACAATCATATTCTCAATGCAAGTTGGTGAAAACTAGTAAGTGACACTCAAAGGGATGTTCCATCCATGGGTAAAAGTGTCAAGTTGTGAAGGCTAAGTGATTGCATGGTTAACTTTGCAGAAAGACATGGTCAAAAGATGGCCTAAACATGAGTCCCAATGAAGCTTGCTAAAGGCTAAGATAAACAAGTGGTCAATATGTAATGCAATAGTAAAACTTGACAACAAAATGGGAGCCTCTAAGGTATATGGTTAGAATAAATATAGCGAAGAAGAAGAAGAATGAAGCTTCAATGCATAAGTCATGATAGGACTAAAGAGGACTCCCGAGCCTACACAGATTGCAGCATGGGCAACAAATGCTAGCAAGGAACTAACTAGGAACACCATGTAAAGGATGTCTCTACCATCATATCGTGATTTAAAAATCGGCAAGTGAAATTGGTTAAATAGTCACAATATGATGGGGTGGACCCTATGGAAAGCATTCAAAATGGAGGCTAGTATGCATAAGTGCAACGGAAAGTGAATTTCCTATCCTATATTCCTGTTTAGAATCAAATACTTGCCATGATAGGTCAGTGGTGATGGATCCGAAGAAAAATTGGAAATATCTTAAAATCACTTGAATGGACATTTGTTCATTTGTGCTGTGAAGAAGTGGAGAAAGAGCTCTGGAGCAAAAAACTCCTGTCTTGCAAATAGAGCAACTGTCCACCAAATCAATCCAAATCAGTCAGGTAAGCCTCATACTCAGCTTGTTTATCAATTTAATTGTCATTTTAAGAAAATTTTGGTATTTTGACAGTAGGAATATATGTTTTTGTCCAAAACCCTCTGTGTATATGCGGGTTCGTCATGAGGAACTTGCGTATAGACGTGACAGTGTCCGAATGAAGTCACGTATGTGCAGAGCAGAATTCAAAAACTGATTTCTAATTGGTCAATTGATGAAATGATTTAGGATTACAATCAGCTGGAGGGAAAGAGAGCATAGTTCCATAGATAATGAGGTCATGCAGGAACAACAATAATTGGATATCATTTGAGGATGCAGATTGTTAAAATTTTTCAAAATGATAAACATAAAAACTAACACTAGATTGCTCGAGATTTTGATTAATTATTGAGATCTGGATGAATAATTCTTCATGATAGACCAGATGCCATTAAGAATTGAACTGGAAGACATATATTTAATAACTGGACTTTCCTGGAGGGGAGAACCGGTTAATTTGTAGGGTAAGCCCACAAGAGGGATTAATGTAGATGACTATGTCCAGTTTTACTGTGTTGATGGTGCAAAGAAGGTGGGGAAACATATCCCAATCAAAGATGTACATGACTTGTACATGAAAATCCTCCTTTTCACTATTGGTAGAGTAGCAGGATCAACATCCCTTCACCAGGCCTCACAAACCAACATGACTATAGCAGTAGATTGCTTGACCACACTCTATGGTTGGTGCATTGCCTTACTAGAAAATCTAAAAAAATAATTTACTTCTCTCCAGTATGCCAAAACAAAACATTTTTGATATGGTACCATTCTGCTGACATTATTCTTTGAGAGAGAGTCCCAGGGCTTCATCCCAAGACCATGTCAACCATCAGTAGCCCTCTTGATCTGTGTATAGTTAGATGGGCAGACCTAATGAAAAGATAGGGGGGATGTGAGGTCCCTCGAACTACATGGGATGATGAGTTCTTCTAGTGGTGGGGAGAACATGTCATCTCAGTAGAGGACTATTCCTCTACTAGGATGGATTTTAGAATAGATCCAGATTTCGTTCTTCCACCCGGTGCAGCATGGGGTGAAATTGGTAAGATTGCACAATGATTTTTTGTTTATATGATTTTTTTTTTAATTATATGAAAATGAAAAATATTTTTGATAGGACAATATAACTTATAAAATTTTAATGATCATGATGCAGACATGGGATCGGTGAGACCTGAGGGTTTCCCTAGACACGGGCACCATGAAAGAGATGTAGATGATGATGAAAACCCGAGAAGAACCCTCCATGCCATCAAGAGAAACTTGGAGAGTCTGACTCACCAAGTCCCCATGGAAACCATAGAGGATCTTACAGAGGCTATACAGAGGCAAGTGGTTGGAGTACCATAGGAATGGGTGTAGTTGTTCCATGCATAAATACTTCCATTGTGTTCTTCCGGAACACCTATCGTGGGTAGAGCCCTCAGGGACAGATTTTAGATTTGATCGGATGACTATATTATTTTTTTATGATGGACATGATCAGGCATAAGCCCTAATTTTGTAGGAGATGATGGTCTAATTTTTGTATATTTTGAACACACTTTGATATATATATATATATAGAGAGAGAGAGAGAGAGAGAGAGAGAGAATTTATAATGTTAAAGTATCGAATGATTAATGTGCCAATCAAGTGCTTGATTAGTTGATGATTCTACCAAAAAATTATCTGATCGAGGAATGTGAATGTACGTAATAAATTGAAATGAAAATTGTAATAAAATCTCTCTAAAAAATAATTGATGAAAAAATGGGTCTCATACACGATAGGTGTTATTTAATTGCAAAACCACTAGTTGCAAATCCAAGTAAACTATTAACAAATCAACACCAAGAGATATTGTCTCTAATATTAGGTTGACCACTATAGTGTATTATTCCACATTATTCGAAGTAGGACCAATGCATACACCCCTTGAGACTAAAAACTAACCAGATGGATAGTGAATTACCCAAGCCGTGGGAGAAAGGTTCCGGGTATGTATACTAGCACCATCAACAAAGCCAAAATGACTCATCTCATCCAATAGACCTGCTAAAGCAGATGAAAAATCATCAAAGTCACACCAAAAATCGATAAATAGACATGTACAAAAATATAAAATATACAAAAAAGAAATTGCTAGGCTGAGGCCTAGGCATAATACTTCTTCAGATAGAGCCCATTTTTGGGCTCCACCGGCTCATTTCAATCAAAATCAACCAAGGAATAAGCTGCCTTTTTGAGGACCTTCTTAACAATTAAGGGGCCATACCACATGGATTTGAACTTACCTGCCCCCAAGGCATCATTCTATTGGGAATAAACCAAGACAAGGTCACCTTTAGAGAAAACCCTAGGTTTGGTCGCCTTATTGTACTGAACCTTCACTCCTTTTTACGAGCCTTATTCATCGTAGCTACATCTCGGAGGTGCTCATCAAGATGTTCTATATGGAAAAGGCATTCTTTGAGACTAGAAGTGTCATGAAGAAGCTCAACTACCAGATTAAGGGAAGGAATTTTTCATTCAACAGGAAATATAGATTCTAGCCCATAAACTAGCTTACAAGGAGAAAAACCAGTTGCAGTCTTTACAGACATTCGGTATGCCAAAAGTGTAGGGTACAACATGACATGCCAATTGGATCTAGCTTTATCAATTTTCTATTGAAGGATAGTCTTCAAGTATTTGTTTATGGATTCAACTTGCCCATTGGCCTGAGGATAATACAAAGATGAATGGTCCTACCGAAAACCCAATTTGAGAGCCAATTCAGCCATCATATTGTTATAAAATGACTTTCATGGTCAGTGAAAATCTCTTTGGGGATACCAAAGTGATAAATTACTTGGTTAAATAGAAACAGGGTTGATATCTCACCATCATTCACAAAAGTATGCATAGCCTCATCCCACTTCGTAAAATAGTCTACCGCTACAATTATGTACTTATGACTCTTAGCCAAAGGCAGGTTACAAGTAGTATCATCAATACCCCACTTTGTGAATGGACCAACAGTGACGATAGGAAAGAGCAGAGCTGGATGAGCACACATCTTTCAAGTATAGACTTGACAAGGATGACACTTTTTGACTGCCTTAACACAATATTTAAAAATTGAAAGCCAAAATTATCCTTCACACAAGGTTTTTTGGGCTGTAGAAAGTCCAGATAAATGACCACCAAAAGCTCCACTATGGAATCATTTAGCACAACCTCAACTTTCTCGAGAGTTAAGCAGCTTCTAGGGATCGAATCTACCCCGTGATGATATAGAGTGTCACCGATAATCAAATAATTTTTAGCCAAGTGATGCAAATTTGGACACTGATATTTAGAAAAAGCTAAGGGAAACTTCGCAGTCTGAAGAGAAACAATGAGATCTCCATACCAAGGATCTTGTGAAGAAATGAGGAAAAGATGTTCATAAGGGAATGACTCTTCATAAACAATCTAATCTCCACAGGGAAACTCATAAATCAAATCCACAAATACCAAAGACTTCTTGGATTTGGCCGACAGGAATTCGAGATAAAAATCTTGAAAAATGACAATGCATCGATTGTATTTTCCCCCAATCACTCGCCCATTGAGAAAAAATTGAAATGGATTAACTCTCGCCAAAACATAAGTTTTGCGAAGAAGGATATAATGCTTGAGCCGCTAGACAACATGGACAACTGCCAAAGATAGTTTCTCAATTGTATAATATCGGAGTTCAGGACCCACCAAGCCTTGACTAAGGTAGTAAACAACATGCTCACAAAGAGCCTCATATTCCTGAACCAGAACCATACTAATGGTAGATCCTGCTGCAGCGAGATATAAGAGAAAATATTTTCTATAATCAGGTGGAGTCAGTAATGGAGCAGAGGTCAATTCCTTTTCCAAAGCATCGAATAAGTGTTGAGAAAAATCATCCCAGAAGAATGGGGCTCCTTCCTTTAACAACCTCATAAATCCCTTTGTAACCTCGACATAATTCACAATAAATATTCGTAAGAAATTGACTTTACCTTGTAGATTTTGAAGTTGATGAATTGAAGACGGGGGAGGAAACTAAAGTATTGTCTCAACCTTGAAGGGATATATCTGAATACCTTCTATAGACATGATTAATCCCAACAACCGATTGGATATGACAACAAAAATACACTTATTAGGGTTCAACCAAATTTTATAATAACGAAACCGTTCAAATACTTGATGAAGGTGTGAATGATGATCAATTATCTTTCGAGAATGAGCAGCTAAATCATCCAAATATTCTTCAATAATATTCTTGATGTCGTGGAAGGCATAGGACATAGGCTGCTGAAAGGTAGCTCCGTAATTTTTAAGGCCAAAAGGCATATTTTTATAAGAAAAAGTACCCTAAGGGAAAGTGAAAGAAGTCTTATGCTGATCTTCAAGATGGATAGTGATCTGATTTTATCCCAAGAAACCATCCATGAAGGAGAAAACCTCATTCCCCGTACACATGAATAATCTGATCTATAAATGGTGTGGGGTAATTATCTTTAAAACATGCCTTATTTAAATCCTTGAAATTATTGCAAACTCAGATCATTCCTTGTTTCTTGTCCATAGGAACTGGATTAAAAAACCACTCAATTAATGGAATGGGCTATATGAAACACACATTTAACAACTTCTCAACCTCGGCCTTGATAGCTGTAGCCTTCCTAGGGTTGACTATATGAAGCTTCTGTTGAATACGCTTAGAATTTTCATAAGTCTTGATCTCATGTTGGACAATAGATGGATCTATACCAGAAATTTCCTCATAAGACCAAGAAAACACATCCCGAAATTATCGAAAGAGATTGGTGTAAGTCTGAATATCTTCATGGGAACATTCAGATACAATGACGACATTCTCAATAATGTTGGGATGTCTGGATATGTTCACCAGGGTAGTATCAGAAATGACAACCATGTTCCCTTCAGTAAAAACTTCTATTGGCGCTAACGGGTTCAAGACTGGGTGAACAAGACCAAAAGACTGAAGGTTAGAAAAACTTGTTTCAAATTCTCACGTGTCTGGTAGAAAATAGGACTGATGATTCAAATCATCCTACAACCTTTCCACAGTAGTCATTACTTCAATGATGGCCTCCTCAGATCGAAGAGTGGTATCTAGGAAATCCTGTGTAGAAGATGAACTAAGAGTCCAAGCCGGAGCCACATATCCATCCAACTCCTTCGGTGAAAGGGAAACTCGAATGGAGTCTGCAGATTCAACAATATATTGATAGGAAATCTTAGTTTCAGACATAGAAAATTCCATTCCACCCACTTGACCTTCCTCTAATGTGGAGGTAGGAGAAGGCAAGTTCCAAGGGTCCGAAAAATAATGAGTTCGAATGAACTATCTTCAAGTAGGAACTCTGGAGGATGAGATAGCATGAATATGAACCGAAGGAGGTGGGAGATAAAAAGTACCCATCAACGATGTATACATTCCAACCCCCAAATTCTCAATAGGTTGCTTGGAATTATTCACCAAGGGTATAGTTGAGTCAACAGATGCATTTGGATCTATAGGATAACAATCCATCTAATAAACAGTGAAAATCCTCCCTTCGTGGGGAAAATATAAAATGCGAAATAATGAGGAAGAAATAGAATCCATCTCATAAATCTAGTTTCGCCCCAACAAAAGGTTGTAGTATAGATTTGCATCAACTATATCAACCTTGATATTGATAGTTTTACCCCCAACACAAATGGGTAAAGCTGAAACAATGCCATGTGGCCTATGAGAATGACAATCAAACGCAGTCATAAGAGTAGATGAAGGGACAGTTGAAGGAGATCCAATAGCCTTCTAACATGAGATAGACATCACACACGTGGAAGCAACCTCATGGACTACTATTCAAAATATATTGATCTTTCAATATGTAGAATTAATTTGAAAAGCCATATGATGAGGAAGTCTCTTTTTGAAATTATACATATCAAATGTGATCATAAGATAATTTTTGGATTAACAACCCCAATGACAGTGAGCGATGCACTCCTTTGTGTAGGAAAAGACTGAAGTGCCTCTAACGCAGACATGGAACAAGGAATTTGAGCCAGATCTTCTACAATCGAGTAGTTTTGGGAAGCCTTGGCATTAGCATTGATTGTCGTATGCTTTGTAGACCCTTTCGGCATCTGAGGTATAGGCTCAACTGCAGACCTCTCGATATGGAGTGGCTCAACATTATTAGGAGCACCTTTAGCTTTCGAAGACTCAGCTTCACCATGATCATGAGATATCATTGTTGTAGAGGTAAATCCCCTCTACGAACAGAGGCGATCCCTACTAGCCCAGATCAGGTCTAGCAAAAATCGTATCACGCTACGGTGCAAGTTCCTAATTGCAATAGACCAAATTGTGAAGAAGGCCTACCTCAAGTCCAACACTTTTTTTTGTACACAAGATGACGCTCATGTTTCCTTGTTCCAGCAGATCACAATCCTCCCGCTTTCCACGATCGAACACTTGCACACATAAGAAACACGACAAACACAAGCGTAAAACTTGATATATGCAATTATGTATCAGTTAGAGAAGACACAACTCATGATCATAATAAACAATACAAGTGGAACCATAACCAAAGTCGATTATCATTAATTCATAACAAGAAAAATACAACCTAGCTCTGACGCTGAATCTTCCTTCGACGGGTTTTCAACGGAATATGTCTCGTTAAAGCTCGTCGAGAATGGGGACAAGCCTCTCTCTTCGATCGTCAATCTCCTTGCTATTGATTTGGCACTATGAGGAATATTTCAGCATTCTTTAGGCTATGAAGGCTCTTGGATACTCTTGGAGATTCTTGGAGATTCTTGGAGACTAGCTTGCAAAGGGAAATGACAAGCTTATATAGATGGTGGAAGGGGAGTTTGGATTCCTACAATCATGGGATTGGCCCTATCCTCAAGGAAGCTTCCATGAGAGGTGGAAAAATACTTCCTCTACATGGAGATGTCGAGCCAAACGTCCCAACTCAATTTAGAAACCAGTTCAAGAGTTGGTTGGAGTCAACCTTCCGCCTTTTATTTTTAAAAAACACTCCTTAATAAGCCTGGAACGGGTACAAAACTGAGATAGTGCGCTAGCTGGCACACCCTCTTTGGAGGATTTCCCCCATTGGCGCGGGTATAACACTGACTAGTCGCACCAAGCATAAAAAGGCTATTTTTAGGGTTTTTCACAAGGAATTGTCTTTAGGTAAATGAATTCCTTGTTCAGGGGGATACCATGAAAGTGGTTTTAGGTCATGTCACTGCTCATAGGTCACGGAATAAGCCCTCCAATGTGCGGGATGGGGAATTACAGGGACAGTGACAAATTACTGTGTAACAGATGCCCCCTAAAGCATGAGGCCCGAAAGAGAGAGAGGGATGAAATGATTTATGAGAACGTGTCCAAATGAAAACACTGCCGTCGGAAAACCTATGTAGAGAAGTACAACTGATATCTAAAATACATGATATATATGGTATGGGCGCAGCCATCCATAATAGAGTATACAAGAATCCAGATCCAAGGTATGGACGCAGCCATCTAGTAAGGATTGATAAATAGACTCAGGTATGGTCACAGCCATCCAATGAATGAGTCATGTAACTAATCATAATAATCCACAAAATCACAACCTGGATTCCAACAGACAAAATCCAGGGTCTTGCGCTCCATCTCGACCCAAAAAAAGTACAAGTTCAAGCATGCAAGTAAGTGAGCTGGAGTCCAACATGTGAGAACATCACCTGATTACCAGCCAATGATTAAAGTTGTTAACAGACACAAGAGGTACCACCAATAATGACAATGGCCCTCTAGGTACTATAGGTAAAATCCACGGAATGTGAATAGTGAGCTAGCATCGAACACCTGCAGAATCATCTGATCGAAGTTCAATGATAAAAACCTTGCGTTGAATGCGAAGAACCTGCCATTGAGGCATGCAGGCTCCAAGGTACCGGAAGGGAGTCTCTAGATTAGCTTCCCGGATAATGAGCTGAAGTCGACAGGAAGTGACCTTGATCGAAGGTGGGCCATAGTGTTCCCACATCATCGACACGAGACAGAAGAACATAATGTTTTTGTGAATTAGGATCAAATGAGAATCAAAGGAAGGTTGAAACTTGCAGTGGTCAACTTCCCTTGAAAATATCGGCGGCATGACAGTGAGTTTGGCAGTATTTGACATCAAAAGATCAGAGGTCATGATGACGAGGAAAAGAGCAGATGAGAGGTCAAAATGGATCACCCAAACCCACGGAGGCAAGTGGAAAATGAGATGAGATGTCCCCAACCTGACACGAATGTGGACAAGTGTCATTTTCAAGAGCGACATACTGCCGACACGACAATGATGCTGGTTCCATTTTTCCCCCACCATTTCTGGCGAGTACCTCTTTATTTTACACAAGCTTGAATAGGATACCATATGCTTGTCATATAAATTCATCCTTTGGACGAATCCATCCTAGTACATTTAACGAGCCCTAGGAAGGAGAAACTCGAATAACGTCATGATTGACAATTTCTGATGTCATTTAGGTTTAACGAGTTTGACAAAGGAATAACTCGACGTATTTTCATGTTTAGACAGTTTGAAAAGACAGCAGAAAAGTAAACTCCAACGGTCCCTTTTTGTAAATAGTTTCTCAGATCCGAAAAGGTAGAAAAGTATGTCTGAGAAAACCTCCTAGTCACGATAGGCTAGGGTATTCCTTTTTCGTAAATAATCTATCCCAGACCGAAAAAGGGGTAAATGTATACTGGGTAGATTTCGTTTTGTAACCACTTTAACGATATCAAAACGACAAGTAACTCGACAATATTTTCATGTTTAGAGAGTCAGAAAAGAGCTGAAAGATGAATCCTACTAGAGGAACGAGTGGTATAAAGGGTGGAAACTGGTTCCAGTAATGGTGGAACTACTCAAAACGTGATAAAAGTCAAGAGGCTGGCTAACAAGACCACTCATCGCAGCGGTTCCTCAGGAACGGGTAAAACAACCAAGTGAAGGCATATGATCGGCCAAGTAGATAGTAACGATGGAGTGAGAAAACCAAGGCTCATCTAACAAAATAGGCTGATAAAATAGCAATCACAAGAGGTAAAATGGGAAAGGTTTCATTTTTACACAAGCTTGAAATCAGGAAACTCTGCTTGAAGTTGGTTTCATTTTTACATAAGCTTGAAACAAAGATAAACTATGCTTGAAACCTGTTTCATTTTTACACAAGCTTGAAATGGAAACAAACTATGCTTGAAATAGTAAGCATGCCCCCAGCATGGTGACTCAATTCGAGGTACATGCCCCCCAAGCTTCAGCCCATATGAAAGGTAGATGGAGTGAATGTTCAAGTTACGAGATTAAGAGAAAGACTCGACTGGGATTTTACGAGATCTTATCAAAGACTCGAATTGAACGGGAACGTGTTTCATTATTTTAACGAGGTTTACACATTAAAATAAATATCCTTAGAACACCTTGTTTCATTGTTTAAGGAGCTTGACACAAGAAAACGAACTCTGCTCTGACCTGCTTGTTTCATTTTTTAAAGAGCTTGACACAAGAAAACGAACTGTGCTCCGACCTGTTTGTTTCATTTTTTAAGGAGCTTGACATAAGAAAATGAGTTGTGCTCTGACCAAACTCATCATAATGAACAAGAAGTCATCGCTTCCAAGAGTTCCACTCTCGATGGAAGGAAAAAATCCTAGAAGTCAGGACCCAATGCCCCCAGCACCTGATGCACAACGACATCATCACTGAGTAAAGGCACGGGGTAGGTAGCCACATAGTTGACCTACAGTGGGGAAGATACAACGGGTGGATAAAAACTAGGAAGGGATGATGGCGGGCCAGCTACCATATCAAGACCAAAGAACCAAAGCTAATCAATGGTCACAATCCTTCCTTCATGTGGAAAACAAACCACCCAAAAAACGGAGGAGACAAGCGCTCCCATGGCGTAGGTGTAATCGCGCCCCAAAAGCAAATGGAAATCCAAGGGGCCTGGAACAACCATCATGTCCATATGGATGGTTTTACCTCCCAAAGTAACAGGTAACCTTGGAAGAATCCCTAACTGTTGACTTGTTCTTTTGTTAAATGCCAACAGATTCTGCGTAACAGGCACAAGTGGTGGTGAGCCAAAATATTTCCAAGTAGTTGAGGATAGAACATTAATAGATGCACCTTCATCTATAATGGTGTTAGGTACGACCAGACCAAAAGCCTGTACTATTATCTCGAAAGGCACATAAGACGGAAGGCGGTATCCCACAAATCAATTCCAATCAAAGGAAGCAACCAAACTACTTAGAGGGGCTACCATCAAACCGAGATGGTCTTCCCCTGGTGTTACAGAAGAAGAAGAAGCATCCTCCACAACCTCCATCATGGAGTTGGGAAGGGTATCCTCTGGCACCTCCATCACTAGAGGTGGAGGAGCAACTTCTTGAGGTATAGGGATAGGAGAATCTTTCTCCAAATCCGAGGAATCCGAGGAAATGAGAAGAACCTAAGGGGTGTGAGGTCCACTCTCCACGGAAAAGACCTGGTGCACCGTAGACGGGGCCAGTTCAACCGATCCCATGACCAATGGTTGGTCGAGAATAGATTCTTGAATTTGAATTTCTGGGGGAGCGAGATCGACCAAGGATGACTCTTGACCAATCGGGGCATCAGCTGGTGGAGGACTCAAAGAAATTTTTTTATAACCAGCCGGGAGGCATGATGTAGAAATGGTTGCGTTGTCCAAGACTCTTTTGGCTTCATCTATATAAGGACAAAGGTGAATGGCATGGTGCCCTTCACACAACTTATAGGGATTGATAATCTTACCCTGCTTCTTAGGAGCCTTACAAACACCAATTGAAGATGTGCCCCCAACTTGACTCCCAGAAGCCAAAGAAAATGGTGGAAGACAGTTGGACCATACTTCGAGCACCTTGGGAATGCCAGGGCAATCTCGAAGAAGATGGTTTCATGTGCACAACATGCAAGGGAACTTGAATTTCCGTGGAGGGTTGGAAGGTTCGTCAAGAAGAGATGTTTCAGAAGTAGTAGCTGCACTCTTAGCCTCTCACTTATTAGAATTCTTCTTCTTTGTCTTCTTCTTCTTCTTCTTAGCCACTCGGTTACTCGAATCTAGACTTTCACCAAGCGAAGTAGAAGAGGAGGATGGAGAAACAGGAAAAGAAGGGGAGAGGTCCACCTTGGAATCAACATGATGTTGTTCAGGAAGAGGAACTGATTGAACAGTAGCTGAGACATTCGAAACCACAGAGGTTGAGAACAACCAAACAGGCAACCCAACAGTTAACCAAGGAAGGGGCAATGTTGCCATATAAGGAGCACCAACATTTCAAAAAGGAGGAAAATGACTAGGATTCCCATCGGAGGGGATTCCTTAGTTGGTGAACTCTGGAAAAGTTTCCATCAATAACTCAAAACCACACGCGGGCTAAAAACCAAGGCACAAAATCAAATGGCCAACAAGAAAAATATAACATGGCGTGTGATCATGGGTGATTTATTTTACGACATTGAAACTTAGAAACTTCACCGTTTCATGTTTTAAGAGTTGAGAAATAGATAAAAGGTGACTCTATCTCTTTCAGTTTTGAAGCAAGCGTGAAAGGACAAGCGCTTGATGATCTTTTCAAATTTAAGGAGTTAGATAATATAAAAATGACTTCTCAGGAATTCTAGGCAAAGGGTGTACCAAATAACCGTGAACTACAATATACACCTTGGTTTCAAAATGAAAGAGAAATCAACCAAGGACTTAACGTACGTGTAGGCAATCTCCCCGAATGTTGTGTGCGGTGTATCACAGGTATAGGGCGGCAGACTCGGATTCCTATGGATAAAGGATGGAAACCTAGTGGGGTCTCCCTTTATATACGCGACGGTACAGGGAGCACAAGTCCGTAATAGTGCTATCTAAAGCCAAGAGGCGAACAACAACTACTAGGTTTAACGAAGCTGGAACACGTCTCTAACCTAGACCTCTAAATATTTCGTTAATGTTTCAATGTTTCCTTAGTGTAAATTGAATAAATTTTAACGTTAATCTTCAATTATGTTTCAATTTTCAGGCCCTACCGAATGTCATCTGACAATCTCCTATATGCAGCTATATGAGAAAAGAAAACTTTTCAATTCGATGAATGCTATCTAGTTAAGGGAAGAGCTTCAAACAATGATGCAACAAACATCAATACTGAAAATGAAACTTTTCCAAACTAGATGACTTTCACTATCCAAAATTAATCTAAAACATCCAATGATGTAAATAATGCAATGTAATCTATGAAAAATCCTCTTTTTCGAAAACTATGCAATTGTAATCTATGCACAATTTCCTTTTATTTTCAAATGATAAGAATGCACTCAATGCATTTTTCGATGAAATGAGAATCTACTTAATGCATGCTTTTAATAAAATAGAATGCAATCGAAGCAATTTCTAGTTTTCAATCATTAAAAAATGTAATCTAAGTTCAACGATGTATCTCAAAAAATATTTTTCAATGCAATGTGATCTAATGCATTTTAACGAAAAGAAAACTATGAGATGAAAACTAAATGAACGCAAATCTCCTTAATGAAAGGATGAAGGAAAAAGGGATGCAAACAAATAGTAATAATGCAATCGTTATTTCAAAACACTTTGTAACGAAATTCCTCAAAAGGTGACAAAACACAAAGAGGACTTCCAAAGCATGAGATCAAAACAAGGCATTCATTCCCTTTTACATCAAACAATCATGGAGAGAAGACATTTCAAACAATGAGAAATGCAATCTATGCTCATACAGTGAAAAGACTGGAAGGGAAAGACATATTGGTGAAGGATTTAGGAAAAAGTTCTCAATTTTCACACACCCTGAAATTGGCACGACTTTCTCACTGACAACTAGTGCCAACTGGCGCGACTTGCTCACTGACAACTAGCGCCAATGGCTAATTGGCACGGGTTGCTAATTGACAACAAGCACCAATGCCTGAAAATAAAAAAACAAAGAATTTCTCCCAACCAAGACCAGACTCACCACTTCAAGTAGAATCTCCAAGACTCAAATGAACCATGTAATCTAGGCTCAAAGCTAGACAAAGAGAAATTGGAATGAAGAAGAAACCAATCACTCAAATAGCGCATTAAAATGATAGACAACCACCAAACGAATGCAGAGAAGCAATCACAAGGTTGACTAAACAGATAGAAACCAAAAACTCCCAAGGGAGGCTCGACACACAATAGCACCTCGATGCCCTAGGGCTAGAATGTAAAATCGATAGAAACGGGCAAACAACCAAAGGATGAAGGTCACAGTCAGTCAAACAAGGCTCCAGAACACTCAGGTAGTCGAAAAAATGAAACCAAACAGACAGATCAAGCTTAGAAAGCTCAAAACAGAGTAAACCCTGGCACCTTACAGAATTGGCGCGACTGTGAAGCAAAATCTAGCGCCAGAACAGGATTGGTGCAGGTAATACACTGGGAACATGTGCCAATTGGAGCGACTTTCAGGCTAATAAGCGCTCCAGTCGAGTTTACTAAGAAAAAATAAAAAGAGAAATCCAAGGAACAGACTAGTGATGGTGAAGCTAAGCAAAATCCAAACACATAGAAAGAGCCAGCCAAAAGAGCTGATCAAGCAGGCAAAGTCAAGAATCGACCGAAAATACAAGACAATACTCCAAGTGTTCAATTCATAAACTAGACCGGAGATTGACTGAAGCATCATTTATCTACTTTCGCTAATGCAGAGCAAGAGCGTTTTGAAGGATATCTGGCTAACTTCAGGCTCCGTCTGTAGTTTATAAAGCAAACAACAAGCTAACTCCCCAACGGAGTCGCCAATTTGTTGTAGAGGTAAATCCCCTCTGCAGATAGAGGTGATCCCTACTAGCCCAAATCGGGTCTAGCAACAATCGTATCATGCTAAGGTGCATTTTCCTAATTGCAATAGACCAAATTGCGAAGAAGGCCTACCTCAAGTCCAACGTTGTTGTTTGGACAGAAGATTACTCTCTCATTTCCTTGTTCCAGCAGATCGCAATCATCCCGCTTGCCACGATTGAACACCTGCACACACAAGAAACACGACAAACACAAGCGTAAAACCCAATATATGCAATTATGTATCAGTCAGAGAAGACACAACTCATAACCAAAGTCGCTTATCATTAATTCATACAAAGAAAAATAAAACCTAGCTCTGACGATGAATCTTCCTTCGGCAGGTCGTCAGTGGAATACGTCTCATTAAAGCTCGTCGGGAATGGGGACAAGCTTCTCTCTTCGATCATCAATCTCCTTGCTATTGATTTGGAACTATGAGGACTATTGCAGCATTCTTTAGGCTATGAAGGCTCTTGGAGACTCTTGGAGACTCTTGGAGATTCTTGGAGATTATTGGAGATTCTTGGAGACCCTTGTAGACTAGATTGCAAAGGGAAATGACAAGCTTATATAGATGGTGGAAGGGGAGTTGGGATCCCTACAATCATGGGATTGTCCCTATCCTCAAGGAAGCTTCCATGAGAGGTGGAAAACTACTTCCTCTACATGGAGATCCAGAGCCAAATGTCCCAACTCAATTTAGAAACTAGTTCAAGAGTTGGTTGGAGTCAACCTTCCGCCATTTATTTTTAAAAAACACTCCTTAATAAGCCTGGCGCAGGTACAACACTGAGACAGTGCGCCAGCTGGCGCGCCCTCTTTGGAGGATTTCCCCCATTGGCACGGGTATAACACTGACTAGTCGCGCGAAGGATAAAAACGATATTTTTAGGGTTTTTCACAAGGAGTTGTCTTCAGGAAAATGAATTCCTTGTTTAGGGGGATACCATGAAAGTGGTTTTAGGTCATGTCACTGCTCACATGTCATGGAATAAGCCCTCCAATGTGCGGGATGGGGAATTGTAGGGATGGTGACAAATTACTGTGTAACAATCATAGTGATATTTGCATGAGCACTCATCATATATACATTTGATGAATTTTCCCCTTCCTAGTTTCCCCTAGAGGGAGCTCTAGTATTCACATATGTGCTAGCAAGAAGCTATTACCCTTAGCAAAAAGGGTTTTCTAGTACAACCTGGTAGCTAGAAGAACCCTGCTGAGCTAAAAAACATTAAGCATCCTAAATTTCTGGGCAGAGGTGAGTAAGATGGTGTCCGGTGAATTACTTGCATGGAAACTTAACCTTCTTCTTATTATCCCTCTTACCCTCTCCAACATGATTGTTGGATATGTTTACATTTCCATTCCCATCCTTATATTTATTATTATTATTATTTTGATTCTTATTCCCATCAGATTGTTGATTTCCTTTGGGTTAGAAGCCTGAACGAAATTAATATTCAAGGGATGAGAAGGACTTGAAACAGACGGCATATCTTAAGCAGAAGGAGAAGATTGTATAGAAAATTTCCACAATTGATTTAGCATGTTAGCTAGACCACTATCACTTGTACCGAATCTAGCTTGGAATGAGGAGCATTCGCCAAAATCTTATTAATGACCCCAGACTAAGAATAGATCAGTTCTAGCTGCTGAGCCCTAAAGATAGTTTGCTCAAAAAATGCCCCTGAAAGGGATAAATCCTTTGATATTTCTAGTTGCAGAGATTCTAGAAACCATTCAATAAGGAAATCATTCGGAATTTGGGCTTTTATGAGCCTCTTCCTTCTCCTCCATTCCTGAATATGATAAAAAATGTGAGTTTCCTTGTCCTGTTGGAAATTGGCCAAGAGATCAGTCCCAACATCATAACGGACATGCAACTGAAAATGGTTTAAAAAAATAGTATCCAACTCACCAAAAGTAGAAAAACTTCCCCTTGTCAGCTCAATATACCATTTTTCAGTGTTCCCAGTTAGGGTTCGTTGAAATAACCTCACCCTAATCAAATCGTCGATAAGGGAGTTTGACGAACACCATAAGTGAAAAATGGTGACATGGTCAACCAGATCCTCACCGGTCTTCCCTTAAAACTTTGGAATGTCTTAGGTAAGTTTAGTAGAGACGAGAAGCCAACCCAGACTACACCAAATACGATCAATCATCAATTTTGATAGATCTGGAAAGTTTAAATTTTCCAGGAAAGTTAAGCGTGGAGGAGCCTGGGAATTCCATCCCCCATAGGAAAGATTCCCAACATTTTGAAAAGAATACCCTAGATTTTTTTAGGCACCAGGTTGCTAGAGATTGTTCATAGAAAATTTTGAGCCATAAGAGAAGCTTGGTGACCCAAAATTCAGAGAAGGACCCCCTCCCATCATAGGGTTACTATAAATAGGGATATTCCCTCCAATCAAAGTTTTAAAAGAAGAGGAAACCCCCTGATAAGGCTTCGAAGCATTGGCGAATGGATAAAAACCCTCAGAAGCATCTATCAAAGGGAAAGGAACATTCCCTAATTGACTAGAGAAAACATGACTCCCAGCTCCTAACCCTGTAAAAGCAGGGTTCCATCCTGAAAAATCATTAGACATTTGACCTCTGATGAAAGGATTGAATCCTTGATTTTGAGAGGTAAAATGAAAATATCCTAAGGAAGGGTTCGAATGAGGAATATGCCCACTTCTAAAGGGGAAAACTTGAAATGAAGCTAATCCACTAGCCATAGAAGGCATAGGCATGGAGAGAGTTGAAGCATCGGTGAAGGAGACAAAATGAATCACATTAGAAGGAATTCCGATAGAAAAGGGAACAAAATGAGAAGCATATTCTTGGGTGCTTCCACTAGTAGAAGGAATATAGGGAAAGTCAAACATAGCAACACTAGAAGTGATTGTCGAAATGGATATAATACCTCCTCCTTTGACTGAAACAGGAGTAAGCACACTTGCAATGCTCATCTCCAAAGCTATGTTCCCAACTGTGGCCATCGAAGTAAAGGGATAAGAAGGATAGGGGCTAGCTAGTCTTTGAGCCTCGGGCCCAATGTACAAAAGAACGTCTAGAAAACAGGCAGGAAGAGGAGATGAAGGAGTACCAGCAGGTTGAGGAACCTCTTCTACTTCAACTTCTTCTACCAGAAGAAATACTCTAGAGATGAGTGGAGTACTACTCTTTACAATACCACTAGTACTAGGACCACCCACAGAAACAAAAACCCCAGATGGAGGATCACTCTATGTTGTGTTCGAAACAATTGGATGAAAATCACCTAGTGAATTTATCCTATGCCTTCTTGAAGAAGGCTCAACACTCACAAGAGAAAGCCCACGAAGCCTCCTCAACCAATGAGGCGATCAGTCAACCACTTTTGATAATTATGAGATTAATTAGACTCAAAAAATGAAGAAGCTAAGAAATATAGGAGAAAAGAGAACAATCTATCAAAATTCTTTAAGATACAGTCAATCAAGAAAGCTTCAGGTATTTTTTCTCTGGGTGATTAGGACTGGACACCAAAATACAAGAAATCGAATAAGAGGACCTTCTAAAAATAGTCTGGGGTAATTACGCCCCAGGCCTACTAGTGAAGGTAACAAAAATGATGACGTTGACCTCTTGACAAAAGCTTTTGTTGGTGCAAGTACCTGAGCTTCGCAAGGACACCCTCCAGAAGTACTAATTAAAGTGATACAACGTCTACCTTAGGTACCACGAGTGTTCCCTCCCGCAGTCACCTATGTGGTCCCTAAGAAAGGAAACTAAGGGCACCAATTTATATCGGCAGCTGGGCATAACGGTCTTAGGTCAAGATTCAACAAATAGGAGAGGGGATATCTCTCTTCTCTGCCTTCACTATCCCTTGCGCTTGACTCTCTAGTGGTAGAGCTTTCCCGATCCACTTAACAGAATTGGATTTCACTCATTAATCAACTTTCTACATTTGACAGTTTTGATCAACCTTGGAGAGTTAACTCTCCACTCACCTATTCCAAGGCCATATGAATTAGCTAGTTGGTGTATGATTAATGAAAATACAAAAAAAATCTAGTTCATTTTAATTAGATCACTTGATTTTATATGGCTATTACTTAAGTCACAGGGAGATGGAGATGAAATTGATGATGTTTTTTGATGCAAGAAATCAATGAAAAACTACTACATGAAGATACAATATTTTTATTTCAACAAAAAGAGATTTCTAAATTGGTTATACGAAGCTAATGATAAACAAAACTTATTTTTTCTTTTCAGTTATCATTGTTCACACACTTCAGAAAAATATCAAAAAGACTAAAATGCTTCAGTGAAACTAATGCAAAAACTACCAATGATATGAAAATTCTAGGAGTACACAATAAGGAAGAAAAAAGAGTTTCTAAACAATATTGGTTCGATCACTTTGATAGAACAAGCAAGGCAAGTCCCAAAAATAACTCCTTTGCATACAAAAATGCCATAATAAACTTGATATAAAAGAGAGAGAAATCCAAAAAAGGATTCCTTTTGAGAATAATAAAATGAACCAAAAACGAGAAACTAACAAGCTTCTTCAAAATGGATGAAAACCATAAAAATAAAACCGAAGCAAAAGAAATGCAAAACAAAAATGTTATTTGGATTTTAACTTTTAAGGAAATGAGAAAATTTCAATGAGACGAGCACAAAACTACTCAAGGACAAAAATCAACAAAAATGAGCTACAAGGAGACTTCAAAATGAATAAGCCAACTATTCTACTTTCATAGCAGTACTTAAATGAGAAATAAGAAGAAATAGACCCAAGAAACTGATTCAGAACAGTAGCACAAACTTCTAGTAAACAAAATCTTCAAGAAACCAAGAAAAGGGAACTTTAAGATTCACCAAAAGGCTAATCCCAAGAAACAAGAGAACCAAAGAAGCCAAAGAGGAAGAAACAAAAAAGAGAAGAAATGCATAGGGAAAACACGAGCAAACAAATAAAGGCTCACTGTTCTGAATGGTTAGAGCAACCAATAACTCTAGTAATAGGTCTTAGTGCTACAATTGCAATTGAGACTTCACAAAACAAGAAAAACCCTAGAATGACTAGGTCTTCACATAAAAAAGGGAGGAACTGACATACAGCCGCAAGAATCATAGTCCAGACACCTAAGAGGTTCTAGAGGAGTGACCAACCACAAACAAGAAAGACTTATAGGGCCTCAAAATTCAAATTGAAAAATTTGCTGGGCATACACGGGTTCGTTGTGTGCAACACTTTTGTATCCAAATAAACACACATATACGTGGGTTATTTTGGAGAAAATAGTAGGCATACGTGAGTGTCTAAAGACGAAGTAACATATAGAAAATGAAATAAGGAAAAAAGAAAAACCCAGGCCTGATCCAGAAGATCAGGGTTTCTGCCTAGTTGGGAAAAGGACCTACTAGACTGAAAAAGTGATTAAACTGTCAGGGAACCCACAAGACAGATAAAACAACCCAAACTATGAATTACACAGATGTAATACCCAGTGGAGCTGCCAGTTCTGTTACGAGCAAAGCTACCCTAAAGCCTTGGGTTGAGGGACCTAATAGAGCGGATGGCATATCATCACAAGAAGCACTCTAATGACCAGTTTTTGTGCTTTAAAATAGAAAATGAGGATTGTGGACCTTACCCATTTATCCTTCATTTGAGTTCGATACTGTAGGGTGACAAGTTAAAACCCTCTACTACGCCTTGTGCTCCAGAACCGACAAATTAGTTAAGAACAAGCACAAAAACTAGCTGCAAAGCATATATGTCCTATATGTCAACAAGTTAGCATATATAATTTCATAAAGATAACATGAACTAAGCTATTCAAGATTATTAAGCATGTATAAGAGACACATAACACATGAACATCAAGAACATGATGGTACTTCTTTTATTGATAACATGTACATAAAATAGTGGAGAAATCTCTTGAGATCTGCCATGACCTTGAGCAAAACCATCCTTCGGACTAACCCATCCCTAGCCTTACAAAGCTTCTTCCATAAATGGTTCACAAAGGATGTCACATAGAATGGGGGTGATCACTAGAAGGAAACAAGGGTTTCATGAACCTAGGAAGTGCAGGAAGCATAGGGGAAATATTAAACTTGACCAGGTTATAAAATGCTATAATATCAATAATATCCTCTCTCTCCTCCTTTAGGCCATTCCCTTGAGGTGTATTTATACTTCCTCAAATTATATTTTTTTTCAGTTGGGGAATAGTTAGGCCATGGGTTGGGGTAGTTAAGTTACAGGAAAAAATTGTAAACCCTGCCTCATTAATAGGTAATTATATATTTTTTAATATTTTAAATAGCATACGCAGGTTAGCTATGGATGGACTTGCATGTGCATGCAGAGAAAAGTGGGCAGAGTCGCGTATGGATTTTAAAATATTTTTTTTTAAGAAGTGTGACCAAGTATAAATGGAAGGGATACCTAAGTCCAATGCTTAATTCAACAAGTATATAGAGGTGATAAATGATGGAATAACATCAATTTCTTTCCCCAGATACATCTTTTGTTGTGCGATTTATTATTTCTTTCTATTACTTGTTATGTGATTGTGTGATTGTATTTGGTTTCCGCAAATTGTAGAAGGATTCAATATTTTTTTTTACTACATTACAAGATCAGGTTTCATCTCATGGATAGATTTTATATGTGGTATCAGAGCACTAGGAATCACAATAGAAGAGAATAAATAGAGTTTCATTTGAACAAGTACATTGATTTTGCAAACTTATTCTTCAGGACCCAACACCAGATCAATATGTCTTTCAATGGCTGGAGACTCGAATATTCCCTTGAGGGAAATATGAATTAAATAGCATGGAATGATAGGATGGAAGCAGTGCTCAAGGACACCAAACTAAAGGCATTCATAGGCAATGATATTCCTCAGCTTGTAGTAGCAGATGCTCAACATCTTGATGCATGGAAGAAAAATGTAGCAAAGGCGAGAAGGATCTTGTTAGAGGGAGTTCGAGATCATATTGTCTCGAGTCTCCATTGGAAGTTGAATCCATATTATATGTGGAAGGCCTTGACATATTTGTTTCAGAATAGTAGTGACCACAAGAAGTTGGTGTTGAAAGACAAGCATAGAAATATCAATATGGAGAAGGGCGACTCCATCCAAAAATACTTGATGAATTTCACTCAATGTCAACACGAGCTTGGAAGTGTTGGGATAAAAGTTTCCCAGGATTATTTGGTGAACCTAGCTCTTCTAGGCCTTCCCAGGGGCTAGCATAGCTACTAGTACTCTATGAAAGAGAGGGAGAGGCTTCTAGACTAGGATCAATTATGGTCCGAATTGGTACAAGAAAAGATTCAGCGGAGCACCAAAGATGAGTCCTCATCATAGATTGATGATGAGGATAATTGTGCCTTGGATGAAAATGTGAAGAAAGGAAAAGGTAAGATGTCCCATTCCAAATCAGAGTCTGGAAAGGCATGAAAGATGCGATACTTTTAAAAGGAAAGATGATTCAACTCTCATGAGCATGGACACTATGTGACAAATTTTCCACGAAAGAAGACCAACAAGAAGTCCTTAGGAGGAGCAGCAGGTGAAGCACTTGCTTCATAGTTCAAGTTTGATTTCACTCTCATCGCATGCATGGTGTCATCAGTGATGGGATTTGTGTGGTACTTGGATAGTGGAGCTTCGTTCCATATGGCTAGCAACAAATAATTATTTAGTATCTTGGAGGGGAAGGATCTCCATATGTACATTGAGATGGGTGATGAAGAGAGGAGTATCACTACCGGTGTAGGTATAGTTACCTTTCAAAGGGAGTCATGTAACCCACTCATATTAAAAGATGTCATGTGTGTTCTTGGTTTAAAGAAGAATTTGGTTTCTATTGTTATATTGGAAGACCGTGTCTATGATGTGATATTCAATGAAGGAAAGGGGTTCCTTCATCACAAAGCTACAGGACAAGTGAAATATTAGGGTTGGAGTAAAAAATCTCTACAAATTGGATGTAGAATACTATGTTTCCTTGAGCACAAAAGAAGAGAAGGTGGAGAGCTGAGACATACATGAGTTATGACACATGAGATTTGGCCATCTACACCACAAAAATTTGAAGATCATGCCACAAATTTCTATAGGAATTCCAAAGGGTACACTTTCACAAAGAGATACATGAAAAGGGTGTACATTGGGGAAGTATACCGAAGATAATTTTCACGATAAGGAAAGCTGAGAAAAAATGATCCTTAAGAGAGTTCACTCAAATGTTTGTGGACCATTCTCGATAGCTTCCACAACAAAACACATGTATTATGTTTTTTTTTTAATGATTTTTCAAGAAAGTGTTAGATTTTCCTCATGTAGAAGAAAGATCAAACATTCTACAAAATTTGTGAGTTCAAGGGGCTTGTCGGGAAAGACACAGGGAATAAGGTGAAGGCTCTAAGGAGCAACAATAGTGGAGAATACATATCTAACGAATTCAGGAACTTTTGTGCCTTAGAAGGAATTCTAAGAGAATTGATAACACCTCATAACCCACATCAGAATGGGTTTGTATAAAGGAAGTATAGAAATATTGTTAGATCAGCATGAGCTATGTTTCATGATCAAGGCCTACCATTGCATCTGTCGGTAGAAGCATGAAATACAGTAGTATTTGTGCAGAAAAAAAGTCCTCGTCAGATACTTGGGATGAGTACACCAGAGGAGGATTTTTTAGGTAAGAAACTGGATGTGTCACATTTTAAAATTTTTGGTTCATATGTTTATTTCCATGTGACCAAAGAATCCAGGAAGGAGATAGAGCCAACAAAAAATTTGGGGATATTTTTGGGGTACACTGATACACCTCACAACTATCAGGTGTAATTTCCGAGACATATGATGAAAATGGTTAGAAGAGATGTGAAATTCGATGAAGAGAAAGCTATGTGATTGTCCCTTAAGAGGGATATTGAGTTGAATGTAGTTGAGGAGCTCTTGGCTCCAAAAGAAGAACCTCAATAAGTGGAGCAACCAAAAGAAGAGGAACAGAGAGTGGTAGAAACTACTCATGTAGAGCCTTCCACTAGAGATGGAAGGAAGAACACTAGAGAGGTTGAAAAATTATTACTAGATGTGAGAGAGAATGTGGGAGCACCCACATCACAATGCAGGAAAATAAGGTCCCTAGAGTGATACACTAGATACATGGATCTTATGAGTGAAGGTATTGAGAAAGAACCATCCTCTTTCAAGGAAGAAATGCAACAACCAGTGTATATTGCTACCATGGTTGAGGAGTATGACTCCATTATTAGAAACAGTGCATGGGAAGCTATCCCAAGACCACTGGGGAAGTCAATTTTAGGATCCAGGTGGGTCTACAAGGTGAAGCAAGAAGAAGATGGGAGTTTGGAGAAGCGCAAGGCCATATTTTTGGCCAAAGGGTTCTCTCAAGTGGAGGGAATTGACTATGATGATACTTTTGCAGTCACAAGGTACTCATCTATTAGATCCATCGTTGCACTCTCAACATAGATGGGATGGAAGATACATAAGATATATGTAAAGACAACCTTTCTCAATGGATTTATTGAGGAAGAGGTGTAAATTGAGCAGATGGAATGTTTTGAGACCTTAAACAGGGAGTCACATTTGTGCAGAATTAAGAGAGAACTATATTGGCTGAAGCAAACAACTTGTGCTTGGTAGACCAGGATCGAAAACTATTTCATTGGGCTGGGATTTAGTAAGAGTGAAGTGGATGTGAACATTTATCATATTTTCATAGATGTTCAACTTTTGATTATTTTAATTTATGTCAATGATATGAGACTGACAGGTGATGAGAAGCTCATCAAGTCTTTCAAAGAGGATCTTGCAAGATAATTTGAGATGAAGGATATGGGGCTCTTGCACTATTTACAGGGATTGGAAATATGAAAAATATATGTGGAGCTATTTTTATATCAAATAAAGTAAGTTAATGAGATCCTCAGGAAGTTTGACATGGAGAGCAACAAACCCATGGAGACTCCTATAGTAGGAATCTGGAGGACGGAGGATGTTACTTTGAGCAAAATAGTGGATGCTACTATTTACAGGAAGCTTGTGGGTTCACTCATGTATTTGGTGAACACATCACTAGCCATATGCCACACAGTTAACCAAATTATTCAAGCTATGGTTAATCCTACCAAGCTCTTTTGGAAGACAAGAAAGCATGTGTTGAGATACCTCAAGGACACTACAAAGCATGGGCTATGATATATATGGACATAGGGAGGGAAGCTTTGGCAGGGAGTCCATCCGATAGGAAGATCACATCAGGGGGCATCTTCAACATAGGATCAATAACAATTTCCTGGTACCGTAGGAAACAAATATCAGTTGCACTTGGTTTAGTAAAGGCATATTACATGGCAACTAGAGGTAACATTCAAGGCCATCTAGATGAGGAAGTGTTGGGTTCAACCAATCTTGGTCCATTTTTTTCCAAAGAATTTGCATTTTGATGAGTAGAGTGCATGGTACCGCAAATTAAAATCTAGTGCGTGGTGTCTAGGGGCTTCAAGGTGGGTTGATGCCCTCGTTTTGTAACGATTATTGGGTTGTTTGTCTAGCCCATGGTATATCAACCATGGTTTTGTAATGATGTAAAGATATATAAAGGTATGAAAGGTTGTATCAAAATCATATATTGACAGTTGATAAGCACGAATTTTTGTATTTTTTATCTTTAATATGTTTTGGGGCCTTAAGGGAAGGCTCCACAACTGAGTTTGTGAAGACCTTGGAAGAGTCTGTAGCTTAGTGCACACACCACTTGCAGCTATGTGCACATGTTAGAGAAGCTAAACGTATTGAATATATGCATCTTAATAAAGAAGAGGAATTTTTGGGCATATTATCTGTTTACATGTGTTGCGTTTAATTTTTTTTTTTCTTTATGAAGTACTGGTTGCAATGGAATGATATAGTAGCACTGATTATCTTATGTTGTAACGTATTTATGTTTAACTAAATGTCGCGAAGTAATTGACTAATATATACATCGCAATAGTAATATACATGTTAGAATATTGTTTAAGTAGAAAATTGAAGTAAAGCCACCATGTGTGGTCCCTCCAGGTTGCAGAAACTTGGTTCTGCAACCACCCATAGCCACCTCGGGTGAGACTATGATATGCTTGCAGGTTTTTTCCGAAAGAGTCATTTTTTGAGGGTTTTTTTGGTATGAACTACAAAGCTGAACCTGGGTAAAGCCCAACTGATTCAAAAAAAAATTTTGCTACTAATACCAAGATTTTTTTAATGGAAATGTGGATGTGGCATTTGTTAAATAAGGAAATACAATATTGGGTAGATAATAAAGAGTGAGAATATGCAACTCAAGAAAAAAAAATTCCACGATTGACAACTAAAGCCTAGTTACAAAAGTGTCTTTTCAAAAAACAACATGATATTTTTTTGTGTCGTTTGCTAATGAACTATATGAATGGTTATAAAGGTTTACAGAGAAAAAGAATAATTTTAAGAATGATGAGTCTACTGCATAGAGCCATGAATTGATACAACGAAGCAAGGATACGAACAATAGAATATTAAGAGTTGTTGATTTCTGTATTGACAATATGCAGGGAGGATTTATCACTAAGTTTGTGATAGACATGTCGGTATCTTACAATGAAGCTGCGAAAATATTTTTCAAGGGATCGCAAGGTAAGTATCAAAATTATTTGAAGTTGTGGATTAAAATTCCTTTATGTGAAAATGGTGTACTAAAAATGCAATCAAATTAATGTTTGGATGAAAAGGGAACAATTATGGAGTCAGATCTATGTGAAGTGTAAAGTGATATAGAGTAGATCGCGAGAATTTATTGAGACTGATTATAGTCCCTTGTTAGGATAATTTGAAGGCGAAGACGAAAGAAACTGCAACCCCTAGAGGTGCGTCAAAACTAGGACTTGAGAAAAATTAGGGCACCTACGAGATTCCCCATCCCTCTACTCTGCTTACACACTCTCCCTTTCCCCATAGTTCCCCTAAAACCCCTCCCACTCCCACTGACCTCCCAAGAAACATGGTCGATCATATCAAGCTACCTATCTCTAAAGGACTCAGATTAGAGGATCCTGAGCAATTTTGGTTTGTAACAGAGGAAGTATGGAAATAAAGACAAATTATTGATGAAGATGTAAAGAAGGGGTATATTTTCACAACGTTAGGAGAAAGAGAAATGATGTGGTACATAAATTATTCTACGACTCATCAGGTTTCTTCACTGGATGATACAAACAAAGTGTTGACTTAAGACTTTAGGAAACAAAAATCACAGTGGAAATGTATTATTGAACTGAAGGATATCAAAAAGATAAAAATGAATCTATTTAGGAGTTGTATCAAAGGTTCAAAATGTTAATGGGACAAGTGAGCTTTATCATTCCCAAAGAGAAACATAAGGAGTGGTTTATAGCTGGGCTACTACCTCATATCAAGTCACCCTTAACATAGCAGAAAATAGCAACTCAAGCTGAAGCTCTAGAAATTGCAATGAAGTTGGAAGCTTTGCTAGTAGGAGATACTCATGTAGGAGTACATCAAATTCAGATGCAACTAGAAAATTTGACTTTGGAACTACAAGATCTGAATAAAGGTAAAGAAGTTTGAAATGAAGTGTGGTGTATAAAGTGAAAAGTTGAAGGTCATTATAAGGAACAATGCCCTGTATTCCTGGATTACTTGGCTAGTGGAGCACCTAATCCCTTAAATCCAGGATTAAGCCTGTGGTGTGAGATAAGAAAAAAATCCAGAAAACATCGACCAAAACAATGTTATTTATTGTAGAAGTATGTGCAGACCTCAAGGAATTTTTTTTGCAACTTATGTAAGTCAGTGGGACATGATGAGAAAAACTATCAAATTTATGAATTGATTATGGAACACACTGTTGATGCTTATTGAATGCAAGCTGAATGATATGCACACAAGGATTAAGGACAACATGTTGGTTTCCAAGGGTGAAGAGGAGGAGGGGGATGAAGAGCTGGTCAAGGGCACATACAAGCCATCTGTTATAACTATGGGCATACAAGAATCTATGCAAGATATTTTTAGAATCCTACTACAACCTGTAAGTACCACAAATATTTTGATCATTTGATAGAAGAATGTCCAGTCCTTATGGAAAATATGCAGGATAAAAGGAACCAACAACCCACACAAAATCTGCAGATGATGACCACTGAACCAAATGAGGATGAAACAAGCATCAATATTGGAACAAGGAGTGGAGGCATGATGGGAGATGATAAAGTAGAAGGTAAGAAGTCAATGGAAGATACATGGGTAAGAAAGACCGCAGAAAATCCCCTAGGTTCAATATTTATATGGAAAAATAAACATTTATGGAGGAAAAGCGAAGCTTCATAGAATCTTGGGGCTTCAACATTTGAAGCGCAACCGATGTAGAAGTTAATACCAAATAAGGACAATGCTAAAGTAACTACTCAGGTGAAATAATTTGACCCAAGTATTTTAAGATTGTTCATACAAACATGTATGAAGATGTTAAGGAATCAAAGGGTTGTCGAAGGATTGCAAGAGTTGATCGACTCCTACTTTGATAGAGAAGTGCCAAAACATGATCAATCCACAGTAAATAGTTTACATCGAAATAATAAGAGAAGAATGAAGGAAATGAGACTAACTGCGTAGATCAGGGAATATGATATGGATGAGGTAATCCTAGATTTGGAATATGATGCCAACGTGTTACCTAAGAAGACTTGGGAGTTAATGGGAAAATTGAAGTTGCAATGGTCGCTGATCTAGTTGAGGATGGCCAACCAATAGAATATCCTCCCTATGGGAAGGTTACCTATCGTTGTAGTACATATTGAAGGAGTGTGCGATGTTTCTAACTTAGAAGTAATTGAAATTTTAGATGACAGCAATCCCTATCTGGCATTTCTTAGATTGGAATTGTCTTTTTATATTGTGGCGATAATCAATTTGAAGAAAAGGAAAATGGTGTTCAAAAAGAGTGAATTAAGGTTAATTTTTCCTCTAGACCCATCTGAAGGAGTGCATTATAGAGAGCCTGTTCAGGATGAGTAATGCGATACATATGTTTACAATATTTAAAAGATGAAAAATTAGGAGGAAGATTGGATTAATCCCACGACAGATGGAAGGATAGGTTGGGAACATGAAAATTCCTAAACTTCAGAGTCTGAGGAAGAATTGGAAAATTGGTAGAATAGATTGCATGAAATATCTACCAGAAGATGTGCCAAAATAAAAAATTCACTTCATTGCATCACTTCAGAGGTATGTAATCTACCTTATTATGATGGGATATGAGATGTAAGTATTTTTCTTAATAAATTATATAATAAATACGAGAAGAACAAAGGTTCCAAGCTTTGGATGTAGCCCTGATGTCTACACCTGCTAGATGGTGGGGTAGTCATAAAATGAATATAGGAATTTGGGAAGAGTATCAAAGGGTAATGAGGGTGATATTTGGACCAGTAGATACCATAATTAAAGTAAAATATGATGGCAAGGTTGACCCTTGGGAGCATATTCAGTGTTGCACTTTAGCTTGGGCAGAAGTTCCAGAAAAAGAGTGGGTACATGTGTGTTTTCACACATTGGAAACATGTTGAGGCTTGGGATTTTCACTACCAAAACATGGGGGTAAACCACCCATTCTAGACCTTAAAGAAACTCCTTTTTTGTATGGTGTGGTGGCTCCGACTAGGGATAGTGAGACCGGTTTCCCAATAAGGATGATTTTACGGTGTTTTTTGATTATACAACATGCAATGGAAAATGATTCTAATCTATCACATGCATCTATCTAAACTATCTATTCTACTATATACCTGGGGTGTTTCTTCCTTTATGCGATCTAAAGAGATATCCTTAAACTATTAGCAATGTAGATTATTTAACAGTTGAAGGAGCTGGAAATTATGTAAGATGATTCTTCTAACAAAATAGTTTGATTAGAATAATTTTGAAAAATATATCGCATTCATATGTTTGATTATATATTGGATGAGAAATCATAGACAAATATTAGAACATAAGTGCATTTAGAATTCATTTATAATAATGTTTCAAATATATAATGCAATAAAAATATGACTGTCATTCTAGAAAGCAAGACTTAATACAAGTGAATAGAAGTACCATATGTACGAAGTTATACTCATGTAAACTAACAGTAACTGATCTGATCCTCTTCACTTTCAAGCAATTTAAAGAGTACAGTAGTGCAACATCAGATAAGCCACTTTAATTGTCAAAATATAATAGACTGTGTTCCATTAATTCATCAAAGAATTCATAAACTTACAATAGTGCATTCTTTGCAAATGTTTTTTACAAATTTATGGGTCCTCTAAATGCATGAGAGGGGTTTAAATAATAAACTAACTATGTTCTAAAATATATTATTACAAAAAAATAGAGGAGGTTTTAAACAACCATCCTCATAAGACTAAATTTAACTACAATCTAGGAAAATAAAGTAACAACATGACTTATGAGTTCCAATATTTCTTTTGTATTTCCCCCTGAAGTTGACAAATATCTAGCACAGGCTTGAGCTAAACTAGCTACAAAATATTTGATCTGACATGTCCTTTCAATATCACATTTGAGAGTTTTGGATGTGATCTTCTTGTTGAATCTGTTAAATACTACAAGGTTTGGTATTGGTGATAAGGTTTGATAAGAAATTTACAATAATTTTCTTGATCAAACTTATTTACTTTTTTATTTGTTTGATCCTATGTTTATACCTTTTGTTTCCACTGTGTTTCCAGCTGTTTGACTTCTGAGAGAACTTCATAAGTGCACTCATTGATAAGTTCTTCTTTCACAAGCTGTTCACACACAAATTCAGTAATTTCCTTTACCAACTTGAATGCTTTTGCTGCTTCTTTCTCTTCCTGCTTTATGTGTGCTTCCCAATATTTGAATAATATTTCCTTGTGGAACTTATCTACCTAGGGTAGATAAGCTTCCTTTCCTGAGTTTTATTCTTGCCATTGAATGTGTTCATTGATTTTCTTCTTGATCTTCTCACATTCAAGTTTCTGGATAGATACTTGCTGGATTAATATTTCACTTGAGTCACAATAAGAGCCAGTAATAGAAGCTTATTGGAAAAATACTTCTTGTTGTTGCTTTAAATTATCATTTACACCCAATGCTTCCTTTATGAATTGCTCTAACTGTGGCTAGCTTTGTAATTTGGTTATTGCTGCTTCCAGTTGTGTTTTCTTCTCAGTGAGTTGTACTTAATGCTTCAATTTAATACTTTCAGAATCCTTTTGAAATTGGGACATATTCAATTTGATTTTCTTGTTGGAATTATACTTTTCTTGATTCAAAAGTATCTCTAATTCTTGTATTGTATCTTCTTTATTCTTCAATAACATTTTATTGAAGCATAAAAAGTGGCAGTAGCATATGCACATGAAAAATGTGATAGTCTGGTTAAATTTTCAGTAGGATCAGCTAGAGGATCCTTCCACAAAACATTAACAGATTCATTTGTAAGGTTTGTGACTGTATCATCAATTCTTCTCCTTTTTCTTCTCTTGACTACAGCCTTATGACTAGGACTGTAGAAGATATCTAGCGAATGAATTTCCTCAATTTGTAACAGTATCTGTTCTGTGGGATAAAGCATGAATGATCTCTTGATCATGAGTTTCTGGAACTTGTTGTAGTGGTGTAATAGTTTCCACTAACTTCTGGGAATGTTCAGGTGTATGAAAATTAGTAGATTGATTAGTATTGGGATTTCTTTTAGGATATTTTATTGCTTTAGAAAAATCATCCTATTCACTATTCAAATTCTTTGGCTGGGACCTTTCTGACTGATCTAGTGTATCTTGACTATGCTGGACCTCTTGAGAAGTTGACTCTGTTCCATTAATTATTTTTTTCTCCTGCATCTCAATCTCTTGGATTACTTGATCAATTATCCTTTCTGGGTTTTCCTTTCTGTTCTCGGATTCATTTTCAGAATGATCTGAATTCTGAGATTGACGCTCTGATTGTTTTGACTCATCCTTAGACATCTCATTAATTTCATTATCCAAGCTAATACTTGGATTTGGTCTGATGAAATCTTCAATATTCAATAATTCAAGAGGAATTATTTCCAGTCTCTTATTTATATATGCTTGGAAGGCTTCCAAATCATCTTGATTGAGTTGACTGGATGCAAACTTTAATACATCTGAAAAATTTTCAATGCCTTGAAAGAAATCATCAATTATGTCTATTTCTTTCACAAAAGGCATCATTTTGAGCTCTGTGATGAATTTATTAATTACATCATTGGGATCATATGGGTGCTTTGGAATTACTACCAAATTCAATAGATTAACTTTCTACATTTCTTTGTAGGCATGACCAATATAAAAAAGTGCAAAAGTACCGCACTATAAACGGAAATTAGGCCAAACGACCTTCTTAGCATCTTTAAGATATTCATAAATGCCATTTACAAAAAGCTAGTAGGCTATTTCTCTTGCGAGTAACTTATCAAAAACATATATGGTAGGAAACAAGGAGAAGCATAACTCCCAAATACTCTGATATATGTGAAATTTCCTCTTCAAACCATCTAGCAACAGAAAGAAATTTTCTACTAGCCTCTTTGGAAATTGTAGGGGATTTCTCATTGAATATCATCTGGTGCATAGGAAACATGAATCTATGTAAAATTTTGTAAAAATGCAAATGGAAGTCTGAATCCCAAAGGGCTCTGTGGTAAATGTGGATTGTGGTAGGGTCTTGGGTCATCCATTTCCATCCCATGGTAGGAAAACTAGAAGAAAATAAAATTTCATCCATGACATAGGAACTCATATAAAAGGAGATATTTCTCTCTATGAAACACTTCTTTTATTCCTATACTCCATGATTTATTTAGCTAAATTATCAGATAGGCTATTTTCCCAATTCAGAATTAAAGAATTGATGATTGTGTCAATTAATGGGACCTAATCTACAGAAAACCTAGTGGTATCAGGTTTTGCATATAATCTAGACAACATACCATCAACATAACAATAAGAGGAAGGAATTTGGGAAATTGGGTACGTACGAGTTTATCTCACTTAAGTTTTCCTTGGTATTCTTTCCATTCCTTTACGACTTTCATTAGATCTAGATTCTTTGTTCTAAAGCTTTGGAAAAAATCTTTGTCATATTTCTACTGCGGGGAGGGTATATGGTACATTTCCTATAAGTCTTCTACCCTAAATGACCCAATATTCTCGCCTTTTGAATATTTGAATGTTCTGTCTTTTATTATTAAGTAGTCGATTACCCACTTAACCATGTTTGTATAGGGAAGAATCTTTGGCCTTGATGCTACCTTATGGATGAATGAACATGCAATGTCGAAATAAGTCGCGTCTGAAGTAACTTACGTGCTTGTTGTAGTGACTTTGGTTATTACCCTAGGATTTTCATCTTCAAATAATTGATACATTGATTCATATAATGAAATTCCTCAATCCTTTTTGCAAGTGGTGTCTGAGAACATGGGACACATATCTAAGTCTTTGATAGATGATGCTTTGTCAATTTCTTTTCCTTTCTTGTTCATTTCAATTTGCCTCACTTCATTAAGTGGTCTACTAATTTCAAGCGAAAAGAGAAAACATTAAAGATATAGAGAAAAGGGAGGCAGACATAATTTAAAACAAATCCAACGTTCAATAGCATGCTCAGAGAAGATATGAATCCATCAAAATCTTACTTCTATTAATCTTTACAGCTTCACGTGAAATGTCTATCGATCAATTTAAAGAGTTGGATCTCATATTTAGGTTTGATTTGACATGAGTCATTTCATATCAAATATCGCAACTTATAACTATTTCCATTTATGATGTTACCCATAAATTATGCGAAATGCGATTTACGCAAATCGTACATCGCAACTTTTATGCGGTAAATGAATTTTATTTTAGTTATATCCTGCGAAATGTGAAGTGCGCTTTCAAGAAATCATGTTTTTGTGCTCTATCGGACCTTGGAGATTTATGTTTATTACTTCATTAGCTCTTCGGGTCCTTGTAATCGTAAATTTTAACGAATTGCAACTAAGGTGATCGTTTAAATGAGGCGCGATGCGATACATTAATTATAACGGTCAGTGTAGTTATTGTAATAAGATTTCGATATGGTTTTGGAAAGAGCTTAGCGTATATCGCAACCTGCGTGACTTAGTGGATTTAAAAATCATTTTAAGTTTGTAAGCTATGCAAATTGCGATGCGCACTAAGGAATAAAAGAAGAAAAGAAAAATAATATTTATTTCCTAAAGCTTTTTGACATAAAGCTAAAATTTAAATAAAATAAATCTCCTATTTATTTTTGAAGGGTCCCTATTTATTAAAATAAATGGGGGTTGTTGTATAGCACAACAAAAAGATACCTATGAAAAAGTATATTGAAACAGAACTGCGACATGGAATTGTGAACTGGAAAAATTTGGTTGAAGGGTTCATACTAACATTTAGTTTTGAAGATGACAGTTTGTGCATAGATGAATCACTTTTGAAAGTCGGAGAAAAGGTTTTTAAGGATGCAACTAAATTGGACACAACTAAATTGGACCGTGAAGTTGGAGCAAGTATTGTAATGCTATAATGTTACCATGGAAGAGGATGATGAGGACCCGCGCAATATTGATATCCTAGAATCAGAAGGACGTCATGAAGTTTCTGGACCAAAGACTGAAATACTTGACATAATGATGCCTCCAAAAACGAAGAATGTGAATATCATATCAGAAGAAGAACCAAAATTTGCAATGATTGGAGATTATTGGGATGAAGACATGATTAGAAAAATTGTATGATTGTTGCACGAGTATCAAGAGCTCTTCCCCATGAAGTTTTATGAATTGAAAGGCATAGTAGTGTACTTAGGATTTATGAGGATTCCTCTGAAACCTAACTCAAAAGCTATTAAAGAAAAGACCCTATAGGTTGAATATGAAATACAACGAAAAAATGAAGGTGGAATTAGATAAAATGATCAAAATTGGGATCATCGAATGTATCGAAGAGTTTGAATGGGTAAGCCCCATGGTAGTTCAGGAAAATAAGGCAAAGGACGAGATCAAAATATGTGTGGACATGAGGAGGTTGAATGATTCATGCTTTCATGACCCCTTTCGCACACCATTTACAAACGAATTATTGGAAAATGTAGGAGGATAGGAGGCCTATTCTTTCACAAATGGATTTTCGGGTTACCATCAGATCAGTATTGCACCAAAAGATAGACATAAGAAAAAAATTGCTACAAAGTGGGGATCTTCTCAGTACATAGTGATTCCTTTTGGCTTGAAGAATTCTCCTGCCATATTTCCTAGAGTTGTAGTTGCAACTTTCAAAGAGTATATACACAAAATTTTGGAGGTTTACTTTAATGATTGGACAATCTTTGGGTTGTTTAAAAATCTTGTTGTGAGATTGAGGTTGATGCTAGATACATGTAGGAACTATTAAATCTCATTGAATTTGAAGAAGTGTATCTTTTGTGTACCTTTTGGTATAGTACTGGGACATGTTGTTTGTAAGCAAGGAATCATGGTGGACCCTGTGAAGATTTCTGCTATTGTAAACTTGGATCCACCTAAAACAATGAGACAATTGTGCACAACACTTGGAAACACTGTATATTATAGAGATTTTATAAAAGGGTATTCGTAGATAATTGAGCCAATGGAGAATTTATTGAAGAAATATGTCACTTTTCACTAGGACGAAGAATGTTAGAAGAGCCTCGACACACTAAAAGAGAATATGGTGACTGCACTGATTCTGGTTTTCCTGGGTTGGAATAAGGAATTCATGTACATGTCCATGCATCTTGCATAACGTTGAGTATAGTACTGGAAACCAAGAGAATGAAAAATCTATCACCCCATAAAGTTTTGCAAGCATAAAACTGTCCAAGGGAGAGAATAAATATTCCATGATAGAAAGAGAAGGGTTAGCTATGGTCTATGCATTATAAAATTTCAGGAATTATTTGTTGGGAGCACATTTTAAGATTTTCATTGATCACTCCGCACTGAATTATTTAATGAATAATTTTATTTTAGAAGGAAAAATCTATCGTTGGTTGTTGTCATTATAGGAGTATGACTTTAAAGTTGTAGTCAACCCAGGAAGATTGAATTCTAGGCTTGATCATATGTCAAGGATAGAGACAGGTGAAGAACCAACAAGCATTGAGGATAACCTTCCAGATGCATAGTTATTTTCAATTAGGATCGTTGAGGATCACTTCATGGATATTATTCAGTTTTTGGCCACATGAATAGCACCCATGAAGTACACTACACAACTAAAGAAGGAGCTAGTAGTCAAAGAAACTATATTTTCGTTGATTGTAGGGGATTAGTATAAATGGGATTGGATGAAATAATATGCGCATACATCCCTAAACATGAAAGGATAAATATTTTATAGAAGCTCATGGAGGAGTCACAGGAGGACATTATGTAGGAAGGGCCACTGCGTAGAAAATCTTGAGAGTTGGGTTATGGTGGCCCACATTGCATAAGGATGCAAATTAGTTTTTTTGAGCATGTGATGCATGCCAAAGAATAGGAAATACATCTAGAAGGGATGAAATACCATTAAATGCACAAGTGATGTTTCAATAATTTGATAGATGGGCTATTGAATTTGTTGGACCTATTAATCCACCAAGAAAGAAGATCGATGCAGGATTTATAATAACTGCAAATTATTATTTGGAAAGGTGGGTGAGGAAAATACATTGAAGGATTACATCACATATACCACCGAGAACTTCATATTTGAGTATATTTTGTCCAAATTTGGGTGCCAAAGATATTTATGAGTGGCATAGGTTAACATTTCTAGCATAGGAATATTGAGGCATTGATTGAGGAATTTCAAGTACATCATCAGAAGAGTACACCCTATCATCCTTAGGTGAATGGAATAGTTGAAGCTTTAAATAATATTATGGAGAATGCACTTAAAAAGTGTGCAATGTCAACATAGATGACTGGGATCTAAGGCTTCCAACTGTTTTGTGGGCATATATGACAGCATGCAATAAACTGACATGATATACACATTTTAGGTTGGTCTATGGATAAGAAATAGTCATGCCTATGGAATCCATTGTGCCAAGTTTAAGAATTGCAACATTCACAGATTTGGCAAACTGATATAATGGAAGAAAGGATGGAAAAATTTCTTTCTTTGAAATAAGACATGTTTATTGCATATTTTCATCAGCAAGTTCAAAAAGCAAGGGAGAAAGCCTGGCATGACAGGAAAATCAAGAAAAAGACATATCAAGAAGGATATCTTGTACTTTTATACGATATAAAATTCTTAAAATTTAAAAAAAATTGGTTGGGACTATATATCATCAAGCATGTCTCTGATGGTGGTGCAATTCAACTCGCAAAGTTAGATGGTTAGTTGATTCTAGGATGAGTGAATGGTAGAATATTGAAGATATATAGGGACAACTTTGTCCTTGGAGCTTCACACTAAAAAATAAAGGGAGAAAGTGTAGTATCTAGAAAGTAAAGTCACTAGGTTGGAGCCACACCAGTGGGTTGAAGGATTGCAAACGGAAGTGTTGCTAAATATGTTTAATGTGCCAGACTTTGGTAGAAGTACCAACTACATGGTCTGTGTTAAGAAACTTGTTTTTTTAGTACATGAAGGGTGCCTCTGGCTGGGAGAGAAGATCTTGATTGAAGAGATTTTGATTAGAAGGATCACCGTGCTACCATACCGGGGAAAGGACCCCACCGAAGAGTTCGTTATAAAAATTCAAGATAAGGTAGTTGGAGACGATTTGAAAATAAGTATGGGTTAATAAAGAAGTCAAGAAGTTAGGATGTAAAATCTATCACTGACCAAGGGGTGTTCTTCACTGCACACATTATAGTAGGGAATATCATGAGGAAATGTAGAGCAAATGAAGTCCCCACATTCGTCGTTTCTTTAGTTGGACAGTGCAGTAAAGGGGTTCAATTTAACTGGGCTAGATATTTATGTAAGGAGTTTTTGGAGGATTGCCAAGAAGAACAAGAAGAAGGCAAGCCATTTCACTACGTGTGTTGCCTCTTGATAATCATGTTGTTAGCATGCAAAGAATTGATAGATTCACAATTTACCACAGCTAAACTAGATGTATGCGAAGTTGCGCGATACACCTCGCTATGTTTTACTAAGGAGACGACGTGTGTGTAGGAAAACAAGATTTTCTGGGTATTGATGGAAATGGACTTGCGCATGGTGGTGAATCAACATCCTAGGCTATCATCAAGCTTGTTTAAGTAGTATCGTAATATAATAGATTTCAATTTAGATTTATACAGGGCATATGTTAAATATAAAAAGGACCCGATGGAGGAATGACATCCGTTACCATATTTGGTCACTGAAGATGACCTGATCATCATAGTATAATGTTGGTTAGTGGAGTGGATGACACCACCAATAGGATTCCATGTAGCAGAGAAATACATCGCACAACATGTAGGTACAAGCGGTAGATATATCAAAAGTGAAACCGAGAAAGAGACGGAGAAATACGTAAAAGAAGAGAACAAAGGAACATAGCAAGGGCACAATCAAGGTGACCAGGACCCTCCCAGAAATGTATAGATAGAGGATTCACCATTCATCATATAGAAGAGGTTCCCTACAATAACTACCATGAGTCCAAGGAAGAAGAAAAAATTGGATATATCCAACGGTGCAATACCACTTGTCCTCACTGATGGGGACATGGATGAGATTGAAGATAAAGTTCAACAAGTAACAACAGAAACATGGAATATGGTTGATGATCAATATATAACACTTTTGACAGATGTCCAACAAGGTATTATAGAGCTCAAGGTACCGGTGCAAACATCTAGACAACCAGAACAAACATATAGACAACAAGATCAGACAAGTCAACCACTGCAGCGAGAGCACTGCATCGAGATGACATTTGGAGTAAGAATTTTGCAAGTATCAGAAGGAGCGCTGAAATTTGAAGACAATGAAGATAGAGAGCACATGAAAGGATGGGAAAATTCCCACATGAGCATCACTTCATTGTCGACACAAAAAAATTCACGAGTTCCACCAAGGCATCATAGAAGAGTTAAAATGGAAAGAGAAATGTACTTTGCAGTTAAACATACAAGTGAAAAAGGAAAGAACTATGATGAAGAAGGAGCTCGATCACCTGATTAAAAAATGAGATGAGGCACACTGAAAACAAAAAAAAATAGAATAAGCCATTGAAAATAATTGTAGTGAAATTTTGGACGTCACGGTACGTGTAGAAGAGTGACCAACAAAAAAGGTCGTGAAGCTTGGCATCACAATCAAGGATTCCAAGAATAAGTTTGTCGAGATGAAGTTTGAGTATGATGTGAAGATTGTTGAGCTGCAAATGAGGCTGCAACGAGTCACACCACCAGAATTCAGATAACATAGGGAGATGGAACTCAAAGTTGTAGTGAAAGGCATATCTGACACAATGGGAGAAGGTGGAAAATTTCTAGATGACACTATGGAAATTTGGACCTCACTATAGGGGGACCTAAAAATTCAAAGGATTGAAGAAGAAATACAGACGAAGAAGAATTAGCTTGAAGAAATTTGTGCAACTATGAGGACCATAACAGTCTCGCAAAGGCTCACTAGGATCACAGAAGGAAAGAATCTTTAGAGTCAGATTGAATATATTCATAGGATAGAGCAGATTATAACAAAAAGGACTTAGCCATGGTAGGATGAGGCCATTCAGATCTCATACACAATGGATGATAAGCTTAAGGAGATTCATCGGAGAGAAAAATAAATGCTGAAAAATATTGTTGGACCAACTACAGAAAAAACTACTAGAAGAAGTGCGCCCAGAAGAAAACAAGATTGTAGAGATGATTTAACCTTGCAATGATGCCTACAAAAACATAGCAGTGAATATTTAGGGCACACCAGTTAAGTAACTTGGGACAAGCCACATGTGAGTATTGGGGGATTTTTGGGCACAACCCAACTTGGTCCATTTTTGGTCAAAGAATTCGCATTTTGAGAAGTGAAGTGCACAGTACATTGAAGTAAAATCTACTACGCAGTGTCTAGGGGCTTCGGGGTGGGTCGAAGCCCCTTGTTTTGTAACGGGTATTGGGTTGTTTTTTTAGCCCATGGAATATGGACCATGGTTTTTTAATGATGTAAAAATATATAAATGGATGTAAGTTTTTGTAGAAATCATAAGTTGATAGTTGATAAGCATGAAATTTTGTATTTTCTGTCTTTAATATGTTTCTAGGTCTTAAGTCAAGGCTTTTTAGCTGAGTGTGTGGAGACCTTGAAAGAGTCTGTAGCTTAGTACGCAGACCACCTGCAACTATGTGCGCAGGTAAGAGAAGTTGAATGTATTGAAAATATACATCTTAATAAAGAAGAAGAAGTTTTGGGCATATTCTGTGTTTACATGTGTTTTGTTTACTTTCTATTTGTATCAGCGAAGTAATGGTTGCAATGGAATAATATAGTAGCACTAATTATCTTATGTTGTAATTTATTTATTTTTATCTGAATTCTCTGAAGTAATTGATTAATATATACCGCATAGTTGTAATTTACAACTTCTAATATTTTTTAAGTAGAGAAAAGTGAAGTAAATCCACCTCGCGTAGTCCCTCCAAGATGCAGAAACTTGGTTCTGCAACCACCTATATCCACCTCATGTGAAGTTGTGATCTACTTGCAGGTCATTGCTGAAAGGGATATTTTTTGAGTGTTTTTTTGTTGAGAAGTACAAAGCCATACCTATTTCAAGACCAACCAAGCCAACAGGAAGATAATTATTGGTTTTTTTGGTCGAAAGATGGATCCAACGGTGATACATTGTGATAAACAGAGTTGCATAAAACTCTCAGTTAATCCAGTTTTTCATGACATGTCTAAGCATATTAATATCCAATATCAACATCTCAGAGATTGTGTGCGGATATGTATTATGTAATTAGAGTATAGTCGCATGGAGGAGCAGGATGCAGACATCTTGATGAATGCGCTAGCAAGAATAAATTTTTAATTCCAAAGAGACAGGATCAGGGTAGCAGATAACCCATTTCTTGTTGAGAGGGAGTGTTGAAATGGCACCCAAAGGGGGGTTTTGATTTAATTTTCCCTTAGTTAAATTGGAAGAGAAATTATAATTTAATCTTAGGAAGATCGAGTTGAGTGTTAGATAAGAGGCATGTAGAGTTCTCCCATTTTTTTAGGGGGGCCCAATTACAATTATTTATGAGCTGTAATTAGTTAACTCAATTAATTGAGTTAAAATTAGTTTAACAAGTTCTAAATGAGTGATGAGGTAGCGATAGGTCTAGTGAATTAAATATGATTTAATTCAAAAGTATGGATCAATCAATTAACTGATAATTCACTATAAATAGTTTTTACATGTCAGTTCTAAGGAAGGCCCACTTGAGTTTGAGGTTAAAGGGAAGATAAGTATCAATTTTATAATTAGAAAATTGTATAGGTCATGTATAGAGTCATTCGGAAGCCTTGGATTAATTTCACAATCAATTCTTGGGAATTTCATATTTAATAGGGCCATAATGTAATATCTCAGAAGGGAAATAGACAGTAATACAAACATACGACAATATAGAAAATGCAAGAAATAGAACATAAAGAAAATACTCATAAAAATGTCGGGAATGCTAAGACATTTTATTAATCTGAGAATATAAAGAAATACAATAGATGATCAGAATGATAGCACCTATTATTGCTCAAGGAAAGTGGAGAAATCTCTCGGAAAGACAGAAAATGGATGCTCTAAGAAACTACATCCCAGCTGCTGGAAATCTGCCGGAAAACTGCTGCTGCTGGAATAGACTAGAAACTAGGGGCTGATCCCCTTGCTGGAATGAGCTGAAAATATACAGACCACCTATACTCACCAACCCGGACAAAACCGAGAAACCATATAAAAAATGGTCAGCCTCCAAAAATCACCAGAAAGTCCCTCCTCAAGGAATTACGCTGCCCTCCAAGGTTCAGCGCAGATGCCAAATGATAATAGCTGAAACAGTGCTACAAACTCCTCAGGAAACCTCCTACTAGAAAAGACTGATCCTCCACTCCGGATATCAACTGAAACTCCTGCAGAAACCCCACAACAAAACACCTCCAAGTAGAACTGCGTCCTCTCTCCTAGGAACTTCACAGTCACAAGAGAAGCCCAGCTCCTCAGCAAAAAAACCAACCAAACCTCCTGCTAAAGACTGAATAAATGACCTTACCCCTCTCCAAAACCCTAACGTGGTCTCCCTATCCTCCACATGCTCCTCCTCCATCTGCACAGAAGCTCCTTGAGGCTATGTGGGCCCCCTCCTCTGCGTGGTGTTGGACCCCCACGGCTCCCCATAAGTTATAACGTTGTGCTACTAGGGAAACACTTTATTTTATTTAAGTGAGTTAGACCCCTCCTCTCACTTTTTATTTATTAATAAACTATAGTCGGTAAAACTATACAAAAATCGAATATTCCAATTATTTGTTGCTAATTAGGAATATTACAGTCTCCCCCGACAAAATGTTTCTTTTCCTCAAGCAACTGAAGTGATGGATGCTGTAGAATATTCTCATTCTCCCAAGTGGCATCCTCATCCGACAAATTATTCCACCTCACCAAGAATTCCTGGACCGTCTTACTCTGTAGCTGCCTCTCCCTGGTATCAATAATAGCCTCTGGCTACAACACCAAATTCCCCTCATCATCCGTGGGTGGTAGCTCATCCGTGACTTTCACCTGTTGTCCCAACGCCTTCTTCAGGCATGATACGTGAAAAATATTATGAATCTTGTTGCCTGGGGGCAGCTCTAGCTCATATGCAACCTATCCAATCTTGCGTATCACCCTGTACGGCCCATAAAATCGGGGCTTGAGCTTCTCATCCCCCTTGTGCTTAAGTGACGACTATCGGTATGGTTGTAATCGTAGGTAAACCAAGTCTCCTACCTCAAACTGTCTCTCTATCCAACCTCTATCAACATACAGCTTCTGCTGGTTCTGCGCTGTGGCCATGTTATCCTTGAGAGCTCGAAGGATGTCCTGACTCTCTTGGATCCAAATCTTGGCTCTCGGAGCCCTACTAACACCAAACATCACGTCCGCAAAAGATAAAGGATGATACCCATACAAAGCATAGAACGGTGACATACCAATGGCATCGTTTTATAGCAATACTATCCCAGATGCAGCCACTTTAGCCATGCTCGTTACTGCCCACTAACATAGTTACGCAAGTAGCCCTCCAGCCACTTGTTAACTATCTCCGTCTGTCCATCCTTCTGTGGGTGATACTTGTGCTCGGTGTCAACTCTGTCCCCACTAGCCAGAAAAGCTCCTGCCAGAATCCGCCCATGAAGCGGCTGTCCCTGTCACTGATAATGGTCGTAGGAAGACCATGCAGTCTGAAAATATCTCTGAAGAACAGCTCAGCCACCTGTGCTGCTGTGTAGTGTGCGGATATGGCGAAAAAGTGTGTACTTCGTCAGTCGATCAACGACGACAAAGATACAATCCTTGCCCTGCACCATGGGCAACCCTGTGATGAAGTCCATCGATATTCTCTCCCATTTCCCCTCTGGAATGGGAAGAGGCTGCAACAACCCTGCAGGATGGCTCATCTCTCCCTTGTTCCTCTGACAAACATCGCACTCCCTGACATGCTGGAGTACATCCTCCTTGAGGCCCTTCCATGAGAACCTCTCTCTAATGGCCCTGTAGGTTTTGGTAAACCCCTGATGGCCAGTCAATGGAGAGTCATGTGACGCATGGAGTATCTTCTTCTTAAGCTAAGATACCTCAATCAAGAAGATCCTGTCCTGTAATAGATGATCTCATCAACCACCCTGTACCTGTCGTCTACTACCTGTCCATCCAGCACCTCGCATGCAAACCTGTCCTTAGAGTACTCCACTAACAGTCGAGCCCTCCAATCTGTATCCAAGCTCATAAGAGATAACATGGCGGGTCTACGTGAAAGGGCATCTTCTACCACGTTATTCTTGCCTTTGACGTACTAAATGTCAAAGTCATAGGCTTGGATCTTACTGATCCACTTCTGTTGCCTCTCCTGCACCTGCTTCTGCTCCAGAAAGAACCTAAGGCTGTTGTGATCGGACCTCACCTTGAATCTACTACCCACCAAATACTGCCGGTACTTGGCCAATGCATGCATGATGGCCAACATCTCCTTGTCGTATATAGAATACAACCTCTCGTGCGGAAGGAGCTCCCGGCTCTCAAAGGCTATAGGGTGACCACCCTGCATCAATACTACGCCGATCCCCTCTCCCGACACATCACACTCAAGGACAAATGGTTGCATGAAATCCGACAATGCAAGCACGGGGCAGCTACTCATCACCTCCTTGAGCCTATTGACGGCTCGATGTGCTATGTCTGACCAACTGAATGCCCCCTTCTTTGTCAAATCTGTGAGGGGTGCAATGAGCTGTGAGAAACTCTTGACGAAATTCCTGTAATATGTGCAAACGCCAATGAATCCCTGAAGTTCGGTCATGTTCCTTGGCTCTGGCCAATCTCTGATGGCCCGGATATTCTCCTCGTGCACTCTCACTCCATCCACTCCTATGATATGTCCCAAGTACAACATCTTCCTCAACCCAAACTCACATTTGGAGAGCTTGGCATAGAACTGTTGCTCCTCCAAGATGTGTAATATTGTCTCAATATGTTGGAGATTCTCCTCCCAAGTCCTGCTGTATATGAGTATGCCATCGAAGAATACCAATACAAAATTCCTCAGATGACTGCGGAAGATATGGTTCATGCATGAATGAAAGGTGGGGGTGCATTGGTCAGCCCAAAAGGCATAACCAGAAACTCGAAGTGCCCATAATGACATCTGAAAGTGGTCTTGGGAATGTCCTGTTCCCTCACGTGAATCTGATGGCACCCGGATCTCAAATCGATCTTTGAGAAGAACTATGCTCCTCTCAACTCGTACCTCAACTCATCGATCCTAGGAATGGGATACCTATTCTTTAGGGTCTTCTTATTCAGAGCCTTGTAGTCAATGTGCATCCGCAACGTGCCATCCTTTTTCTTCACCAACACCATAGAAGAAGCAAAAGGACTCGTGCTCAGCTGAATGTGCCCAAGGGCCATCAAATCCTGAATAGCTTTCTCAATCTCATCTCGATAGGCCTTGGGATGCCTATAGGGTGTGATGATCACTACCTGTATACCCTGCTCAAGCTCAATGGTATGCTCAAACCCCTGATCCGGTGGCTGCCCTGGTGGAATATCCCCGAATACTGTGGCGTACCTGTCAAGGATGGTCTGTACCTCTGGGTGCACTGCCTGTCCCATAGTCGCTGCCTCTAATGCCTGTAGCTCTACTGCCCACTCTATGTCCCCCTTACGGAAGGTTGCCTCAATCCGATGAGCTGAAACAGTCTAAGGCAGATATGTGTGTTGTCACCGTATCTTCTCATGCCTCTCTATCTTGGCATCATCCCACTCCATCTCTAGGGCCTTCCAATCCGTCGTGACCTTCCCTAGAGTGATAAGCCACTGAACACCCAGTATCATATTGGTGTCCGGAATATCGACCACAAAAAAATGATCTGTCAATGTATAGGTGCCCATCGTCACTGATAACTCGGGAAAATATCGAGCACACACCATGGTCTGATCTCCTGGGACCAAAACTGAAAATCCATCGAAGCTCTCAGTCTGTATACCTCTCCACTCAACCATCTGCACATCTATGAAGTTGTGGGTTGCCCCACTATCGACCAAGACTGATAATCGCTAGCCACGCACTGTCCCCTGTATGCGTAGCATCAAATACTTGGGAAATCCCCGTAATGCTGCAAGGGCTCCTCCAGTAGGTGCAAACGACATACCACCTGCTACTAGTGGTGGAGGTGGAAAAGTATCCTGCACTGCATGACAATCTCCTGCCTCCACATCATCCTCCTCATCCTCTTCCCCGCTGCTCTCGGAGAAGACCTCAATGAAATGTTCTTTCCCAGCAACACATCTATGTCCTAGTTCCCATGGCTCCTGGCAGGTGAAGCACAACTGCTTCTTCTTTAGCTCCCTCCTGGCATCATCATCAATCTGCACCCGTCCGGGATTCCCCTTGGGAGGCGGAATCCTCACGTCCTTCCCCTTAGGCTGGAAAGCCTGTCTCTGGGGATAAGGTGTCAGAGTCCTGGGTAAGACATCCTGTAAATCGCGAGTCCTGCTGATAGCATCCTAAAGTGTAGCGGGTCTAGTTGACTTGACTAGGCCACGAAGTGGCTCTGCTAATCCCTCCAAAAACATGTAGATCATCCGAGCTACAGATAGATTTGGCACCATCACTGAAACCCTCAATAAATCCGCAATGTAAGTCTCTGGGCTCCCAGTCTGCTTGAGCCTCATCAGCTCAACAAAGTGTTGTTTCGGATCCCTCCGGTCAAAACGCTCTATCACCCTCCTGGTAAACTAGGCATATGTCGTCACTGTAGAATGCCTGAGTGTCATCATCCCATGAAACCACCAGTCCTGGGCCTCACCATCCAAATGTAATGTTACCACCTTAATGGCCTCTGTCTCTGACATCTGATTAAGCTAGAAATGTATGTCCAAATCTTCCACCCAAGACTTTGCCGAACTGTCTGATGAACCATCAAATGTGGGCAAATGAAATCTGCTAGCTGTGCGGTGGTTGTCTCCATCATGATGATGTCAGTGCCCTCTGTGATGATCGCGGGGTCTACTGTCCTGTTGGAGCTGAACAAAGTCTCTAAATGAGATAGCATCTTTGAACTCCTACCTGTATGCCTGGTACTCTGCAAAATAGTCACCCATGTGGCTAGGCTCTGGCTCTTGTTGTGCTCCTTCCCTTGTGTCCACTCCTAGGAAGGTGGGCATAGTGGATCGCGTGGGTGCATGCGATGCCATAAGGGGGGTAGTCTCGTGCTCCAGCATATGGTGGGATGTGCCCGATCCCTCACCAATCTGAACACCCCTTGGGGTTTCACGCTGTCTAGCCTCCACGGCAGTGAATCTCTGCCCCATCGTCTCCATCTGTCTCGACAGATCTTGTACTAATTTGAGGAGCATTTCCCTAGATCTCCTCGCATCATCATCGTCCCCTACCATAGGAACCTGCTGCTCTGTTTCCACTACAGGCTGCTCCTGCTCTTTATCTGTCATAGGCTGCTCCTGATCCATGTCCACCACTCGAACACAGTCTCCCTCTCTGTAGGTTTTCTCCAACCTATGCTCAATGTCTTTGTATTTCCTACCTTTGTAACAGATTTAGGGTTTATCCCTCGGTGTCATAGACTGCTAGCTCCACAGGCTGAGCCAGATCTATGCTCTGATACCACTGTAATATCCCGGAAGGGAAATAGACAGCAATACAAGCATACGACAATATAGAAAATGCCAGAAATAGAACATAAAGCAAATACTCATAAAAATGCCAGGAATTCTAAGCCATTTTATTAATCTAAGAATATAAATAAATACAATAGATGATCGGAATGATAGCACCTATTCTTGCTCAAGTCAAGTGGAGAACTCTCTCAGAAAGACAGAAAATGGCTGCTCTAAGAAACTGCGTCCCAGCTGTTGGAAATCTGCCATAAAACTACTGCTGCTGGAATAGAATGGAAACTAGGGGCTGATCCCCTTGCCGAAATGAGCTGAAAATCTGCGCACCACCTGTACTCACCAACCCCGACGAAACCCACAAACCATATAAAAAATGGTCAGTTCAAGCTTTTGGTGTAGTGGTTGGATCAACATGGTATCAGAGCCGGAATGAGCTGAAAATCTGCGGACCACTTGTACTCACCAACCCGGAGAAAACCCAGAAACCATATCAAAAATGGTCAGCCTTCGAAAATCACCAGAAAGCCCCTCCTCAAGGAATTACGCTACCCTCCAAGGTTCAGCGCAGATGCCAAATGATAATAGCTGAAACAGTGCCACAAACTCCTCGGGAAACCTCCTATTGGCAAAGACTGATCCTGCACTCTGGATATCAACTGTAACTCCTGCAGAAACCCTGCAACAGAACACCTCCAAGTAGAACTGCGTCCTCTCTCCCAGGGACTGTGCAGTCACAAGATAAGCCCAGCTCCTCAGCAAAACAACCAACCAAACCTCCTGCTAAAGACTGAAGAAATGACCTTACCCGAGCAGTAACTCGAAGTCCCCTAGGGCTAAGGGTGAGATCTCCGACCGGAGACACTCAATGCACTAAATAGTGTTGTAGACAGGCTAAACAGCCAGCGTGCTCAAGAAGACAAAAGTCTAGCTCAAATATCATCAACAACAAGAATGCCAAATGAGAAGGCTCTCCCACTTTTTATAACGCAGGCCCCTCTCCAAAACCCTAACGTGGTCTCCCTCTCCTCCACGTTCTCCTCCTCCATCTGCGCAAAAGCTCCTAAAGGCTACGTGGGCCCCCTCCTATGCGTGGTGTTGGACCCCCATGGCTCCCCATAAGTTATAACATTGTGCTACTAGGGAAACATTTTATTTTATTTAAGTGAGTTAGACCCCTCCTCTCACTTTTTATTTATTAATAAACTATAGTCGGCAAAACTATACAAAAATCGAATATTCCAATTATTTGTTGCTAATTAGGAATTTCCTTTGGTAATGCATGAGAAAAGCTCTAAGTCAGGAGGAAGATGTTCCAACCCTGAATGATCAGGGTATTGATGTATTTCAATTTTATATCCATCAAGAATCTAATATGTTTAATCCTAAATTTGATTAAACCAGCGGCATTTACAATGTTTTCATTGATACATCATGTTATCACCAAACTGAAGCTGATGGGATTCTCAACACTGAATTCAGAGTAACTTTTTCAAACCACTTTTGGCTGGAAATTAGCCTTTACAACCTGAGAGGGCTCTCTCAAGAAATTGTAAGATATTCAATAGAAAATGCTTGGAAAAAAGATAACTAACTGTTGAGTGTGTTTGGAATTTTTTTTTATGTAGGTGAAGGGAAGGATGTAAATTAATGGCTACCATTGGGATGGAGTTAATGTGAAACTTAACTACATAAAAAATCTCTCATGGAAGCCGAGGCATGTGTACTCTCATTAAAAACATAACTTGAACAAGAAACTATATGCATAAAGGAAGTTGGAGCATGTTTAACCATGAATTCCAAGTGATTATACATAAAGTGAACTGAATGGAAATTAAAAAGTTAGATAAGACAAACACACATAAGAGTACATGAAGAATCTCAGGTCTGAGAGAAGCTTTCTGCAATTGTATATTACTGACTAATAAATATTACAAAGGTAGCATATGACATAGCATCAATCAACCCCTCTCTAACTCTAAAAATACTCTATTTATAGAGTGAGGACTCATACAACTAATTTTCCACCTTGGTAGCTTTGAATTCCCACCTCAGAGACCTATTTCAAATAGGACTACATAACTTAGAGACTTCCTAGGAATATTTCTGTTTAGCAGAGTTTAAATACAAAAAGAACTCTTCTTTCATTAAATAGTTCAACAAAACCCTTTAATAACCCTTATAAAATGCAACCAACTATTTTTCTAAGTGTATTGGACTGCTGATGTGTCATTATGACATGTGGATGCTAATCTCGAACTCTTAAAAGTCGAATTTTACATTTTTTACATAAATATGGTTAGTGAAAATTCTGAAAAATAGGCCTCAAAGATGAGTGCATAATTTCCAAAACCTGATGGATTTGAAAAACATGTGAGAGGTTTTTTTATATGGGCTTGTGATGAAGAACAACCTCCTTCATATTTCCAAAATAATTTTTCATTTGGTCATATTTTGAAGTTTAATTTGACTGCTAAAACAAACATGTACAAGAAAGTTCAGGAGAGTTCGTAGCATTTTCCATTTGGTAATTTATGCAACCATTATGACTTCTCTGCTCATTGGAGAGTATTCATTATGCCAAAATAATTAAATTCATGCCTTTACCCACTCATATTATGATAAAATTTGGAAATTATAACATAAAATCATCTTCAGCGAGTTCGTAGTGAAAACTTAGCTTTAAGCCTAGAGTATGCTACCAACTTGCCCTATAATTCCAGAATTTGAAACTTCCACTTATTTCCTCCGAAAACCTGTCCAAATCTATCTGAAATGATGATAGGGAGAGTTATAAAACAATTTTTTCTCCAAACATGTCTTATTTTCCTCATGGAGCAACAAGTGGCTCATCCTCCATTAAAAAGGGACTTGCTTTTCTGAAAACTAGGGGTTAGAAACAGGCTGTTATATCCCGATCCTTAATAGATGTTAGAAACCAGGAGGAGTTTTATGTAAATAAGATAGTTATTAAGATAAAACTATATTTATTTTTTTAAAACCAACTCCAGATGTCCGAAATCATCATTTGAAAAACCTATCTAAAACAGGGGAAAGCTGAACTCTGAAAATAGAGCTCACAAACATCTTCGAATCTCCCAATTTGTAACACCTGTGAGAAATTTGGAGGAGTTTAATGTTCTTTGATCCATGTTTTAAAATAAAATATCTCATTTTTTTAGAACTCATATCTTTTTACTAATAAACTACTCTTGAAGTTGGCTGCTTAAACAGTCAGAAAACACAACAATCCCCTTGTATCTTATGGCAAAAACACATGCAACCAACATTGGTGAAGGATTTTGAAAAACTTGGGTCCTCCATAGCTAGTTTCAGGACCATATGCTCATATCTAACTATTGAATCTCCTTCATTGGTCTTCTCATGTGCAGCCATATTCTTCAAAACAACACTTCCATGCTTGAACTCTTGACACCTGCAAAAAATGTATATGACAATAAGCTTGTTGTCAAAGGTGGAAAATAACCTAAGACAACAACTAGACAACAGATAAAAGGGAAAAATTTTGGTAATGGATCAAGAAACTCACAAGGATCGAAAGGCAAGTGATGTAGCTCGAATGGATGAAGGCTATGTTAGGAAAGGAAAGTGGGAGGGGAAAACAGAATAATGCTAGTGTGATGATTGCCAAGCATGTAATACATTGAATAATGAGGCATAACATATATGCATATGATGAAAAAATTACCCATAACAGCTGAAAATATGACAGCTTACCTATCCCCTTACCACTTGCAGAAAAACACCAGTTCGTAGCAAAGTCAGTTAGTGGGATGAAAAATTCGCTAAAGAACTGTCAGGTGAGTCTGTAGCGAAAACAACCTATTTTACACGGAAAATGCTGCAGACTCGGGTAAAATGTTCCAAGAGTCAAAATGACTTAATTAACCTCATGCATCCAAATTTTTGAAATTTGCCTATGAAAATACCTTAGCGCATGACTGATAACCACTAAAACCCTTTAGGACTCTACACCAAACATGAAATTTTATCAATTTTCATGAATTTATTAGACTAAAACAACTTTACCTAACTCAAAATGACACTCCTAACCAACATAATTATTATTGCCGATAACAGTGGATCCAATGGGGATGATGCACCCCTGTGGTGCAGCAAATAACTGACAACTCTAATGTCTTATTGAAAACTGAAAATATGACTTCGATGATGTTCTCTCCAAGTCTTGACGGCCTTCTCCTCGGGCTCAAACCTGTTGAAAACTGCAATCCAAGCTGAAAACTAAATCTATACATGTTGAAAATATGCTCAGAATACTTGATCTTATTCAGACACACACACACCTACCCACCCTATACTACTAAGAAACTAATAAATCATATGACACAAAAATTCTAGTGAAGCCAATCAAGCAGCTGCTGAAATAAAATGATTTCTTAGCTATGCACCAACAAAATCCAAAATGAAAAATATAATGGAAACTAATAATGGATATGTTTCTCATAGTGAATACATTGCTAAAAACACAGGCTGAAAAAATTCTCCATGTAGTCTGCTACAGTATCAATAAAGATATGATATTTTTTATGAATATTTTCAAAAACTTAAGCAAATATATCCTCCTAGCTGAGCACTTCACACTTATTTTCCATATCATCATATACTTTCAGCTGTGTCATCAGATCTATTTTTTAAAGAAAAACATTTCTCCATATTGATGTCAAAAGACAATATCTCATCTGCTTGTTTTGGCTGGAAAAAAATTTCAATAGGCTGCATATGTCTTGAAAATGATAAGACTAAATCTGAGCTTCAACATGTTCAATATATTTTTCAAGCTCACGAACCAATTCATCTAAAAATATGATCTTATTTTCAGGATTTCCTTTATATGAATTGAAATTAAAATAAAATTACGAATAAAATTTCTCACCAACTTTTACATCAGAGCACCATCCTGTGAATTCCTGAATGGAAAGAGAGCCTTCCACAAACTCTATCTTCTCCATTCATGTTTCCAAGAAAATAAGCCAAAAAACTAAAAATTTATTTAATATATCTAACCGGTAACCTTTCCACCCAAATTTTACACTTTCCTTGTTTGACTCTAAGGAGCTCAGTAAAGTCAAAAAACTTTGATACATTCTCTAAAGTAAATCTTAAATATTCTCCATCAAACTTAGGGCGAATACTTAAACGATATGCATCCTTGGGAAAAAGATTTGGAAATCCATAAATTTTTTAAAATTCCACACATGCATACCTTGAAGAAATTTTAGCTGCATATAAGTCTCTCATTTCCTATTAGTGTTACCATGAAGCTATGAATTTATGAATTCTTCAAGAATGGATTCACCAAGGTAGAAGCACAACCTTTGAATTGTTTGATCTCCTGCTACATTCAACAGCTCAGTTCCTTTGAAAAGAATCACCCAGGATGATATGACTATTATTCTCCCAACATACACACCAAAATATTATCACCAAACTAAAGCTAATGAGCTCCTCAAGACTCAATTTAGAGTAACTGTTTCAAACCACTTTTGGTTGGAACTTAGCCTTTCCAACCTAAGAGGGCTCTCTCAAGAAATTGTAAGATATTCAATAAACAATGCTTGGAACAAAGATGTAACTCTTGAGTGTGTTTGGAATGTTTGTTTATGAAGGTGAAGGATGTAAATTAATGGCTACCATTGGGCATGGAGTTAGTGTGAAACTCAATTACATAAAAAAATCTCTCATGGAAGTTGAGACATGTGTACTCTCATAAAAAACATAACTTGAACACCAAACAGATGCATAAAGAAAGTTGGAGTATGTTTAACCATGAATTCCAAGTGATTATACATAAATTAAAATGAATGGACATTAAAAAGGTAGATAATACAAACACACATAAGAGTACATGAAGAATCTCAGGTTTGAGAGAAGCTTTCTCCAACTCTATATTATTGATTGAGAAATACTACAAAAGTAGCGTATGAAATAACATCAATAAACCCCTCTCTAACTCTAAAAATCCTCTATTTATAGATTTATAACTCATACAAATTATTTTCCACCTTGCTAGCTTCAAATTTCCACCTCAAAGACCTATTTCAAATAGGATTACATCACTTGGAGACTTCCTAGGAATATTTCTGTTTAGCAGAGTTTGAATATAAAAAGGACTCTTCTTTCATTAAATAGTTCAAAAAAACCATTTAATAACCCTTATAAAATGAAAAAAAATAATTTTATGAGTGTACTGGACCGTTGATGTGTCATTATTCCATGTGGATGCTTAGTTGGAACTCTTCCAAGTCAAATTTTACAATTTTTATGTAAATCTGGTTAGTGAAAATTTTGAAAAATAGGCCTCAAATATGAGTGCATAATTTCCAAACCCTGATGTATTTGAAAAAAATGAGAGAGGTTTATGTAGATTGGATTGTGATAAAGAAAAAACTTCTTCATATTTCCAAAATAATTTTCCATTTGGTCATAAATTGAGGTTGAATTTGACTACTAAAAAAGTCATGTATAGGAAAGTTTAGGAGAGTTCATAGTGAAGAGTTTGTAGCGTTTTCCATTTGGAAATATCTGCAACCATTCTAACTTATCTACTCATTGGATGGTCTTAATTAGTCCAAAATACTTAAATACATGCCTTTACCCACTCCTCTTATGATAAAATTTGGAAATTATAACATAAAATCATCTTCAGCGAGTTTGTAGAGAAAACTCGGCTTTAAGCCTCGAGTACACCACAAACTTGACTGCAAATTCCAGAATTTGAAATTTCCACTTCTTTCCTCCAAAAAAATCTCCAGAGCTATGTGAAATAATGAGAGGGAAAATTCTAAAATAAAATCGTCATGTCTTATCCTCCTCATGGAGCAGGAGGTGGCTCATCCTCCATTAAAAATGGACCTACTTTTCTAAAAATTAGGGTTAAAAAATGAGCTCGTATCTCCTGATACTTGATAGTTATTACAAAACAGGAGGAGGTTTCTATAAATAATATATTTATTATGATAAAAATCTCTTGGTTTTTTGAAAACCATCTCCATATGTCTAGAATTAGCATTTGAAAAACTTGTCTAAAACAAGGGAAAAATGAACTCTAAAAATAGAGCCCAAAGACATCTTCGAATCTCCCAATTTCTAACACCTATGAGAAAGGTAAAAGAGATTAATTTTCTTTGATCCATGTTTGAAAATAAACTCTCTCATTCTCTTATAACTCATCTCTATTTACCAATAAAATACTCTTGAAGTTGACGACTTAAACAATCAAAAAACACAACAATCCCCTTGTATCTTCTGGTAGAAACGCATGAAACTAGCATTGGTGAAGTCTTTTGAAAAAATTGGATCCTCCATAACCAGTTTTAGGTCCATATTCTCATATCTAACTACTGAACCTCCTTCATTGGTCTTCTTATGTGCAACCATATTCTTCAAAATAGCCGTGCCCTGCTTGAACTCTTGACACCTGCAAAAAATGTATATGACATCAAGCTGCTTGTTGACAAAGGTGGAAACTAACCTAAGACAATAGCTAGAAAAAATATAAAAGGGAAAAATATTGGAAATAGATCAAGAAGCTCACAAGTATATAAAGCTAAATGATGTAGTTTGAATGGATGAAGGCTAAATTAGGAAAAGAAAGTGGGATAGGAAAACATAATGATGGTGGTGTGATGATTTCCAAGCATGTAATACATCGAATAATGAGTCATAAAAAGTATGCACATGATGAAAAAATAACCCCTAACCACTGAAAATATGACAACTCACCGATCCCCTTACCGCTTGTAGAAAAACATGAGTTCGTAGAGAATTAAATTAGTGGGATGACAAATTCTCTATTGAACTGTTAGGTGATTCTGTTGCAAAAAAAACCTATTTTGCATAGAAAACACTGCAGACTCAGGTAAAGAGTGTCGAGTGTCAAATTTTCTTAATTAACTTCATGCATCCGGATTTTCGAAATTTACCTATGTCAAGACCTTTTTCACACGACTGATAACCACTAAAACCATTTAGGACTATACACCAAACATGAAATTTTATTAATTTTCATGAATTTATTTGACCAAAACAACTTGAAATAACTCAAAATGACAATCCTAACCAAACTAATTGTTATTGATGATAACACATCAAATAATAGTGGTGCATGTATACATGTCGATTTTTCTAAACCACCTAAATTTGATGATCCACCATCTAAAATTCCTGATAGCTGTCATGAGGTTGAGGAACTTGAGATCCTGCCGATGGTTAAGTCAAGTTCTCACAATCCCACCAAGAACTTTGAACTAAGTTAGATCTAAATTTTCATGCATAATTATTTCCTTAATATTCTTCCACTTGATGTGATTTTACCCTAGAAAGACATCCAACATTTCCAAATCAATCTTCCTGATGCTCAAGATCAACTTTCTGATTAGATAAAGGATTCTTGTTTGGTTTATCCCTTTTCATGTGAATCCCTTGTATTATACCGAGGGTTGGAAAGAACATATTTCATGGATATTTACAACCTTATAACTTTTCATTTTGATTATCGACATAAAGGTCATTTTTGGTTTTTCTATGTTAAACTCTTCCGAATCTGATCATATTTTTATCTCTTTTGTGCATGTCAAGAAGCTAATCATCTCCATGGCACATTTCCTCTTCTGGAGTGATTACAATTGCCTCAATCATTTAGTCAACCAAAACACTTGTGTTGATATAAGTAATGGGTTTTACTTTACACATGTTTCTAATATTTTCTCAAGTTAGTATCGTAGTTGGTTTCTTGGATTCACATTGTCAACAATTGTTTGGAATGCCTTAATCTTTCTTATTGTTGAATTTTCATGTACTTGGATACAAAGGGAACTAGTAAATACTCAAGAACCTTATATGTGAATCAATAAATATCATCATTATACCGTGGATTCCCTTTGTGATTTGAATTTTTAATTGAAAATTTACCTTCCCCTCAATATCAGGGCATTCAAATTGGTTTCTATGAATATCATGATCCAATTATTGAATGGTTAGAACAATCTTACCTAGCATGCTCCATTGAAAATAACAAGTTTCGATATTTTCTCATGTTTGCAAGATCCAAAAACATAGATGAATGCGTATTCAAAAGCAGTATGTAAGGTATATATGATCAACAACAAGGTAAAGTTTGAAACTTGAAGTATGGAAAATTATTTTTCTAATAAGAAATACCTTTAGTCACTTGTGCAAGTTTTAAAAGTTCTCATATTTTCTATAACACGTTATTTTGTATTAATTTTAATTGATCGAAACTTTGTGGTTGCAAGTCGGGAATGATGATGGCTACAATGGAAATATAAGTACACTTATACCTAACCTTCTATTTGATTAGGTTAGGAGTAGGCTTAGCTACATTTAGATTCATTTTCATTTCATTCGTCCTTTATTATTCTCCCCATGGAGTTCCTCATTTGTCTATTTTCTTATTGCATGTATACATGTTGTTTTTATGTCCTACCTCCATTTTCTTAGTTATTTTGGTTTTATTTCATATTTAATAAGATTTTCATGAAAGATCCTCTTGTTTGGCTCAAAACACAACATGGAAAAAATTGAAAAGGGAAATTGTGATGACGAACAGTGCTTGGATAATTGTTATTTATCTTAAGTTTGGATATTTTTAAAGTCAATGATGTCTGAATGGAAAATATGATCCACTCAAACAGAAAGCCTTTTGTTGAACTGATGCAGGGCTAGCCTGCAAAAACCCAGAATCTATAATCTCTGTGATCATAAACATGCATCTCAACTTTTTACCCAAAGCAAAAACCTCAATAGCTGGCAATATCCCACTTTTATCATTTCAATGCGGAAGCTCATCTTCCATGTGGTTTGAAAATCATTCATATTTGATTTCATTCTTTCATAAAATGCCATCATCTAACCATTGCCCATTCTCAATAATACATTTGGTTGAAATCTCAAACAACAAACTACACGAAGTTTTTATTTCATCCAACCTGCCGGATCGCAATAAAAGAAATGTGTCCATTACAAGTGCTACCACTACATACATAAGACTCGGATTTGTTCATTTTAATACTAGTGTTCTGATTTATATTCAAGACATCCAGAATTCAATTTCATATGCGCTCTCATCATAGCAAAATATCTTACCCGAATCGATCACCAATCACACGTTTTTATTTCTTTTCACATATGTGGACTGCACCCTTTAAAAACAAACTTGACATGATCAAATCATCATTCAAATCACAAATTCTTGAACTTCATTCTTACCTTAATGCAATCAATCCATAATTGAAGACTTATCGCCCACGCTTTCCCACATCGACTAGATATTTAAACATTATTATGGCTTCTGCAAGCAATCTTTTTCTTTGTCAATCAATTCACATAAGATTAGATCGAGTGCCCACAAAATATCGATCCATGTACACAGTCGAATAGCCAGAACGATTTACAACACAATTTCAACGCTTACTCTGTATTCATCGCTGCACAAAATTACTTTTCCAATCTGCCACGCTATTCAGACTATTCAACAATTTAAAATTGTATTTAAATTGAATTCCAAACAGAGTTTGAACCACAATTCTGCACCTCCATGCATTCAATTCAGCAATAGATTCCACATAAAACTATTCGACTCAACATAAAACTTCTACAACAAATGAATTCAAACTGGATTTTGTTTCAGCTGCATACATTGCTAATGGAATGAAATTAAGCCTGCACCTATTTCAAAGCCCCATCGATTTACCAATACGCAATCTGTATGGTGTTAACACGCTCCAAGCCACTCCAGTTTGCAATTAATTTATGTTTTAATTAAATTAACCAGCGTTTCATTAATGCTCCATGCGTTCATTTCAAATCAGTGAAGATCATTCCTTTCAATGATAGCATACTGCATTTGTAGAGACGGTAAAAAAAAACATTCAAAACAGAACTCTCGGCAAAGATATACAATAGCGCCCTCCACTAATTGACCATTTACTTATACAGAAGTTCTTTCTCTTTGAAATCGATCCACGGAGATTTTACATCCACCACTTCAATCTATTTAATGCAGATTAATAAATAAACACCGGAATCAAACATGTAATGTAATTGTTCGTTGCTTCTGGAATAAACCATTCACTCAAGATTCAACTGAATCTCAAATCGACATAATAAATAAAAACCAGTGAACTCAAGTAACAATCACAAGTCAGTTCCAATTCTACGACTTACTCATTCAATCAACGATATATATATAAATCTGAAACATTGTTTTCATACAAACAAAAGGAGATCACTTACAACCTTTTTCTTTGCCCGGATATTCAATATTTAGGCCCTTACAATTTTCCAGAAGCTTACAACCTTGGCTGTTCAAAACCCGATCTCAACCACTCTCACTATTCAAGTCTATATTTTGCCTTTGAGGCCTTATTATTTATACAAATAAAAAATGCACTAAATTAAGTAATATCCCTTTAAAATCTCAACAAATCCCTAAATCTCTCAACATCCCTAAAAGATAGATTTTTATCCCTAAAACTTAGAAACTAATTCCAACTTAGGCTCCATCATTAATTCTAAATAATCTAGAAACTAATTTCTCTCATGTTTCCAAACTTTATTAAAACATTTACAAATTCTCACAAATAATTAATTAAAATATAATTAATCACTCAAAATAATATTAATATTTACATGAATTTTAATATTTCTTCAAAACATGAAACCCCCTAGCTTAAATAAAATACAAGGTGTTTTTCGGAGCTAATGCTCCTACATCAGACTCCCCATGTAAGAAAATTCATGACCACCTGGTCATAAGTCTGGATAATTATTCCCTCCTGGATCCCAAATTTTATTTTGTAATCTTTCCTTGCTTGTCAATTTCTTTACTGCTGTTGTTATCTGTTGTTGTCCTCTAGGTTTCCATATTTTGTGCTGTAGTGCTCCACTTGTTGTGCTCTCGCAATATTTCGTTGTCTTTCTCTTGTTGCTTCTCTTTTGTCTTACTGCTGCTGGTCTCTTTCGGGATTCTTTCGTCATCAGTCTTCTGATATTTTCAATCTCTCGGTCCAATAAATATTCCGGCTGCTGATTTCTGGCTGTCTGCTGAGCTAAGACGGCTTGCTCAGTTTTTACTTTCTCTATTTGTATTGTTACTTGCTGACTTCTTGCTTCTATGCTTGTTTCTGTTCTGACTGCCACCCGATCATCCATGACCTATTGTCTTCTGGAACATAAAACTTCTTCTCCCTTCATTTGAATGCTCAACTGAGTCAAATATTCTCTATTACCTGCAACAAGACCTGCATTCACAAAACACTTGTTAGAATAAAAATCATAAGGCCTCAGTGCCTTACTTCCCACTATCAGCACTTCAGTATGCTGATCCCAATCATTCTTGAGACTATCAGTTAGTCTCTCCTCAACGTCATCTTTTTTGAGAATACTTCTGTGTTTTAGAACCTCTTTATTTCCATTTATATCTGTCTTTATACTCTGAACACTTATCCTCTGTGCTTCTAGTCTTTGCTCCATGACACTTAACTCATGCCATAAACCTGTCATCTCCTTTGAGAAACTTTCTATGCAATATTCAATACTTTCATAAGCCAAGATTTATGTTGTCACCATCTCTTCATCTGTCATCAGAATAAACTCAGTTATCTTTCCACCACTTTTAAAAAACAATTTGTCATGTATCATCCCTGCATTCATACACAACTCTTCAGTTTGAAAATTATAAGTTTCAACAGTCTCAACTTTTGGTTCAAGCCGAATCTCCTTTTCATTCACATGAACATCCTGTGTTGTAACAACAAAAGCATCACTTCTTTCTTCTTCAGATGTTCTTATCTCCTGAAAGACTCCTTTCCACACTTGCGACAGCTTCACAAGATTGCGCATCCTCCTCTTCCAATTCAGCTGCTCTGAGTTGCATACATCTCAAATGTACGTCCATCATCTGCTCGAGCTTCCTCTGGAAACAATTCATACCTTCACCAGCTCTTAACCAATCATCATCTGGTCTTTCTCTTTCTGCACCAACATTCTGACTAGACTCCTTCGTCTTCATTTACTCCTGATATCTTGCTATCTCAAAATCGATATGAACAACCTTCAGATTCAATTCTCTCTTCTAAACAAACTCTAAAGCTTTCTCATCTCCCTGTACTTTACCTGCAAACATACATAACTTATCAGTTTTAAAATCACAAGACTTTTCAGTCTCGACTGCTTCCTCCAACACATCCTTCTGAACAAATCTGCATGTGGAATCTTCAAATTCCAACTCTGGCTCAAGAACTCTAAGTTCCTTTTTCAATAAGGAAATCACAATTTTCCTCAACTTCATCTGCAATTGTCACCAAATCACTCTCTTTCCCTTCAGTGGAAATATCCATCCTCTATTCTGGTTTTCCTGCTCTTGTAGCCATTCTTCTAGTACCTGCAACTGTACCTTCATTACTGCAATTTCTCTTTCTCGGACTTCATCATTCATCTCACCTCTGTGGCATTCTTCTGAAACTATTCTCTGATCCTCCATGATCATCTTCTCCACGAGTTTCTCACTCATCATGAGTTGCACTAGCCTCTGCAACAAGTTCTTCTGTCTTGTCGCCACTTACCTCACCAAGCCCTCCTCACTCAGTATTTTGGTAAGTACTTGGTTCACTGCCTCTGGAACCTCTTTGAGCACTCTCCTCTACTCACTCTCTAGGCTATCTCTTCAACTCTCCTTCTTCTTCAGGACACTGCAATGGTCCTCCTTATCCAGCCTTTAGCTGAATGCCAGGTTCGCTGCCATCATCTCGTCTGCAACCATAAACTTCAATCATAAATTTCAAATCAGAAATTCATCTTACCTTTAAGATCTTGCATGATCTTGTCCTCCTTTCATTTCTGCCATCCTGTTCACTGCATTTGTGTAGTTTGCATATCAGATTTAGAAATCTGATCTTCCTTCAATCATTCTTCATACATTCAAAGAAACACAATTTAGTTTTCAACAAAACCTTCATTCCTCATTCAGAAAAACAAACACCTTTTCAATTTCAACAGAGCCAAGCTCTGATACAAAAAATGATGCAGGGCTAGCCTGCAAAAACCCAGAATCTATAATCTCTGTGATCATAAACATGCATCTCAACTTTTTACCCAAAGCAAAAACCTCAATAGCTGGCAATATCCCACTTTCATCAATTCAATGCGGAAGCTCATCTTCCATGTGGTTTGAAAATAATTCATATTTGATTTCATTCTTTCATAAAATGCCATCATCTAACCATTGCCCATTCTCAATAATACATTTGTTTGAAATCTCAAACAACAAACTGCTCGAAGTTTTTATTTCATCCAACCTGCAAGATCGCAATAAAAGAAATGCGTCCATGACAAGTGCTACCACTACATACATAAGACTCGGATTTGTTCATTTTAATACCAGCGTTCTGATTTGTATTCAAGACATCCAGAAGTCAATTTCATATGTGCTCTCATCATAGCAACATATCTTACCCGAATCGATCACCAATCATACGTTTTTATTTCTTTTCACATCTGTGGACTGCACCCTTTAAAAACAAACTTGACATGATCAAATCATCATTCAAATCACAAAGTCTTGAACTTCATTCTTACCTTAATGCAATCAATCCATAATTGAAGACTTATCGCCCACACTTTCCCACGTCGACCAGATATTTAAACATTATTATGGCTTCTGCAAGCAATCTTTTTCTGTGTCAATCAATTCACATAAGATTAGATCGAGTGCCCACAAAATATCGATCCATGTACACAGTCGAATAGCCAGAACTATTTACAACACAATTTCAATGCTTACTCTGTGTTCATCACTGCACAAACTTACTTTGCCAATCTGCCACGCTATTCAGACTATTCAACAATTTAAAACTGTATTTAAATTGAATTCTAAACAGAGTTTGAACCACAATTCTGCACCTCCATGCATTCGATTCATCAATCGATTCCACATAAAACTATTCGACTCAACATAAAACTTCTACAGCAAATGAATTCAGACTGGATTTTGTTTCCGCTGCATACATTTCTAATGGAATGAAATTAAGCCTGCACCTATTTCAAAGCCCCATCGATTTACCAATATGCAATCTGTATGGTGTTAACATGCTCCAAGCCACTCCAGTTTGCAATTAAGTTATGTTTTAATTAAAGTAACCAACGTTTCATTAACGCTCCATGCGTTCATTTCAAATTAGTGAAGATCGTTCCTTTCAATGACAACGTACTTCATTTGTAGAGACGGTAAAAAAAAACATTCAAAACAGAACTCTTGGCAAATATATACAATAGCACCCTCCAGTAATTGACCATTTACTTATACAAAAGTTCTTTCTCTTTGAAATCGATCCACGGAGATTTTACATCCGCCACTTCAATCTATTTAATGCAGATTAATAAATAAACACCGGAATCAAACATGTAATGTAATTATTCGTTGCTTCTAGAATAAACCATTCACTCAAGATTCAACTGAATCTCAAATCGACATAATAAATAAAAACCAGTGAACTCAAGGAACAATCACAAGTCAGTTCCAATTCTACGACTTAATCATTCAATCAACGATATATATATAAATCTGAAACATCATTTTCATACAAACAAAAGGAGATCACTTACAACCTTTTTCTTTGGTCGGATATTCAATATTTAGGCCCTTACAATTTGCCAGAAGCTTACAGCCTTGGCTGTTCAAAACCCGATCTCAACCATTCTCACTATTCAAGTCTATCTTTTGCCTTTGAGGCCTTATTATTTATACAAATTAAAAATGCACTAAATTAAGTTCTATCCCTTTAAAATCTCAACAAATCCCTAAATCTCTCAACATCCCTAAAAGATAGATTTTTATCCCTAAAACTTAGAAACTAATTCCAACTTAGGCTCCATCATTAATTCTAAATTATCTTAAAACTAATTTCTCTCATGTTTCCAGTTGTTTGGAAACATTTACAAATTCTCACAAATAATTAATTAAAATATAATTAATCACTCAAAATAATATTAATATTTACATGAATTTTAATATTTCTTCAAAACATGAAACCCCCTAGCTTAAATAAAATACAAGGTGTTTTTCGGAGCTGATGCTCCTGCATCATGAACTATAAATACCGTATCTATTCTAGGACCCTCATTACTAAAATCAATATTGTAAGTAAATAGTTTTATTTTTATTAACCCATTCATGTAAAGAAAGGAAAAGGGGAAAACCTAAAGTGAGAAAACCAATATAAGAGGTTATACAAATAATTTTATGAAAGGGAAACCCCCTATGCTCTCAATAGGTCAAGATCCCTCTTTCGCCCATTGGAAATAATAACTTTTAAACCATCATCCTATTAAATAAATAAATAAATGGTGAAATAAGAGAAAGTCTTCCTGTACAGGTACATGAAGTAAGTGACTTCATCGGGGGTACTATCCATGCTTGCTGTTAGTGATGCAACACTTGTGATCCTATAGAAAATAATTCGAGGGCACTATCTAGGTATGATGACTGTGGAGAAACACTAGAGATGAAAATAATATTCTAAATATCTTAAACACGTCACACATATTACCCTTCCCTAGATCAAAACAATTGTGATTTGTCAAGCCTTAATATGTGTTTAACCTGGTAAGGTAATGAAGCAGACTATATCTCTAATTGGGTTAAGTAGGGAAGCCAAGGTAATCTGAAATATGAATCAATACTCTTGAAATGGAACTAAGAAATGGCACCCCAAAGTAGGGCTTCTAATTTAATTTTTGTTTAATTAAATTGGAAGAGAAATTGTAATTTCATCTCATAACAACTTGTATTAGTTAACTAAGTCAAAATGACTGAGTTATCTTAGGAAATTTGAGTTGAGGGTAAGGGAGGATGCATGTAGAGTGATTCTGTGATTTAAGGGGGTCCAGTTGCAACTATGCATGAGTTGTAATTAGTTAACTCAATTAAATGAGTTAAAATCAATTTAACTAGTTCTAACTGAGTGATGAGTTAGTGAGAGGTCCAATGAATTAAATCTGATTTAATTCACAATAAGTGATGAATAAATTAACTAATAATTAAATATAAATAGTTGTTTCATGTAAGTTATAATGGAGACCTAGTTCAGACAAAGGTTAAAGGGAAGATAATTATCAATTGTATAATTAGACAATTGTACAGGTCAATTATAGAGTCAGTTGGATACCTTGTATGGATTTCCCAATAAAGGCAGGGATTTTCCTATTTAATAGGTATTTAATTCCTTAAGGAATGTGTGAGCAAGGAAGGCTAAGTAGAGGCAGAGAATTGGCTAAGTATTTCTTTGATTTTTCCTAGATCAGTGTGAGACAGTTGGCAGAGTGCAGGAATTTTCTTGAGAGAGAAATCATTTTATTGTTTCATGATACATGAATTTATACAATATATATATAGAGGGGTTTTAGTTAGTGCACTTTCCCCAGACACATCTTGTGTTGTGTGTTTGATTTTTTCTTTCTCTTACTTGTTTATGTGATTGTGCGATCATTTTTTGTTTTCACAAATTGTAGAAGGGATTCAATATCTTGTTTTAGTACCTCATAAGATCAAATTGAATCCATAGATATATTTTATAAATGGTAATAGAGCACTAGGAATCACAATAAGAAGAGAAGAACATAGTTTTTTTTTATCAGGTTTGAATTTGTAGACTATTTCTTCGGTATCCAACAACAGATCAAGATGTCTTTCAATGGCTTGAGACTCAAATATGCACTCGAAGGAAAATCAAGTTATATTGCATGGAAGGATAGGATGGAGGTAGTTCTTGAGGATAATGGACTGAAGGCTTTCATAGATGCTAATGTCTCGTATCTCGCAACATCATATGCTCAACTTCTTGATGCATGGAATAAGAATGTTGCGAAGGTGAGAATGATCTTGTTAGAGGGAGCTGGAGACCATATTATCTTGAGCCTCCATGGGAAGGATACTACATATGCAATATGTAATGCCTTGAAAAATATATATCATAATAGTGGTGACGATAGAAATATTGTACCGAAAGAACAAATTAGGAAGATCAAAATGAAAAAGGGTGACCCAATCCAGAAATACATGACCAAGTTCACTCAATGTTGAGATGATCTTGAAAGTGTTGGGGTCACTCTTGTCACTGATGACTTGGTAAGCATAGATATTCTAGGCCTTCCCAAGAGCTAGCATAGCTAATAGGACTATTTTAATGGTAGGGATAAGCTACTAGATTGGGAGCGACTTTGGTACGATTTGGTACAAGAAGAAATTATGTGGAGCACTAGATATGGATCCTCATTAAAGACTGATGATGAGGAAAATTGTGCCTTGGATGTAAATGAGAAGAAAGGAAAAGGGAAGGTGTCCCATTCCAAATCCAAGACTGGCAAGGCAGGAAAGAAGCGAGACTTGTCAAAGGTGGAATGTTTCAACTGTCATGAGCATGAACATTATGCCACAAATTTTCCACAAAAGAAGAGAAACAAGAAGGAATCAAGAGGAGTAGAAGGTGAAGCTTTGGCTTCACAATTCGAGTTCAAATTCACCCTCATCAGATTCATGGTGTCATCGGTGTTGGGATTTGTGTGGTACTTGGACAGTGGTGCCTCAATCCACATTACTGATGACAAATAATTCGTCAGCAGCTTGGAGGAGAAGGATCTCTAGATGCACATCGAGATAGGGTATGACAAGAGGTATAACGCTACTGGGATTGGTACATTTACTTTACAGAGAGATTCAGGTAAATCCCTCATATTAAAATATGTCATGCATTTACTCGGTTTAAAGAATGATTTGGTTTCTGCTACTATATTGGAAGATCGTGGATATGATGTGATTTTCAGTGAAGGAAAGGCATTCCTTCATCAAAAAGCCATGACACAAGTGAAAATATTGGGGTTCATGTGAAGAACCTATACGAAATTGATGTGGATTACTGCACAACATTGAGTAGTAAAGTAGAGAAGGTGGTGAGCTGAGACATTGATAAGTTATGGCACATGAGGTTCGGTCATCTACAATAGAGTGCTTTGAGGATCATGCAAAATATTTCTACAGGGCTACCAAATGGTACACTTGTGTAGGGAAAGACATGAGAATTAATTACACCTCATAACCCACAACATAATGGGGTTGCAGAGAGAAATAACAAAACTATTGTGGGATTAGCATGAGCTATGTTGCATGATCAAGGTCTATGGTTTCATCTGTGGGAAGAGGCATGCAATAAAAAATTATTTGTGCAAAACAGAAGTCCTCATCGGATAATTGGGATGAGTACACTAGAGGAGGATTTTCAGGTAAGAAACCATATGTTTCGTATTTTAAATTTTTTGGCACATATGTCTATTTCCATGTGACCAAAAATTCTAAGAAGAAGCTTAATCCAACAACAAAGTTGGGGATATTTTTGGGGTACACTGATACTCCTCACAACTATCGGGTGTACTTACCAGCACATTGGATGATTGTGGTTATAAGATATGTGAAGTTTGATGAAGACAAAGCCATACATCTGTCCCTTGAGAGAGAGCTTGAGATGCATTAAGTTGAGGAGCTCTTAGATCCAAAGGATGAACCTCAGGATGTGGAGTACGCACATCACAACGCAAGAAGAGAATTTCCCCACAATGATACACTGGATACATGTCTCTTATGACCAGAGGTATTGATGTATAACCATCCTCTTTTGAGGAATAAGTGTAGTAGTCGATATGGGTTGATGCGATGGTTGAGGAGTATGACTCCATTATCAGGAAAAATGCATGGGAATTTGTCCCTAGACCAGTGGGGAAGTCATTTGTAGGATCCATATGGTTATATAAGGTAAAGAAAGAAACAAATGGGAGCATGGATAAACACAAGGCTAGACTTGTGGCCAGAGGGTTCTCTCAGGTGGAGGGGATTGACTATGATGAGACTTTTTCACCAGTTGCAAGGTAATCATCCATTAGATCCATCCTTGCACTCTCTTCGCAGATGGATGGAAGATACATCAGATGGATGTAAATATAACCTTTCTCAATGGATTTACTAAGGAAGAAGTGTACATTGAGCATCTGAAAATTTTTGAGACCTTAGACAGGGATTCAAATGTGTGAAGACTAAAGAGAGAACTGTATGGGCTGAAACAAGTATTGTGTGCTTGGTACACCAAGATTGACAACTATTTCACTGGTTTGGGCTTCCTCAAGAGTGAATCGAATGTGAACCTATATCATATTGTGGTTCATGGTAAGATTTTGATTATTGTACTTTATGTTGATGATATAATACTGACAGGTGATGAGCGGCTCATACAGTATTGAAAATATGATCTTGAAAGAGAATTTGAGATGAAGGACACGGGGATATTGCATTATTTCCTTATATTGGAGATATGGAAAAGATATGGGGATCTATTTATATCTCGGGGAAAGTATGCCAAGGATAATCTGAACAAGTTCCACATAGAGGGAAACAAACCCATGGAGACTCCTCTTGTAGGAAACTGGAGGAAGGAGGATGCTACTTCAAGCGAAGTAGTGGATGCTACTATTTACAGGAAACTTGTGGGTTCACTCATGTATTTGGTGAACACACAACCGGACATATGCTACGCAGTTAATGAACTGAGCCAGGTTATGGTTCAGTCGAGCAAGCTATTTTGGAAGGTAGGGAAGCATGTTTTGAGATATATTAGGGGCACTAAAGTGTATGGATTATGGTACATAGAAATAGAGGGAATTAAGCTTCAAGTCTTCATTGATGCAGATTGGGCTAGGAGTCCATATGACCTAAATATCACATCAGGAGGCATCTTCAAACTATGATCATCAACAATTTATTGGTACAACAGGAAACAAACATCAATTGCACTCAGTTCAATAGATGTGGAGTACATGGTAGCTAGTCAGGCTGCATGCGACGACGTCTAGATGAGGAAGATACTTGTTGGTTTTTTTGATCAACAGATGGATCCAGCAATGATGCACTTTGATAACCAAAGATGCACTAAACTCTTGGTTAATCTAGTATTCCATGACATGTCCAAGCATATTGATATCTAGTATCACCATCTCTGAGATTGTGTTAAGGGGATAATTATGTCATTAGAGTACATTCCCAAGGAGGAGTAAGATGTAGACATATTGACTAAGGCGTTGTCAAGAAGAAAATTAGAATTCCACAGAGACTGGATTAGGGTAGAGTACATTCCCACGAAGGAGAAGGATTCATACATCTTGATGAAGGCACTGGCAAGAAGAAAAATTTAATTCGATAGAGACAAGATCTTGGTAGAAGATAATCCATTTCTTGTTGAGAGTGATTGTTGAAATGGCAGTCCAAAGCGGGGCTTCTAATTTAATTTTCCCTTATTTAAATTGGAAGATAAATTATTATTTCATGTCATAACAACTTCTATTAGTCAACTAAGTGAGAATTACTGATTTAGCTTAGGAAATTTGAGTTAAGACTCAAAGAGGATGCATGTAGAGTGATTCCATGATTTAAGGGGCTCTAGTTGCAGTTATGCATGATTTGTAATTATTTAACTCAATTAATTGAGTTAAAATCAGTTTAACTAGTTGAAGCCGAGTGACGAGCTAGTGAGAGGTCTAGTGAATTAAATATGATTTAATTCATAATGAGTTATCAATTATTTAATTGCTGATTAACTATAACTAGTTGTTGCATGTTAGTTCTAAGGAAGACCCAGTTGAGATAGAGGTTAAAGGGGAGATAAATATCAGTTGCATAATTAGGAAAATGTATAGGTAAATTATAGAATCAACTGGATACCTTGGATGGATTGCACAGTCAAGTCAAGGGATTTTCCTATTTAATACTGTTACACAACATTTTGTCACTGTCCTTGCAATCCCTCGCCCCGCATACTGGAGGGTCTTTCCTGTGACCTATGAGCAGTGTCATACTTTGAAAACGCCTTCTTTTCATCCTTCTACATAAGAACATGATTTCTGCTATTGAAAATTTCCTCAGAAATCCCATAAAAACCTATTTTTTGGCATTAGTGTAGGTAGCCAATTCACCCCTCGCACCAGTGTGGAGGATGTACACTAGAGGTCGTGCCAACTGGTGCTCTGTCTCTTTTTTGAGCCTGCGCTAGCATTTTTGGGAATGATTTTTAACAAATTAGAGGTGGAACTTTCCTTTAACCACCTCAGGGATGAGTCACAGGAAGTGGTTAATCTAATGAACCACGGATCTCCCTCTTTAGGTAGTGGTTTCCTCCTCCCATGGAACACTCCTTGAAGATAGGTCTCCCTTCCATGATTATAGGGATCTTAACCTCTCCCTCTCCCTCCATATAAACAAGCCTTCTCCCTTTATGAAAGCTAGCTGAACATATAGCCAAGAAGCTAAACTTGGAGAAGAGATACTATCGCTGAGTAATTGGTATCGAGAAGGTAGAACCAAGGAGAATTTTGTAGAGAGAGCCTCGTCCGAATTCCCGACGAGATTTGTGAGATGCGCTCTGTTGGAACCCTATTGGAGGAGACCATAATGTCGAATCTTGGTTGTACTCTTCCTTATTTTCATTAATATACTCGACTATGGTATTGGTTCCATCTTTGTGTTGTGTTTATTGATGCATTGATTTAGTCTTCTTCGACTGACTGATAGTTACGGATGTGAAATAGTATGTTGTAGATCGTCTTTTTTTCTTGTGTATGTGCAGGTATCTGAGTGTGAGAATGAGTAGATCATGATCTCTCAAACCAGGAGTGAGAGGTAACCACTCTTATGATGACAATAACAACGCAATATATACGGTAAGTTATCTATCGAATCTCTGTCCATTCGTTAACTAGGAATTGATGTCATAGCGTGTCTTATTTGTGGCTAGACCCACTCTAGGGCTAGTGGGATCACCTCTATCCATAGAGAACATTTACCTCACCAAAAAATTTGTCAATCCGCTGTGGATCAGAATGAGTTTGTTTTTTTTTCATTAGTTCTTTGTAATGTTCCCAAATTAGGAACAACTACACTATTGGGAATAATCTGAATTATTACCAATGTGGAGCTTAAAAAAACCATGAGAATGGACATTAAGAGAATCTCAATATATGTAAAATAACATCAACCCAGCAGATGAAAGAACCTCAGCAAGAGTTAGGCCTATATTCTCCTTCCCGGGTGGGGAAATGCAGCAATACAGGGCATAGAACTAGAACTCTGCAATGAATAAGTTATATAACAGTTTTTTTATGATGAATAAGCTTAATATGTACATAATAAACACATAGACATTATTTTTATCTATAGCAACAACTTTTACTTCGTTTCAGGATCCAGAAAGTGGGAAAAAAGGGTATTTTATTCCCTAAGAAGGTTGTTTTCATAAATGAGCATAACAATAAGTAGGGAAAATGGTTGGATATGATATATTAGGTCATGAGGGACCTACTCTTTGAATTTAAGCTCAAAATAATGATTATATCTATGTTAAAAAGCTCCTCCTTTCCCGACTAGGCTACAAAACATTGATTTCCCATGACTTTGCTAAACATAAATTTTTGAATATTGTGAGAGCATAAGTCCTAGGAGGGTTTCTATATAAATTGATGGAAGAAATATGGTATGAATATTATATTATTAAAATAACAGATAAATGGAGGTTTAACCTCTTTTACATCAAGAAAAAGACACCCAGCAAGGGTTTCCGGCAATATACATGTACAAAAGGTAGGACTGCAGAAAATAACACAGTCTACAGCAAATATGCATTAAAAATTACTGAATATGACATATCAAAGTTGAATAATACAGTAAATGGACAAAGGCCTCTCTAATGGGATTCCTGGAGGGAAATAAGCACCTCCTCCTCAAAGACTAGCACAAAGTCAAAGAATGTAGCTCTCCTGCTGCTGCTCCTGCATAAAAGACGCAGTTCACTGAAGGAGGCTATGTTGTAGCTGAATTTATATGAATGGCCTCAAGCCAAATACAAAAATTAAGCTCAAATCCTTCTCTCTTGATACCTTAAATAAGATGATCCAAAGAGGATGGAATTCCTGCACAGGAATCCCTTGCACTAAGCAGTGTAGCAACTTCAGCTAAACAATTGGTCTCCAAACCAGAAAATATGAATACATGAATTATATCCCTTTGATTCTATTCCTTCTTTTTATCTTTGGTGAGCCTCCTCACCCTGTACTCCACACAATGTTGAGGTGATTTCTTCATGAAGCTTCCTCTTTCAAAACTGTGTTGCCCTAGCTTGCTTCCCTTCTCTTGTGGCTGCGTTGTTGACTTGGTCAGATAATCCACCTCCAATGCCTCCTTTCACATTAGATATCTTTAATCTAGTTTACATATGTGTCTTAGGCTGATCCTTGTTCACATTGAGCTAGTTTACTTGAGTATTTATTCCTCCTCAAGAATGGTTGTTGACTTAGTCAAATTTGACTATGTCTCCATCTAAAATGTCCTTGTTCACACTTGGAAGTGTAAAACTAGCTCCTAAGGTGATCTCTTCCCTTACTAAGGTGGAATTTATTGATATTTTATTTTTCATGGGCCTCCTTACCCATTTATTCCTCTCCTAGGTGAGAGTAGCAAAAGCTAATATTCCAATTTTCTTATGTGCAAATTTTGGAATATTACAGTCCTCCCCTCCCAAATGTTGATTTTCCTCAAACAACTGCAAGTATAGGAATGAAGAGAACCCTCTTCTACCCTAAGAAAACCTCTTAAGATGAAATCCTCCAAGGATCAAGGTGCTATATCATCAATATATCTCCAAGTTTTCCCTCCCAAGTGTGCAAGCCATCTATTGGGGAACATCCCAAATAGCTAACGTTGTGTGACAATGAAACATCCATGGAAGCAACAATGGGCTATTTGTAGGTCCTTGTGAAGAATGAGGGCAGATATAGATTGGGATTCATCATCCCCATTTTAATCTCTCCTCCCCAAGCTATCAACCAAAAAAATGAGTCACCCTCCAGGATGGAAACTCATGAAGAATCTCTTCCAGCTTGAGCTCATGTAAAGAAGGTGGGCTGCATGGCTGACTGTGTGGAGTGAAAATGTACATTTCCTGTTGTTTTTATCTCCACCTATGATATATATGGGGCTGCTGCTGATATATGGCTGAAATATAATAGTCTTCAAGGAAGACCCAAGCCACCCCATCAAATCCAACACCCATGAGGTGTCTCCTCAAATAACTCAAACCTCCCAAATGAGTCCTCTCATTTGAAGGCAAGATGTATAGTATGGAAACCAAGTTCTGCCCACTATTCTTTCTGAAATATGTAGCACGTGTAATGTGAAGAATCATATTTTCATTCTGCCTCTTCAACTCTTGACCCACTCCTCCAATGGTGCTTCCTACAATCAATGTTTTAGCAGCATAATATGGAAGCATAAACATATGAAAACAAGGATGTAGAACATAGTCCTGAAAATGGAACCAACACAGGGCATTATTTGCCTGCCTCAATACATAATGCAACAAGTGTCTTTTTAGCCACTTGTTTGCTGCCACATCCATCTTACAAAATGAAATCATGAAAGCATAATTTGGTGCCAATGATGCACACCGAAAACCACGTGGCTTTCCCCCACAATCCACAAATAGAATGGCCATCATAAACACTGAAAGTGGCCTCAAGTACATAATAATATAATATGCAAGAAGGAAATACCCTTCTTGGTATGATATGCTGCTCATATAGATAAGGAAGTCTAAAATACAAATCAAAATTTTACCTCCTCCATCATGTACCTCGGTCATTGAGCTGAAATGGCTCAAGTGCAAATTCTCCCTTGCTGCAAGTGAGTAGGGAAGTGGTTGTGCCAACCTTTTCTTCATCTTCTGGGCTGTGCATCTCTCCATATGCTGATATAAATTAAATTTAATTCCCTCCCAAGTGAACTCCTCCATTGAGGGATGGTATGCATAAAAATGCATGGAAGGAAAGTCCACAAATGCTGCATGTAGATCTTTCTCCTTGTGCTTGTGAACCCAAGCCAAGAAGGTCAAAACATAGTAAGAGATGCTTCCATCCATTACTTCCTCATTCCCATCTTCCACATGCCTCCAAGGTGTATTACTTGTGAAGTGGTCTTGCGAACACTCCAGCAAGAAATCCAAGCTACTAAGTGACAGCGCTGCTAGCCTTTGGAGTAGGGCCACTGTCAACTCAAAGCTCAATTCTTTGACATATATTGAGTCAAAGGCTCTTCCCAAAATGCTGTTGTGTATGTAGAGATCCTCCCAAGGTGGAGGTGCTGCTCCTTGCACTATGCTAGTGCCTTTCCTTACTCCTGTAGCATCATGCCAAGTGTGAGAGCAAATCTTCCCTTGCTCTCTCCTAATCCTCCAGAGCAACAAATGAATTTTCTGCCTCATCATACGTCCATCATACAATAGATGTAGTGAAAACAAAATAACCATATCATCATAATGCATCCACACTCCTTACTACCCCATGATGAAAGTATCCTGCCAATCTTCCTTCCTCTTCTCACCCCATGGTAAAGGACATGTCATAGGTTGAAAAAACTCTCTCAAGAGTAGCCAACACAACATTGCCTCTTTTTGACCAGTGTCATAGACTTTCAAGTGGTTTACAAGCCTCTTACCTCCCATCCACATCCACTCAACTCCTTGTGGATGCGACTCATAATTCTGCATCTTGGTATTTCCCCAATGAGATCTACCATCCTCTATAAATAGTTTATTTTATTTGCCTCTCATGAAGTGCTGAAAGGCATTTCCTTGGAGATCTCTTAGAGAATATCTCGTGTGTACAATCACCTTGAATCCATAAGGATCCAAATGTGAAGAAGGTAAAACCCTCTTACTACTATCTCTTGATAGTGCTGTATAACTCCTCCATGGTGTACAAGCTGTCTCATATCCTAACTCAAGAATGATCATGACTCCCCCATGAAGATCATACTTCAACCTCAAGGGTTGAGTGCAACTCAGCAAGGGTCAAAGAGGATGGTGGTTCATTTGTTTCTTGAACCATTCAAGTCTGCTCAACAAAGTGCAATAGTGTTTCTCTACCCCAGAAAAATTGTTTGATCCTGGGCCATATGAAAACATATTTCCACAAATTTTAGAAAGATTTTATGTAATAATTAAAAGTGGAAATCTTCCCATACCTTGGTGAGATGTGGGAACCTCTTGTCGAGCTGCAAAGGCTCCTCCCTCTAATGTAATGGCTACCCCAACTGCTGATGTAGAAAGATGCTCTTCCAAGGCTGTGACAGCACTGGTACTTATCTCTTTCCATGGTGGTGTGGACCCTCTCTCCTCTGATCTCTCTTCATCAAAAGTTCTAATCAGCTCTTGAGTGAACTCAGAAAAGGAAGTCACTCTTGTATGGCTTAAGTGACTAACCCACCAAGCATTGGCTCTTCCCTCCAAGTGCAGCACTCCAAATTCTATTACTTCTTTCTCTACCACTAGATGTAGTAGGAAGAATGCCTCAAGCTTCCTTTCCCAATATCTTGTTGTAGTTGACTCATCAAATGTAGAAAATATGAACCTATTGCCTTTGATTTCTCCTCGGCTGCAGGGTATTCTTTCTTCTCTCAGTTGAATAAAATGAGGAAAATATAGGGTCTTTTTGAAAGCCCTAGGTTGGAACTTGTATTCTACCAAATACCCACTCATAATTTCATGCTATAAGTGGTCTCCTTTCTCTTCACTTCCTCTAAAAGAACAAGAAGTGCATTAATTTGCTTCTACTTCTTGAAACCCTCTAGAGGTCTCACTACAATTCTTTCCTCCTTGAAACCCTCTTGGAGTTTCAATGCATTTCTCTTCTTCTTTCTTCTTAGATCTGAAAATGGATGAGAGTAAGCTCATCCTATCCATAATTTTGATCTCTGATTTTCCTCTTTGCTCCTCAGATAGCTTTATCTCACAGGCTGTGCCAGAGATCATGCTCTGATACCACTATAATGTTCCCAAATTAGGAACAAATACACTATTGGGAATAATATGAATTATTACCAATGTGGAGCTTTAGCAAACCATGAGAATGGAAATGAAGGCATCTCAATAGATGTAAAATAACATCAAACCAGCAGATGAAAGAACCTCAGTAAGAGTTAGGCCTATATTCTCCTTCCCGGGTGGGGAAATGCAGCAATACAGGGCATAAAACTGGAACTCTACAATGAATAAGTTGTATAACTATATTTTTATGATGAATAAGCTTAATATATACATAATAAACACATAGACATCATTTTTATCTACAATAGCAACTTGTACTTCGTTTCATGATCCGTAAAGTGTGAAAAAGGGTATTTTATGCCCTAAAAAGGTTGTTTTCATAAATGAGCGTAAAAATAAGGAGGGGAAATGGCTGGATATGATAGCTTAGGTCATGAGGTACCTACTCTCTAAATTTCAGCTCAAACTAATGCTTCTAGCTATGTTAAACAACTCCTCCTTTCTCGAGTAGGCTAGAAAACATTGATTTCCCATGACTTTACTAAAAAAAAATTTATGAATACTGTGAGAGCGTAATTCCCAGGAGGGTTTCTAAAGAAAATGATGTAATAAGTCTGATATGAAGCTTATATTATTCAAATAATAGAGGAATGGAGGTTTAAACTCTTTTACACCAAGAAAAAAACACCTGGCAACGGTTTCTGGCAATATACATGTACAAAAGGTAAGACTGCAGAAAGTAAGGCAGTGTACAACAAATCTGCATTTAAAATGATAGAATATGACATATAAGAGCTGAATAATATATTAAATGGCCAAATTCCTCTCGAATGGGACTCCCAGAGGGAAATAAGCACCTCCTCCTCAAAGACTAGCAAAAAATGAAAGGGTGCAGCTCTCTTGTTGCTGCTCCTGCATAAAAGACGCAGTTCACTGAAGGAGACTGCACTGTAGCTGAATGTAGATGAGTGGCCTCAAGAAAAATACAGAAATGAAGCTCAAATCCTTCTCTCTTGATCCCTTAAACAAGCTGATCCAAAGAGAGGATGGAATTCCTGCACAGGAATCCCTTGCACTAAGCAGTGCAACAACTCCGACTAAACAGATGAAGTATGCAATTGGTCTCCAGACCAAGAAAGCTGAATACATGAACGATATCCCTTTGATTCTATGCCTTCCTTTTATCTTTGGTGAGCATCCTCACCCTGGACCCCACACAATGTTGAGGTGACTTCTTCATGAAGCTTCCTCTTTCAAAATTGCGTTGCCCTAGCTTGCTTCCCTCCTCTTGTGGTTGCGCTATTGACTTGGTTAACTAATCCACCTCCAATACCTCTTTTCACATTAGGGATCTTCAATATATTTTACATATGTGTCTTAGGCTGATCCTTGTTCAAATTGAGCTAGTTTACTTGAGTATTTCTTCCTCCTCAAGAATGGCTGTTGACTTAGTCAAACTTGACTATGTCTCCATCTGAAATGTCCTTGTTCACACTTGAAAGTGTAAAACCAGCTCCTAAGGTGATCTCCTCCCTTACTAAGGTGGAATTTATTCATATTTTATTTTTCATGGGCCTCCTTACCCATTTATTCCTCTCCTAGGTGAAAGTAGCAAAATCTAATATTCCAATTTGCTTATGTGCAAATTTTGGAATATTACAGTCTTCTTCTTGGTCTTTGCTTGCTTAGCTTGCCTTTTCTGGTTGTTTTGCTGAGTCTTAGACCCCTGTTCAGCCCCAGAGGATCAGATCTGACCTCTGTTTTTCCAAAATTTTCATTTTTATAGGGTTGGCTCAATTGGTGTGGTTTCCACTCTGACAGTCGTGCTCACTGGCGCAAGTTTCCAGTTCATCACTTGCACCATCCCCTGTTTGGCGTTGATTATAGCCAGACAGTCACGCCATTTCCTGTAGGTGCTAGGGTTTTCCCTATTTTGGTTTTTTTGGTTAGTATTGTTGACTCTAGGTGTTTTCTTGACTTTATTTGAGTTCTTTGAGATTTTTTGTGACTTTGAACGACCTCCTTCCCTCGGTTGTTTGTCCATTTCTTTCAGCATCATGGCCTTATGGTTTTCTAGTGTCTTGGTATGATGAGCCTCCTGTAGGAGTTTGGGTCTTTTTTTTCGCGATCGCCTTTGTTATTTTCTTGATTTCATTCAGCTCCCTGGATCCATTTTGAGTTATTGCATTTGGTGGAGTGAGTCTTGAGTGAGTCTTTCCTCTTTCATTCATTTTTGCTTCTTATCACTCCAAGCGTAGCTCACATTGCTTGTATGGGTTTGTTTCGACATCTTTCTTTGATTTGAGAGATTGTGACATTGGTTTGAGTTTTTGTTTTGTTTTCTTATGAGTTGATTGGATTGTTTCACTTTGGCTCTCTTAGTCACATTCTCGAACTAGTGGGAAGATTCATTTTCATGTCATTTAGTGCACTGTTTTCTCTATTACATTGAAAAATAAAAAAAATATTTTGTGCTTGCATTCTTGTTTGCATTGTGGAATTGGAAAATATTTCGCATAACTAGGATTGGGCATTCTAGGAAAGATTTCTCGTTTTAATTAGCTTGCATCAGATTCTGTAGTGGATGCTTCTGTGTGTTCTCATTATTCGCTATCACTTGAAAACTCCTAAATTTCCTGTAGATAGATTTTCATCGAACGAAATGGTATTTTATGGCATGTAGCTTGCATTATTAGGGATTTTTGAGATCCAACATTCGGTAGGACCTTGGAATTGAAACATAAATACAAAATCAACTTAAAATTTATTCAATTAACCTAAGGAAACATTGAAACTTAACGAAACCTTTAGTGTTCTAAGTTAGAGATGTGTTCTGGCATCTTTTAACCTAGCAACTGTCGCTCGCCATATGGCTTCAGACAGTGCTAGTACAGACTTGTTCTCCCAGTACCATCGAGTATATAAAGGGAGACCCCTCTAGGTTTCAATCCTTTTATCTGTAGGAAGCCAAATCTGCCGCCTTGTAACCATGATACACCGAACGCAGCATTTGGGGAAACTACCTGCACGTACATCAAGTCCTTGGTTGATTCTTCTTTCATTATATAACCAAGGTGTATATGGCAGTTCATAGGAACCTGGTACACCCTTTTACCTAGACTACCTAAGCAATCATGTTTGATCTTTACTGACTCCATAAATTTGAAAAGATCATCGAGCACTTGTCCTTTCATGCTTGTTTCAACCTGAAAGTGATAGAGTCATCTTTTGCTTGTTTCTCAACTCTTAAAATATGAAACGAAAGAGTTGTGTTTCAATGTCTTAAAATTTAACTGCCCACGAAATATTCCTCGTCAAAGTTAGTTTCCTTAGGGTGTTGTTTTAATGTTGTTTCTGATGGAAACGTTTCTGGAGTTCACTAACCCAGGAATCCCTTCCGAAGGGAATCCTGGTCCTTTTCCTACTTTTGGGAATGTTGGTGCTCTTTATATGGCAATGTTGTCCCTACCTGGGTTAACTGTTGGGTTTCCTGTATGGTTATTTTCAACCCCGGTGGTCCTGAGTGTTCCATCCACTATACAGCCATCTCCTCTACCAAAGCGGCATCATGTTGCTTCTAAGGTGGACCTCTCCCCTTATTCACCTATTTCTTCATCCTCCTCTTCTACTTTGCCTAGTCAAAGTCTAGATTCCGGTAACCAGGTGGCTAAGAAGAAGAAGAATAAGACAAATAAGAAGAAGTCAAATAAGCGAGGGGCTAATGCTGTAGCTAGCACTTAAGAAACCTTCCCTTGCGGAACCATCCAAACTTCCACAGAAATTAAAATTCCCTTGCGTGCTCTACAAAGGTAACCATCTGCTTCGATACTTCCCTGGAATTTCCAAGGTACTTAACGCATGGTTTGACGGTGGTCCGCCATTACTCTTGGCTTATGGAAGTCATATTGATAACACATCTTCGACTAGCTCTGGTAAGAATCATAAAAAACAGGGCAAGATTACCAATCCCTGTAAGTTGTGTTGAAGGGCATCACCCTATTCAGCTTTGTCCGTACATGGATGAAGCCAAGAGAGTGTTGCACAACTCCATTTTTTCTACACCCTACTTTCTGGCTAGTGACCAAAATCTTTCTTCGAGTCCTCCGCTAGTTGATTCCATGATTAGTCAAGCGTCATCATTGCAAGATCCTGCTCCCCCAAAAATTCAAATTCAGGAATATATTCCTGACCAACCATTGATTGAGGAATCAGTTGATCTAATCCCATATATGGTTCATCAGGTCTTTTCCATCGAGAGTGGATCTTTTCCCCCTCATGTTCTTCTTGTTTCTTCAGATTCTTTTAACTTGAAGAAATATTCGTCCGTCCTTGTAGTTCTAGAAGTTGCTCCTCCTACTCCCATGATGGAAGTCGAGGAGAGTGCTCCTCTTGCTCTGGTAACACCAGGGGAAAACCATCTCGGTTCGATGGTATCGCCTCCAAGTAGCTTGGTCGATTCCTTTGATTGAAGTCAATTTTCTAGATACCGCCTTCCGTCTTATGTGCCTTTCGAGATAACGGTAAAAAGCTTTGATCTGGTCGTACCCAGCACTATTATATATGAAGGCGCATATGTTAGTATTTTGTCTTCCACTACTTCGAAAGCTTTTGGTTCTCCACCGCTTATGCCTATTACCCAGAATCTGTTGACATTTAGTAGAGGAACCAGTCAACCATTAGGGATCCTTCCAAAGTTGCCTGTTACTTTGGGAAGAAAAACCATCCATATTGACATGATGGTTTTTCCCGACCCCTTAGATTTCAATTTTCTCTTGGGGCGCGACTATATTTATGTCATGGGGGCAGTTGTCTCTTCCCTCTTTTGTGTGATCTATTTTCCACACAAAGGTTGGATTGTGACCATTGATCAAATTTCATTCATTGGTCCTGACATGACATCTGGTCCACCATCATCCCTTCTGGGTCTTTATCCGCTAGTTGTATCTTCTCTACCACAAGTTAATTATGTGGCTACTTGTCCTGTGCCCTCAATCAGTGATGGTGCCATTGTGCATTGTGTGCTGGGGGCATTGGGTCCTGATTTTCAAGATGTTGTTCTCCCACCAGAGGCGAACATATAGGAATGGATGACCTCTTATTCATCATAATGAAAGGTCATTGGAGCACGGTTTGTTTTCTTTTGTCAAACTCCTTAAATAATGAAACAAGGTTGTTGGAGCACGGTTTGTTTTCTTGTGTCAAGCTCCTTAAAAAATGAAACAATGTTGTCAGAGTAGAGTTCCTTGTCTTGTGTCTAGCTCCTTAAAAAATGAAACAAGGTGTCTTGAGGATAGTTCGTCTTCTATGTCAACCTAGTTTTAAAAAATGACATTAGGTCTCGAGGATGGTTCTTTTACTGTGTCAACCTCGTTAAAACAATGAAACACGTTCCCGTTCAATTTGATTTTTTGCTAGATCTCGTAAAATCCCAGTCGAGTCTTTCTCTTGATCTCATTTTTTGAACCTTCACTCCATTTCCTATGGACTGAAGCTTGCGGGGCATGCACACCTGTAATTGAGTCACCATGCTGGGGGGCATGCCTAGTTTTTCAAGCATAGTTTATTTTTGTTTCAAGCTTGTGTCAATATGAAACCAATCTCAAGCATAGTTTAATTTTGTTTTCGAGATTACATAAAAATAAAATCTTTTTGGTTTTATACCCTTTGTGAACATTTTTTCTTGGTTCTTGGGTCATTACTTATTATGCAGATTATTTAACTGATACATTAGGTAAACATTGTATTAGGAATTTTCATAATTTGTAAAGCATCATCACATGAACAAATATCGGTGTAGGAAAATAGATGCATTTATCTATATCACATGTTTGCAACGTGTGCATCATAAAACCAAAAACATAATATATGTTTGTTTTAGTTACATCATGAGACAACATGTCTCTAAAAAATGTGCAGAAATAAATCCTAAGTGCCTAATCGGCATGGTGCTCATGATAGCACGTCACTTCCCATACCAAATGCCTTAGCAAGAGGTGGATATGACTCGACACCCCTACAATGTGCCTCTGATAGGCCTGGGGCACATCATCCAATCGAGAATAGTCTGGGACCCCATGGGGAATCCCCTCAAAGTTATATACTAGCTCCTCCTCACCACCCTCAACATGAGGATCGAAATTGCGAGGAAATTGCCTCGCTATCGGTGACATGCCTGCAGGTCGCTCTGGGCCAACATATGCATACATATAATAATAACTGTTAGAACATGCATATATGCTAAAAAATTATAAATTCATGAAAATAAAAAATGAGTCTTACCTAGTTCTTCGTCCCAATCCTCTCCCTCTGGAGTGGGAGGTTTGGGTCTCCGGCGAAGTCTGTGCTAGCGTAGGGCCAATCCTCCATGAAAATCATTTGTTGTCAGAGCCAATCAAAAAAACCTGGCCTCCAAGACATCTGTTGGCCACCCCCTAATCTAGGCATTAGTGATGCCCATCGAGCCATCTCTAGCTCACTGGGTGGTGGCATCGGGAAAATAACCTCTTGATGCTTGAATATAGGTAATCGTTCCAAGAAGAACGATACCCGAACTGATCCATACCCAAACTTCTTTAGTTTGGTCTTCTTGCACTTAGTGAGTTTTCGTTTGATGTTTATGGTCAAGGCCTTGGCCTAGTTGAAGAGGGTTGGGTTCATGCACTCTGAAGCAAGAAGTAGTTATGTCTTCGTGGCCATCACCAAAAGATCCCAAGAAAAATGGGTCATTGTTGCTCTGCAAAGAGGTAAAAGTGAAAAGTAAATAATTATTTACCACTTATGGTCTTTTATAACTTTTCAAAATCCTAAAATATGTTTTAAAACATATTTCTCGATGTATTTTAATATTATTTTTGAGAAATAAGTTCTACACCCGTCTCTTTGTGTAGCGACAAGTTTTCACATGGTTATGACGAAGAAACAAGTTGTATTTTGTACTTTTTTAGACTCGGTAAAAACATGAAAAAGTCACTATTGGAGTCACCTTTCAACTCTTTTCTGACTCTCTCAAACTGAAAAGATTTCCAAGTCACTTGTCATTTTGAACTCATTAAATTGGCTATGAAATGATATCTACCAAGTATACGTTTACCCCTTTTTTGGGCTAGGATAGATTATTTAAGAAAAAGGAATACCTTAACTGATCGCAACTAAGAGGTTCTCTCAGTCACAGTTTTCTACCTTTTCGGATCTATGAGACTACCTACAAAAAGGGACTGATGGGGTTTTCTTTTCCGCTTTCTTTTCAAACTCTCGAAATATGAAAAGATGTTGAGTTCTCCCTTTGTCAGACTCGTTAAAACCGATGACATCAGACTCTTTCGTCCTGATGTTACTTGAGTTCCCCCTTCCTAGGGCTCGTAAAATGTACTTGTTACATAGTAATTTGTCACTGTCCCTGCAATCCCCATCTCGCACAAGAGGGTAATTTTTGTGATCAATAAGAAGTGTCATGCCTTGCTAATACCATCATTGCATCCCTTTCCATGAGGACAACATTCCCTCTGTTGACCATTTCCTGAGAAGACCACTAAAAACACATATTTTTTCCTTCGCTGTGGTAGCCCGTTATGCCCTCACGCCAATGAGGAAAATTAACACTGAGCCCCCACCAGTTGGCGCTCTATGCCAGCTAAGCACCCATGCCAATATATTTATGGAAATTAAAAAAAAAAAAGAGGTGAAGTTTTTATCACAACAACTTCGTGGATGAGTCATAGGGAGTGGTTCGACTGAATAACCATGGCCTTCCAACTTTGGCCTCTTGTTTCCACCTTATGGATAAACCTCCCAAGGGATAAGGCCTCCTTTCCAATATTGTAGGGATCCCAACCTCCTCCTCTCCTCTATAAATATAGCCATCTTCCATTGATGTGCTAGTTGAACATATTCTAGTGGAACAGATAACTGAAAAAGTTAGCATAGAAGAAGAAGTAATCATAGCTTCACGAGAATAGTGAAGGGTGTGATTGTTTCTGTGTGTTGAGAACATAGTGAGATCTTGGACCTTTTTTCATGAGGGTGTGGCAAACGTGCTTGGATATAGACCTGCCAAAGGAGAGCCTCAACATCAAGGCTTGGTTGTAAACTCCCCTTGTCCTTATCATAATAAAATGCATCTGATGTTTATCTTCCACTCTTGTTTACACCTATAATGATATTTCTAGCATTCCTTGATCAGTTAGATAGGTTGTAATTGTTTTTATGTTTGTCATGGTTTTATGCTTGTTGTGGTGTCTTGACTTTCTACACAGGTAATCGAACATTGGTAGCAGCGTGTATCGACCTGGAGAAGAGCAACGCGTCAAGAAGCTTCGATAGAAGATGACAACATATCATTAGAATGAGGTAGGACATCTTCCTTGCTCTGAATTTCATATACAATCTAGGAAGGTAGATGTTAGTATGTTCCCGTAGTTGCTAGACCCACCCTAGGGCTAGAGGGATTGCCTCTGTTCGCAGAGGGGATTTACTTGGAAAAAAAATTGGCGACTCTGCTGGGGAGTTTTGCTTTGAGTTTGTCACTCTTTGAGGTCTTAGTCATTTGACGGATTTAGTCAAACGACCTCTTCCCTGTTTGTTCCAATGTTTTTCATCAATTACAATCTTTTAGTTTTTTCTTGAATTGGTGAGTCTGGTATTGGTTGGAAGAAATTCTTTGTTTTTTTCCTGTTCAGGCATTGGCACTTTTATTTTTTTGACAGTCCCACCAATTGGTGCTAGTTGTCAGTGAGCAAGTTGCGCCAGTTGACACTAGTTTCACCCACAAAAGTCGTGCCAATTTCAGGGTGTGTGAAAAATTCAAGTTTTTTCCCTAAATCCTTCACCTGTGTGTCTTTCCCTTCCAATCCTTTTTCTCTGTATGATTTAATCATTCTCCCCTCTACTTTTTCACTTATGAGCATAGATTACGTTGCTCATTGTTCAACTGAAAAGTCTTCTTTCTTTGATTGCTTGATGTAAAAAGGAATGAATGCCTTGTTTTGAGCTCATGCTTTGGAACTCCTTTTTGTGCTTGACCTCATATGTCTTGTAGAATTTTGAGGGATTTTGTTACAAAGTGTTTAAAACAAAGATTCCATTCTTAGTGTTTGTTTGCATCCCTTTTGCATTCATCCTTCATTAAGAAAATTTGTGTTCATTTGGTTTTCGTCTCAGATTTTTTTTTTGTTAAAATGCATTAGATCACATTGCATTGAACAGTATTTTTTGAGATTTATCATTGAACTTAGATTACATTGTTTAATGATTGAAAGCTAAAAATCGCATTGAGTTCATTCTCTTTCATTAAAATCATGCATTAAGTAGATTATCATTTCATCGAAAAATGCATTGAGTGGATTGTTATTCTTCCAAACGAAAAAGAAATTGGGCATAGATTACAATTGCATAGTTTTCAAAAAAGAGGATTTTGCATAGATTATGTTGCATTATTCACATCGTTGAATGTTTTAGATTATTTTTGGATAGTGAAAGTCATCTAGTTTGGAAAAGCTTTGTTTTTAGTATTGTTGTTTGTTGCATCAGGTTAACTATTGGGTTACCTATTTGGTTATTCACGACCTCTGTGGTCTCAAGTGTTCCATCCACTGTACAACCATCTCCTCCACCTGAAAAACATCGTGTTTATTTTAAAGTGGACGTCTCCCCTTCTTCGTCTATTTCTTCGTCCTCCTCTTCTACTTCGCCTGGTGAAAGTTGTATTCTAGTAACCAGGTGGCTAAGAAGAATAAGAAGAAGACGAAGAAGAAGAAGTCAGATAAAGGAGAGGCTAGCTCTGTAGCTATTGTGCCTAAGAAACCATCCACCGATAAACCATCCAACCTTCCACAAAAATTCAGATTCCCTTGAATTTTTTGCAAAGGTGACCATCTTCTTTGATATTGCCCTGGCATTTCCAAGGTACTTGAAGTATGGTCCAACGGTCGTCCACCATTGCCTTTGGCTTTTGGAAGTCATCTTGGTGGCACATAGTCAACTAGTGCTGATAAGACTCGTAAGAAATAGGGTAAGGTTACAAATCCCTGTAATTTGTGTGAAGGGCATCATCCCATTCACCTTTGTCCATACATGGATGAAGCCAAGAGAGTGTTGGACAACTCTACTGTTTCTGCACCCTTCCTTCCTGCTAGTTACCAAAAACATTCTTTGAGTCCTCTGCTAGTTGATTCCATGATCGGTCAAGAGTCATCCTTGGTCGATCCCACTCCCCCAGAAATTGAAATTCAGGAATCCCTTCCTGACCAAACATTGGAAATGGAATCAGTTGACTTGATCCTGCTTATGGTTCATCGGGTCTTTTCTGTTGAGAGTGGATCTCATCCCCATCACATTCCTCTTGTTTCTTTAGATTCCTCGGACTTGGAAAAAGATTCTCCCATCCCTATAGTTCAAGAAGCTTCTCTTCATGCTCCCATGGTCGAGGTCTAAGAGGATACTCCTCTTTCTTCGGTAACACTGAGGGAAAACCATCACAGTTCGATGGTACCCCCTCCAAGTAGTTTGGTCGCTTCTTTCGATTGGAGTCGATTTGCAGGATACCACCTTCTGTCTTATGTGCCTTTTTATATAACAGTATAGACCTTTGATTTGGTCATACCCAACACCATTATAAATGAAGGCGCATCTGTTAGTATTCTATCTTCCACTACTTGGTAAGCGTCTGGTTCTCCATCACTTATGCCTGTTACTCAAAATATGTTGGCTTTTAACAGAGGAACCAATCAACCGTTAGGAATCCTTCCGAAGTTTCCTGTTACTTGAGGGAAAATTGTCTATATAGATGTGATGGTTGTTCCAGGCCCCTTGGATTTCAATACACTCTTGGGGCGCGATATTACTTATGCCATGGGTGCGCTTGTATCCTCCCTCTTTCGTGTGATTTGTTTTCCACACAAAGGTCGGATCGTGACCATTGATCAACTTTCATTCTTTGGTCCTGGCATGACATCTGGTCCACCATCGTCCCCTCTAGGTCTTTATCCACTGGTTGTATACTCCCCGTCGCAGGTTAATTATGTGGCTACCTACCCCGTGCCCGCAATTAGTGATACTGCCATTTTGCATAGTATGCTGGGGGCATTGGGTCCTGATTTCCAATATTTTGTTCTCCCATCTGGTGTGGAACTCTTGGAAGCCATGAATTATTATTCATCATGATGAAATTTCGTTGAAGTAGAGTTCATTTTATTGTGTTAAGCTTCTGATCCAGGTGGATATTGGTGGTCACCCGCCTATTCCACTTGGGGCTCCACCATTGTCTATTTCAGTTTTTCAGTTTCGGCACAGTTTACTATTTTTAGCAGTTTTTCGGGTTCTAAACTTCCGGAGCCATTTTGAGGCCCTAAACGACGTTTTTTGGGAAAACGGAGGGCAACATGGATGTTTATATGTTTATTCTATTGCGTTCCTGCATAAATCCGGATCAGTGGTATCAGAGCGGTCTGCTTTTTCTCGATCCTTCTATGCATGTCCCCAACGAGGTCGGGGTATAAGGAGCTAGGGCTCGATCTGGTGGAACCTTTGCAAGATCAGCCTCGCAAACCTCGACGGACGCCCATGGGGGACGAAAAGAAGGATGAGGGAGTAGGAGATCCTATCAAAATATTGCTCGAGGAGGCCCTCGAAAGACAAAGGAACGTGATGATGGATAACTTTGCTCAGATCCTTCAACGACTACCCACCGGCGGCGCATTTGCATCCAGCAGCCACTCTGGAGGCGCGACTCCTTTTAAGGTACAAGTAAATTTTGACATTCCCATATTTGAGGGTCAAATAGACGCAGATGCTGTAGATAAATGGTTGAATCCGTTAGAAGGATATTTCTCGGTTCATGACTTTTCAGACCGGGAGAAGATTATTTTTGCACTCCTCAAAGCTACCCCCCATGTTAAGGACTGGTGGGAAACCTACTATGAGAACAAGGACCAGACAGAACCCTCTCTGTTCTCGGCCGTACCAACTTGGAATTCTTTCCGAGACGCCATCAAGGAACAGTACTATCCCGTGGGGAGCTATGAGGACAAGTACATACAATGGACCACGCTGCGACAACAAAGGGATCAAGATGTGCATGAGCTGACGAATCTGTTCCATACCCTGCGCACAAAGTTGGGTATCAAAGATTCAGAGAAACATCTGGTGCTAAAGTATCGCAGCTGTCTGCACAAATACATTCAGAAGGAAATGGAGTTCCTTGACATCTCCTCGCTTGGTACGGCATACCGGTATGCTGCCAAGATTGAGCAGAAATTCAAGCAGAAGAAGCGAGACTTTGGATCTGCGAATAAAAAGCAAGGGAAAGGTGCTTCCAAACCGCAGAACAAAGGACCGAGCCAAGACATGGTGGCTAAAGACAACTCATCGAAGCCACAAGAAAAGAACAGCACCGCAAAGCCAAAGAAGGACACGGAAAGTGGTGTGAGTTCCATAAGAGCTCCACTCACAACACAAGTGAGTGTCGGGCCAAGCAGTCGCTAGTGGCCGAGATGAGGGCTTCTGAGTCAGATGCATGCTCTGACTCCGAATCAGAACCTGAAAAGGGGAATGAAAAAGGGAAACAGATTATTGATGCAGAGCCCAACGCCACCGTTGCCACTACAAAGGTCCAGAAGGAGGAACCGGAAGATCCAGAGGAGGAGGAACGTCTCTTCCACTCCCAGATGTGGGTAAAGGGCTCCCCTGTACAGTTCATTGTCGACAATGGGAGCCAAAAGAACCTCATTTCGGCAGACGCCGTGAAGCGGTTGGGCTTGCCGACCACAGCTCACCCACATCCATACACCATCGGGTGGCTTCACCAAGGACGAGATCTCTGCGTCAGCCGGTAGTGTCGCCTTCCCTATAGCATCAAGCCCTTCACGGATGAGGTATTATGTGACGTTGCTCCTATTGATGTTTCTGATGTATTATTAGGACAACCATACTTGTGGAAGCGTCATGCCGTGTATGAGTCTCGGCCTCGTGCTGTTATTGTTACTTTGGGAAATAAGTTGTACAGGATACCAGAGGTACCACCTCCTGCCGCTATCTCTTTGGTTACTGCAAAACAATGCAGTAAGCTCATTTCCCAAACCAAGAAATTTGTTTTCCTGATGATCCGCCCCCAGGGCAAGAAGAAGACTGTGGCCACGACTTCCAGACAGGGCTCCTCTGCACAACAACAACAAATGGATAAGGTTGTGGAGGAGTACGGGGACATCTTCACCTCACCCACAGGGGTTCCTCTGCACTGTCAGGTCAAGCACCCGATTGATCTGACCCCAGGTGTGCCGCTACCCAATGGACCGATCTATCGACGCTCTGTTCTGGAAAATGATGAAATCAAGAGGCAGATTCAGGAGCTGTTGCAGAAAGGTCACATCATACCAAGTTCATCGCCCTGTGGGAGCCCGATCGTGTTGGTATAGAAGAAGGATGGGACGTGGAGACTCTGTATTGACTATCGGGCGCTGAACAAGATCACTGTCCGGAATAGGTACCCAATCCCACGGATTGATGACCTTCTGGATCAACTCAAAGGTGCAAAATATTTCAGCAAGATTGACCTGAAGTCTGGGTATCACTAGGTACCAATTGAACCCTCCGATGTGTGGAAGACGGCCTTCAAAGCCAAGGAAGGCCTTTTCGAATGGCTGGTCATGCCTTTTGGGTTGACGAATGCTCCCGCCACTTTCATGAGGATGATGGATGACATCTTGCGGCCATTCACCAACTCATTTGTAGTGGTGTACTTGGATGATATTCTGATCTTCAGCCAGACTTGGGAAGAGAACCTTCACCACATCCGACAAGTCCTCCAAACACTGCGGCAACACAAGTTGTGTGCCAATTTGGAGAAGTGCACTTTTGGCATGACCCAGGTTCAATATCTGGGATACATTATTGATGAAAGGGGGGTGCATGTGGATCCAGCCAAGATCCAAGTCATTCGGGATTGGCCAGCCCCAACCACTATAACAGAGCTTCGTAGCTTTTTGGGTCTTGCTAATTTCTACCGGAGGTTCGTGTTGGGATTCTCTCATATCACTTGGCCCTTGAGTCAAGTCACCAAGGGAGGAGCGAGAGAAAAAAATTTTTGGTCGGAACCTCAACAGAAGGCGTTCACAGAATTGAAAAATCGCCTCTGTTCTGCCCCAGTGCTCACTTTACCAGACTTGCAACAGCCATTTGAGATTGAGACAGATGCCTCTGACTATGCTATTGGGGCAATTCTTACTCAACAGGGACATCCAGTGGCATTTCACAGTGAGACATTGTCTGACACAGTTCGCAAGTACCCCACATATGGCAAAGAAATGTACTCCATTGTGCAAGCTTGTCGACAATGGAAGCATTACATTTTGGGGAAGGAAACAATCATCCACAAAGACCACAGGCCCCTGCAGTTCATATAGACACAAGGGAAGTTGCAGAATGATCGCCATCAGAAGTGGTTTACATATCTGCAACAGTTTCATTTGAACATCAAGTATAAGAAGGGTAGCACCAATCATGTTGCAGACTGCCTCAGCCGACCACCGATCGTGGCGCTCACCACTGTACTCAACGCTTGTGGGCACGAGACTTCTGATTGGCCGCTTCTCTATGAGAGTGACCCGGAATTCGGCCAAACTTACAAGGCACTCCTGGGGGGTATGCAAGTTCCAAATTTTCACCTCCAAGATGCACTTTTATGTCACATGGGACACCTTTGTGTTCCTTCAAGCGAGCGTGCCAAGATGATATGGGAAGCACACTACAATCGAGTCGCTGGGCATTTCGGGGTCGAGAAAACAGTAGCAATCCTGCAGAAGTATTTCTATTGGCCGAACCTTCGAAAGGATGTCGAGAAGCACATCAGATCCTGCACTGCTTGTGCCATTGCCAAACCGACCATCAAGAAGTAAGGCCTATATACTCCACTACCTACCCCTAGTCGACCGTGGGAATCCATCTCCATGGATTACATGTCGGGCCTGCCTTCTACTAAGAATGGAAATGACTGTGTTTTCGTGGTCGTTGACAGATTCTCGAAGATGGCCATCATGGCGGCCTGTAAGAAGAATATCACAGCAGAAGCCACTGCTAAACTCTTCTTTGAACGAGTGTGTGTGCACTTTGGGATCCCACAGTCTATCATATCAGATCGAGATAGCAGGTTCCTCAGCACATTTTGGTCCAGCCTCTGGTCAATGTTGGACACAAAGCTCACCAAGTCCACAGCCTTCCATCCCCAAACAGATGGCCAGACAGAGGTAGTCAACAGAATGATTGTACACATTCTGCGCATGTACAACTCAAAGCATCCACGCACATGGGACGAGAGCCTCCCCTATGTACAACACAGTTATAACCGGGCTCTCCACAGTTCAATTGGCCATAGTCCCTTTCAGGTGGGCTTGGGATTCCAGCCACTATGTCCCATTGACGTAGCCATGCCATTTGCAGCTGCTCAGGCCGATTCAGCTCATGTCCAGTCTGAAGTTGACAAAGCAAGTAGCTTCATCGAGCGTATTCAACACATCCGCCAATAGGTTCATGATATATTGGACAGAGCCAATGCGAAGTACAAGCAGCGCCATGATCAACACCGGGTGCCACACAACTTCCAGGTGGGTGACAAAGTATGGCTACATTTGCAGAAGGAGCGCCTCACTGGACCCCACCGCAAGCTTCGCCCGCTCCGATACGGGCCGTACAACATCACCAAGGCTGTAGGGAACAATGCATTCGAGCTCAGTATTCCACCATTCCTTGGTCTGCACCCAGTCTTCAATGTGGATCGCCTTCGTCCTTACTTCCCACCTCTACTGGACACCTCGGACATTGTAGAACAACTCACACCAACCGAGTTAAATCCAGACTGCATGGAACAGGCCACCACAGATTGCATCATGGACATGCAAATCAAGAACACTCGCCAGCAGAAGATCCAACTATATCGGGTTGTCAAAGCCGGCCAACTCCTGCACCAAGGAAAGTGGTTCACCAGGGACCAAGTTCAGCAGAAATTTCCTCATCTCATGGAGGAACTTAACGCAATGGGGACCATTGCTTCCTAAGGGGGGGGGAATGATCCAGGTGGATATTGGTGGTCACCCGCCTATTCCACTTGGGGCTCCACCATTGTCTATTTCAGTTTTTCAGTTTCGGCACAGTTTACTATTTTTAGCAGTTTTTCGGGTCCTAAACTTCCGGAGCCGTTTTGAGGCCCTAAACGACGTTTTTTGGAAAAACGGAGGGCAACATGGGTCCATGGACCGATGTTGCCCATTCCAAATTTGTAGTCCTCGGATAGATCTTTCTAACGAGGTATGGTACGCGTCAAACGGAGATCGTATGCCAAAGTTACGCCCCTGGGAAGTTGAAACACCAATTTACCCAAACTGGGCCCATAGTTTTGGCGCTTCATCTCCTAGGGTTAGGGTTTTGGCTGTTTAGGATTTCCCATTGTTTCTAAATGATAAATAGGCCCTCGAGCCTCATTGTAACTCAGTTCAGAGGCCCGTAGCCGCCACATCTC